>VXBH01000820.1:291560-317261 GCA_013400035.1 Rynchops niger | reverse complement strand
CCGCATATAGTCCCCGGATATGGGGTGGAGGGAGGCCGGGTCTATTGTGCGAGTGTATAGGCGAGAGGGCGGAGGGGAGGGAGCCTGGCCCGGCCCTGCGGAATGATACCGAGCGGGTAGCGCCCGCCGCCCCACACGGCGCCGGTGGCCGGGCCGAAGGCAGCCCGCTCGGCCCGGCGCGCCGAGTCCCGGCGCCTGCCCGCGGAGCCGCCGGCCTCCCTCTCGGGGAGCGGCGGTCCTAATGGCCCCCTCGCCCGCGGCGGGGAACCGGTGGCGGTGCCGGGCGTTGCCTTCGTTTGCTGGCACCGTCCAAGGGTTTGCGGGCCCAGGCCGGTGGCATGGCCCTTCTGTTCCCTCCCAGCCCGTGGCGCGGCTGGTGCGGGCTGGAGGAGGAGGAGGAAGGAGGGAGGGCGGTACGGGAAGGGTCCGCAGTCCTTCCGCCTCTCTTCCCCTTCCCCTCGCACTGCCTCCCCTCCCCCCCCGGGGCAAATTAACGAGAGCTTCCAATAAAGGAGTGTGCAAATAGGATTCAATTCGTACATCTCTCTGGTTCCAATAAGAAGGAGGGCTTTCTGGTTTTCAGCTTTCAAAAAACACCTCTGTAGTCGTTTTCTTTGTGGGTATGTGTATAAAAAAGAACTGGTTTTCTTTCCCGAACGTGTATTAGTCTGTCTTACGCTTTAATTTTTAAGTCTTTGCTTGCGTTTTAGTGTCGATGACGAGAGAATACTTCAGGGCAGGATTGGTTTGAGCTTGGATTTTTCTGACAGCCTTTTGTAGCTAGTGAGTTTTCTGGCTCTTTTGTGTAGTTCAGTCCTGCTGATGTTACTAGGGACCTGTGAGTAGTATCTGAATAAAGCCCACAAACTGCAGAAATACTGTGTTTCAGGTAGACTTGAAACCCTCTTCAATGACTTCTTTCAGTACAAATATGTAGCAGAAGAATGATTATTTTTTTTTTATATAACCACGTAGAACGGGGAGAGATTTCATAAAACTTTAAAATACAATGGTTATTTCAGTCAGGAAAATTTAACTAATTAATATTTTCAGTATATATTTAGAATGTCTGGTTTTCTGAGAGCTTGGAGATGAGCTCTGTCCCTTCGAGAGGAACGTGTAGGTGAGCCTTCTGTGAAATACTTTTTGTAGAATTGAAATGTGCTGGCAGGTGGAAAAAAAAATAATGCTATACTCTTACATGAACGTTACGAAGTTGGGTATCCAGTGTGGAAACCCAAATGGGCCACAGGTTCCTATCCAAAGTTTTTATTGTATTTTATTTTTTTTGTTGGAAACATCCTGACTTTTGAACACTAAATAGTAAATGTATAAAGAAGGACCTAAAGAGCTTTGGCTATTACCTGTTTTGGAAGCCAAGCAGCTTTAAAAAAAAGTTTATTTTAACTCAAATGTCTACTTAATTCTCTAGTAATTCTTGCAAGGGTACAAGTATATCATGTGTGCGTAAGCTCCAGTAATAATGTCATGATGCATGAATGAGAAAAAGATCAAGACTGAGACAAGCTGTCAGAAAAAGTGCCTAGTAGCTGTATCCCTTTTGCTTGTCCCCCTTGATCTTAGACCCTTTCTATAGCAAGAGGTATGGCTGATAGGACTTGCTGTGAGTTTGATCGTATGGTGTATTTTTCATCTATTTCATTTTTTAAAAAGAAATTTGCTAATTTATTAATGAAATTGCTTCATAGAGGTAGTTTGATTGCAGACAGCAGTTTAGAGTTACAGGGTCTAGGGCTACCACAGGGATTCAGAGACTTCTGCAGTTGCAAGGACTCTGCCCAGTATAGGCAAATACTGTGGGTTCTGGAGTCTTTGGTCCTTGAGATTTCAGCAGTTTGTGAAAACAGCAAAGTCAGTGTTGGCAGGCGTCATGTTTTTTTTCTGCACTTCAGTGTGGCTAAAAGAAGGTCATGAATGAAGAAGCTCTGGCTGAGCAGGACAGTTTGAATCTGGGTAACTTATGTTCTCAGGACATTTGGCTGTTTGTTCCATTCAGGCATAGGCTGACAGGCTTTGAAAACTGGTTGTGAATTCCACAGGCTTAAATTTTAGCAGAAGGGATTTTATTTAGAAAATACATGTTTAGAAAAATAAATGTCATATCTTTTGCTTAGGAAGTTGTACATTTTTAGGTTTTGTTCCTTTTTAGTGTGGCCCTCAGAATTCCTATAACCCTTGTACACCAGTGTCTGTCACGGGACAGAAGTGTTGCTTTCTAGTTGTACAGTCTGTATGTTTATGGTAATACAGCTTTGTTTGGAAGAAAATAAAGGTGAATCAGTAATGTTTTCTTGTGCAGCTTCCTTAGACTTCTTTAACCACCGTGCATGTCAGATACTAGGAGGAGTTCTTTATTCTAGGAAAATTAGATATGTTAGGTAAAAAACCTGAACTCTAGACAGAAATAAACAAAACAATATCTTTACCTCAATGGCTGCTGTTCTAAGAGAACTTTTTTTGCATCAGTAGTGTTTTCCCAAAACTGTCTTTCGATTCTCTCTTTTTTTGGTTTGGTTTTTTTTTTTTGAATGCTTAATTGAACTGTTCAAATTGACCTCTCTGATAGGCACAAACTGAAACACAGTTTCGTAAGTTATTTGGGGTCGATGATATTAAAGGCCTTTTCCAACCAAAACGAATCTATGATTCTATAAGGAAATACATTTTTGTGTATCATTGCCAATGTTCATTTGTTCCCTTAGGATCTCTGTAAGACATGAGAAGGTGATTTCCACCGCTCTTGCGGAGGGAGCTAAGGTAGCGCAAAGAAAATGTGCAGGGGAGCTTTTATTCTATTTATGTTGGTATGTTTTCTCATGCCCCTCTATGCATATATTTCTCAGATTTAAGCTTGGATAGTTTAGTGATACTTTCTTAGTAATAATCCCGCAAACTGTGACCTTTACTTTTAGTTTTACTACCTGACTTTGGATAAAGTATTCTTTCTATGCTTTAAGATACTAGTGTAATAGAAGATGCTCATTATAAGTATTTTTGGAGCTTGGGAGAAGTGCCTGAAAATTGAAAAGAAAAAGCCCTGAAACACACAAGTGTTTTGGAAGGTGCAATATGATTTTACTTTGAGAAGAGTTTTAAAAAATGTTAGGCCTTATATCGTAAGGATGATATTTTGAAAAACCTTACTCAACTTTTTGTTTTTAATTAGAATTTAGCAATGAACAGTTACTATTAAGGTTGAACTGAAATAAATACCAGGCTTTTACTGTTCAGTTAGATAACCAATGAGAAGACAATGTTTGAAGATGTATTTGTTATAGATCCAGTATAGTATTTTGGGTGATTATGGCTATTTTATTAGCTACTGTAGGGGACAAGGGTTTTCTGCAGGTCTGGTGAAGACTTAGGTGAAACTGTGAGACTTCTGTCACTGGTTCTTTTCTGTAATTTGAGAGAGTTTCCATTTTGTCCCAATAAATGTGTAGTTGTTACCATGAGTTGGTAGTCATGGTTATGCTGTTTCTGTTGTTACTTCAGGCGTATGAGAAGTTTGAGGATTCTGTTACTGTTCTTGTACCTTCAGTTGTCTTTTCTTGCCCCAAATTTTCCTTTGCCATAGTGAAGGTCCTTTGTATTTGGTTCAGTACTGCTTGTCACTGTTTGAGTAGCAGCACCATGAAATTAACAGTTTTTTACTTGCATAGCTGTCTGATCATTTTCAAATAGCAGAAGAGGAATTATTTGAACAGCAAGGGGAAATATTTGCAGGGTGTACTGAAGCATTTTAACGCTAGAGTGTATGTCCTATATTTAAATCTAAAGGCTACTTTTACACAAATTTAAACTGAATTTTTTTATGAGGGCAGTTAAAACTGAGTATTTTGTGCCTTCAGAGGACATGAATTTTAACAGAATTCATATATGAATAGTGGTAAATATTAAATACACAAAGATAAGAAGCACAGAGAAAGCGGTGTAGCTTTACCTCTGCAGACCTGGCTGTATTTTGTTTGTTTCCTTTCAGTTCTCTAGCATCACTTAGGGTGATTTTACATTCAATTTTGGGGGAGATTTTACATTCAATTTTGTATTGAAGAAAATGCAACTTGAACTCACTGGTTAATATAAGTTCAGGGAAGACTTAGGTAGATTATTTTAGTAGTAGTGCACTAGGATTTTATGCAGTGACCTCTGACTGACAAGTAAAAGAACAGGTGAGTGATGGCGTACAGGCAAGAATGAAAAGGTTGTGGTACTACTTCTGTGATGTGGCCTACATCTTTTAAATATGATATGTGTAGGTAATTCCTTTTCGAAACATACAGGAGGTACAACTGCTGAAACTTTTGGTTTAGAAACGGGAATCTTTAGGCTTTAATAATGATACTTTTCTTTGGTCATCTTGGTGTTCTACAGTAACAAAATCAAGTTTGTGCAGGAAGGGTATGTTGGGTCACAGCTAGAAGAAGATAGAGTTAGATTATACTGGTATTCTTTAATTCTACATTAGGTCCTCCTTGTACTTGAAATATGTCTGTGCTGTTTTGCCAGTAATCTATACAGTTAAATAACCTGTACTTAAGTTCTGGCTGTGTGGTAACTTCAGCCTTGTTCTGCCCCTTTTCCGTAGTTTTCTGCCAATTGCAGGTCCTCATTATTTTGTGCCCTATTGCAGTTGCGCTCATACCTTCATACCTTATTCATTCCTATGCGTTGTTTCCAAATATAATTAAATTTCTATTTGAGACCTCTCATGTCTTTTTCATTTGAGGTTTTCTGCTGTAGTTGGATTGTGTTCCCTCTCGGGGAGAAGGAAGATCATCTAGCAAATCCTTTAGTTCATTCTTAAATTACTGTTAACAGTGTAGTGGCTGGACACAGGTAAGGGTCAAGGTCTCACGCATGAGACATCCAAATCATATAAAAATCATACAAAAAATAACAGCTGGAAAATACTAGCTATCAGAGTTGGTTAAGGAAATGCCAATTTTCGGTTATCTATGTAAATTAGTGTGACGGGGATTGGTTGACCCCTTGGTCAGCAATCAGGCACCCACCAGTCACTCGCTTACTTCCTCCTGCGGCAGGGTGGGAGAGAGAATTGGAACACCAAAAGCAAGAAAAAGCTTGTGGGTTGAGATAAAAAAAACCCTGCTACCAACGAGGTGATACCAAGGCAAATATTCCCCACCTCTCACAAGCAGACTGATGCTCAGTCAGTCTCCGAGAAAAGACTGCCTTGGAAGGACTACCCCCGAATTAGCGTTGCTGAGCATTATGTATGGCATGGAATATCTTTTTGGTTAATTTGGATCAGCTGTCCCCTCCAACCTCTTGCGCACTCTCATCCTACTCATTGTGGGGGCAGAGTGAGAAACAGAGAAAGCCTTCATGCTGTACAAGCTCTGTTCAGCAATAGCTAAAACATCGGTGTGTTACCAGCATTGTTTTAGTCACAAATTTAAAACACAGCACCATATGGGCTGCTATGAAGAAAGTTAACTCCATCCCAGCTGGACCCAGTACAATCTGTTCAGCATTGCACTGACTACAGCTACAATGGAGCTGTTAATTCTGTGTCCCGTCAGGCTTCCCTGCTGCCTGCAGCACATCAGTGTGGCCATGCAACTTCTGGAGTCATCTGTGGTCCACAAAGGAGTGCAGCTGCTTTGTGTCTGCGAATGCTGAGCATTTGGCACCTGGACATCCATCTCAGTAATGTGCTCCTGGAAGTCAGGTGTCTGGACTGGTATGACTTTAAATTCCAGATTGAGTATTGGCCAAAATGTAATAAAACTACCTTTTCTTATATGAGCAAATTTTAATTGATTTCTGGATTTTGCTCCAATACATGGACTGAGAGTTGAGTCTTTCCCCTGAGCCTCCCGCTAGAAGTCATGAGGAATGACTGCCGTTTTTCTTTAAGAAAGTGGTGAGTTATGTTTAAATTAATTTGATTCTTCCATGATTGCAGAACTAAGCAAAATGTTTTGATGATTCATTGTCGTTTGTGTTCAATGACTTCTAGTGTAGCAGGAGGAAACATCAATATCACCATCCCTGTTTTGTTCTCTTGTCCTACTGCTTTCTTCCCACTCATAAATTAGTAAAGAGGTTTTGATAGGGTCAGACCCTTTTGGCTCTAAGCTTGCCAGCTGCCATTTAACTTCAGTGACAAGTTTTCATCCATGAATTCCTCAAGCTTGAGCGTTGTATTCGCAGTGTCCTCTCAGTTGGATGGGAGTAGGCCGTTAGAGATCTAATACGGAAAGTTAAAGTTTACAGCTGAGTTTACAGCTGAGTGGGTCCATCTGCGATTTGCAGAGAAGGCTGCAGGCTGCCATGAGGCACGGTGCTGCTTACATAAGGAAGGAATGGTTGGGAGTGCTCTAATTCTGTCTTCCTCCTTCCACATTGAGTTGTCATCAGTGGCTTATAGCAGAGAGCACCTGCTTGCTGACTCAGCTCCCCTGGGTCGAGTTTTCACGAAGGCTGTATTGCAGAAATCTGTAGCAGAGTTGACCCGAAGCTTGATGGCTGCGGCTCTGTGAGGGACAATTAATTTTAAAACAATTTAAAGGTTGTAACATTAAGACTATTTGAATAAGTCCATAAAGTTTATTATCTTTGATAAGTGCTTTGCAGATCTGATTCTGGTATTTTTGGGGACTTTCAACAAACTGTAAGAATACAGCTAAAATGTATGACAGTGCATAATGAGCTAAGTGCTCACTGTTTAGTTTAATTGTATTGATACTTGACTGTCTCACTCAAGCTGTGATGGAATAGGGTTGATTTATGTTGTGGCTAGACAAACATGCAAATTGCAAAAAAAAAAAAAATTACAGTAGTTTTTGCACTGTTTCCATACAGTTAACATTAATAAATGGCAGTGTTTTAAACTTTGCAGGTTGTTCAGTGAGGGTTATAATTTGTTGCAGTGTGCAGACCTGAAGGAATCACTTGTTTTTCAGGGAATTCATTACTCTGATACTCATTTTTGTTTTCTTTTTGTGTATGTTTGTTTCTGGATGGCAATAAGTAGCTTACAATAGTAAGACCATGCTCATTTTTCATACAATTTTGTTGACATCATATACTTAATCAGTTAATGTCTTTAAATGAAATCTCAAACTTCTAATTCTTTGTTGTTGACTTGAAAGGCATTTTATTACTTCGTTAACAGACAACAGACTTGTGTTTCTATCTGGACAGAGCATATCTGACAATAAATAGATTGCTTAATATGTATACCCAATATTTACATTCTTCTGTGAGCATAGGCACCATATTTGCTATTTATGATAGGATTGCTAATCTGATAAGTGGTGAATTGTGACCATCAAATGCTGTATCATGTATGTCAGTATTCTTATTTTGTTTCCCTGTGGTACACAGGGAATGTTTAGAGAATTTTTGTTTGGCTTTTTTGTTTTGTTTCTTTGTTTTTTAATTAACAAATTCATCAGTGCATTTAAAAGTTCAGGTTCCTTTAACCCACTGCCAACTTCTTCTGTTGGCATCATCTCCTGTGTTTTTGGGTATTCAAAAATACTGGCCTTTAAGACAGGTTCAGTATTGGTATGGTGCAGAGGTATCAGTGTAAATAGTCTTCGCCTAGTTATTAATTCTTCTAACAAGAAACTCTGTCAAACTGTTATTTCATTTTCGTCTTGAAATTAAGACAGACCCAAGTCATACCTTATGAATCTGTGACACCTGCCTGGAAAGTTAAAGTATAGCTCACTTGATTGTTACCTTTTTAATGGACAATGTCTTTCCTGTTTTTCTGTCTCCCAATCCTAAACATAACATAAAAATTTCCTCCTTGCTGTTACCCAATTGCTTGATTTCAGCAGGGGTATTGTTCTGAATACTTTCATTGTCACTACTGAAAGAATAAAATAAGTCACTTCCTGCATCTTTATTAAAAGGGAGCTGTGCAACTCTCAGAAATACCCACTATTTGGCTGGTGATAGAGGACAAAACTATTTTAGTGAGAATATAAGTGAAAAAAGTTTATTATAGTTTCATCCTCTGCCTTAAGCCACTTCAGACATAGTGTTAATGAATAAATGAATTTGTGTTTTAATTGTAATCTGCATTAGATCTCAATCCTGCCTTTTGAGTGAAAGTGAAACAATTGAACTTCCAGCGTTCTTTTAAGTCCAAACTGGACTGGTTTTCTGTTCAGATTGGCTGTAACTACTTCAGCCTGATCTTTCAATAGTTGAGTCTTTGAAAATTTCTGGAATCTAACCTAAATGGATTTGCCGTGCCTTATCCTTAAGGGTTTCTGCAGTAAGTGTCATCTGCCAAGTCAAGCTGGACTGTACAGTCCAGTTGCTGATTCTAGGGTGCAGCCCTGACTCCCAGACATCTGTCTTTTCCTCTTTAGCAATATGAAAGATAGAACCAAAAGACGCTGAAGATTTGAGTTTGCAAAGAGTTACAAAGATTTTCTGTGAAAGAGTAATGCTTAAGATGTTACAGACATAAGCAATGAATTTGCTAAACATATGCTTTCTCTTTCTTCTTCCTTGGGGTCTGAGGGTTGTTAGGAAGGTGGAAAGGCTTGCAGGCAGCTCAGGGTTGTGATCACCCATGAACTAGTCTTGAGAAACTCCTGATGCTTCGACACGGGGTGTAATTTGCTCAACTCCTCATTTCGCAAAGTCTAGGCTGTTTTTCTGTTCTTATCTATAAAATATTTTAAGATTATGCTTTTCTTACCCCATTCTGTTTATTTTAGTGGTGGTCATTTCCTGCTTTCTAAAGAAAAGCTGATATATCTTCCTTTATGTCTCTGTGCATCATGTGGTATGATTTCATATACTTAATCACTTGAGTTCTGTTGAAACATTACAAGGATATTTAACTTTTAGTTAACGTATCGTTAATTTAAAGTCCTTTTTGAATTCCAGAAGGAAAGTCATGGTCTGTCGATTAATCAGTATTGCAGTTAATACAGATATGCTACACATTTTAATAAAAATTATGTATAGAAATGTTATTGACCTGAAAAATAAGTCACTTGGTAATCTCATTCCGTTACTAGTGAGCATGTTGCTTTTGCTGTGTTTTAAGCTGTAGGCAAGTTGGCACCCTTGATTATTTCAAAGTCATACTTTGACTGCTTCAATTGCGTAGGCATTGTTTTTGTACGTTGTCCAGTGTCTTTGATCTCGAGAGTGAATGTTTAAAGATAATAATCTCTTTGGTTCATGGAGAAGGTTTAAAGGCCTTTCTAAAGTCATGGATTGGATCATTTTTCAGTTGTCAGTTTAAACTGAGAGGTCAGGCCTTCATGGGGTTGAACAATTACCCCTTTTTTTAGGGGAAAGGAAAGCTTCTTGCATTAAGCTTTCAGGTACTTTGGGTATCGGAGTAGATTCTTCACTTATCTCTCCTCTTCTTGTCATACCAATATTTACATAAACTGATTTTGTGCGTTTTAATTCTACTGAGTTATATTTATCACAAGGACTTGTAAAGGACAGTGTCTTGTATTTAAAGCTGTGCTTTTCAGCTTTTCAAGGACCGTGACTGTTTCAAGGACGGAAAGGATACCTGTTATTGATAGGGTTTGCATATACTATGAATTTGCAGCTG
This sequence comes from Rynchops niger, assembly GCA_013400035.1. Taxonomy (NCBI): domain Eukaryota; kingdom Metazoa; phylum Chordata; class Aves; order Charadriiformes; family Laridae; genus Rynchops; species Rynchops niger. Next base: position 307,669 of record VXBH01000820.1, on the reverse strand, counting down.
AGAATTCTTTAAAGGATGCAGTAGGTTTAAGTTTACACATGTTAAAGATTTGTGGTACAAAGCAAATTATTTATTTCCAACAGAAGGATGCAGAACTAAACTTTGCGAAGGAAAAGTCAGGCGTGTGACTTAGTCCAGAAATGTGAAGTATAAGTCTCCAGGACATTGTTTAGTTGTGATATCTTGCCCAAAATATCTTGTGCTGAAATGTTTCCTAGAGCTTCCTCAACTGCAAGCTTTTTGAGTTTGTCTATGAGAAATTTAGCAGGAAGAAAAAATGGTCAGGATTCAATGTACTGATTTAATTTTTTTTTTCCTTGAATGAGACAGGACTTCAAGGTAGGTGCAGTACTCAGCAGCAATACTCTATGAATCATAATCTTTGATTTCCTCTGATGAAATGTAAACAGGATGCTGTAAACTTCCAGTTGTGCTGTTACTTCCTATGCTGAATTCTTACATACATGGTGAAAAGTACTGCCTTTCTTAAAGGGAAACATCAGGCCTTGTGTGTCTAGATAATAAAATCGAAGTTCCTTTTTTTTTTGCATCTTGTTGCATTCTGTTGTTGATGCACTTCATGGAATTGTGTCAGTGTTTGAAACTGAATTCTATGGGCTTTTTCTCTTTTTAGTGTCCCTAGTCTGCAACATGAGTCAATTTTTGTTTTATTAACACTGCTTTGAATGATCGTACGTATTTTAACAACTCCTGCCCATTGCTTTTCTCAAAGTTTTTCTTAAATTAAGATAACGTCCTTAGTAATACAGAATCTTCTCAAGTGTAGTATATCTTAAATATCCAAATAAGTTAAACACATAAGGAAAATACTAATAGGACTGACTTCACCATTTGAGCAAGAGGATGTAGAAGCTTGCAATTTGTATATCAAAAGCTATGTGACTGGGAATTCAAAACAAGAAAACTGTGAGGTTAGACTGTGTCTTTTAAATAATTTTTTTCTCCATTGAATTTGTATGTACAGTTTAACTGGCAGTTTATTGCATCTCAGCTATTTGAAACATTGGTGTTGGTTTTACAGCTGTAAAGGTAACTAATGAAGGTTTTACATTGCCAGAAGTAAAAGAAAGAAAAGATGCCTAAATTTTGCTTAAAGGAAAAAAAAAAAGAGTGACAAAGGAGTGGAGGAGGGCAGAATACCTGTGTAGTCTGAACTGCTGACTGTGTTGTATTAAAAGTTTTTTTTTTTTTTTGAAACACATGATGTAATATTATTAAAAGTAAACCCTGGCAGTATCTTCCTCAGTGTATTTAGGAGCATTTTACTTTGTTGCAGACTTCATGGGTGTTTATGAAGCACAGAAAGAATTGATGTCAAATTAATAGTATAAGGTGATCCTTTTTCTCCTTAGCGGCTGGTAGTTAGAGGGAAGCATATTCCTTTGATCCTATGTCAATGGAAGCAGTAACATTTATGCCTGAGACTTGTGAGACCCGGTGAATTTGAAGTCTTATATATGTCAGAATCTTACAGGAGTTTGGATAGTTTCTGCTCCAAAGAATTATGGGGTTTATAATAAATTATGAATTAAATGTGACTTCATACAAATGTTTCAATGCTTGTTTTGTAGATGATGTTCTGACACCGAGTAGAGAGAACAGTAATTTTCCCCACCAAGTACCTAACTTCCATAAGTGTGAGATCTGTTTGCTCTCTTTTCCAAAAGAGACCCCGTTCCAGCGCCATATGAGGGATCATGAGCAAAATGACAAGGTATGAATTTTGGTAGATAAAAACTTAGAAAATACTCGTGTATATTGATATTTTCACATACTGACAAGTGAAGCTAACAAAAGAAATAATTTTCAGGTTTTTTTTAATGATATCACTAATAATTACTACTTGGGAATGCTCAGAGTTTTATGAAGTTTCTCTTTCATTTTCCCTCTTTTCCTTTGAGACAGGACCTTATTTTGATGCCCTTTAATTAGATTGTTGTTTCCAGCTCAGTAATTTTTAATTTTAGCCATTTTCTTTGATTTGTAAAATATCAGGTAGATGAGGAAAATGTATGTGTTTCCTTTAATCAAATTTGCAAACTGATTCTACCCATGAGCAATAAAAAGAAAATAATGCTTATATTGATTAACTGGACCCCCACTACTGTCTTATAGCTGTTTCCAGTAATGTCAAGCGACCTAATCTAGTATGTATGTATTAGTAGATTAATGTCATCGCTTTAGCTGCTTACAAATCAGATTTGTGAAAGAATGAAAAAAAATCTTAATCACAGGTATGTGATTAAGACTGGACTGACTTTAAACGAAGCTTTTGTCGCAGGTTTTGCCTGTAACCTGAAACATTTTATCTCTGTTCCTTGCTTTCTATTTCACAAAGCTAAAACTGCTTTACAAGTGAAGGAAAACTAATTTTATTACTGTTTGAGGTAGCTGTAGGTACAGATTAATTTTTACAAAATGTAGGATTCTGAGATGATGATTCATGTATAAGAAGAACCACTTACACAAGTTTCAACATTGTAAATTGATATCTAAAAAATGGAAGCTGATATTTTTAAAACCATGCTATTGCACACTTGTGTAAGAGCTTGTGTATCTGAAAGGGAAGGTGCTCTTAAAGAATGAAAACTGATTATGCAGACACCAACTGAAGAACAGTCAATCCTAGCATAAGCGAAGCTCTTTGCTGGTTTGATTATTAATTTTGCTTAAGGAGAGTTCACAATCTCAGTTGAAGTAGGAAAACTTATTTCCATCTCTTGCTCGTTCTTCTCTCCTGATAACTACACTTTCCTCAATCTGTTTTGAGTCTCTGCTTTCTTTAGTTCCCCAACCACCTTTTCCCATACACTCTTGACATGCTGTATTTGCATTTTCAATAAAGAGAGGCAAAGAAGAGAAAATAATTGACTGATGTTATTAAGGACTAGTATCATATGTAGGTACTTGAAATATGCTTTTTTTATTTAAAACATTTTGAGTTGTATGGTCATATGTGTCACCTAGGCTGTATGTAATTTACAGGAAGATTAAATTTTGTCTTTATTTTTGTGATTTTAACAAACAGCCCCACCGATGTGACCAGTGTCCAATGTCATTCAATGTTGAATTCAACTTGACACTTCATAAATGTACTCATAATGGTGAAGATCCTACGTGTCCTGTGTGCAACAAGAAATTCTCCAGAGTAGCCAGTCTGAAAGCTCATATAATGCTACATGAGAAAGAAGAGGTAATTCATTAAACCTCATAATTTAAATTTTGAAAACACATGTCATAATGGTTGTACTTAATCCCTTAACTATATGCTTTAGATTGGTGGATTGAATAAGTGGTCTCATTCAGAAGAAAGATAAGACTTTTAATGGGGAGTCTGTTGTAATAATAGTAGGAGAAATTAATATACTGGATTCAAGCAAGTGTTCCTAACCTGTCTTTAATAACAAAGAGAATCTATGCATGTTTGACAGATACCATATCATATATGAATGTTAACTGATTAGTTATTTACAAATACTTCTATTTTGAATCAATTTCTGTGATTTCATGTGCATTGATAAGCCCACATACAATAGTCTGGGTGATCATTTTTCATGGCAGATGTCATGATGAGGTGCTCTCTCCATCTCTTTCTTGCACGATGAAGCTCTTCCCTTATCTAGTACACCCACTCCTTTATTGAGTGGTTATTTCGCTTGAGAGGACTTCTTGTTCCTTCCCCTCTCATGATTTAATTTTCCATTTTTATAAGGCATTGGTTAAATTCTTAGCAAACACTTAATGCATAGTAATATTCTGCACACTTTGTAGTCATTACTGTATTGCTTCAGTTGCCAGAGCTGGGTGTACTGCCCAGAATACCACGTTCTCAATCGTGTAATTTTACCTCTTCCTCCTGTGAAGGCCTTTTAAAATTGCACTTTGTGTTGGAGATTTGGATCTGAGTCAAGTATCTACTTTTATCGCCAGTCTTCTAATCATAAACATAATAATAGCATGTTTCTCCATACCAACTGCAGACACCTTACAGCAGTTCTTACCAGCAGGTTTGGGATGATAGGCCTGTTTGCATTTTTCCCTGAAGCAGGCAGGGAATGCCATCTGTAGAGAACGTATTCCTTCTTTAGTCTTGTTTTCAGTTCACGTTTTGTCATGTACACAGCTGAGTTAAAAAGAGAGGACTTGAGTACAATTTCGGTGCATGTTAGTGTTTCTATAATGATACATAGCTTAATGGGTATTTATTGAGGAAACTTGATTTATGAGTTGCTAAAAACATCAGAATAAGGAAACTGAGCATCAAGAAAGATGCCTAAGAGTGATTTTTTTTTTTTTTTTTAGTATTCATTTCTATCACTAAGTGATTTTTCATGCACTTCAGCTGCTCTGATTTTGGTACTTGGTGCAGATGTCAGAATAATAGGTTGTGTGGTGCCTTTCAATTTGGAATTCAATCTGCAGCTTAAAAATTATACTAACACCTTTCAATTGCTAATGAATATATTCTTGTAATGCTGTGTAATTCTGTGATGGAAGATGAAATAATAATAAATTCATAGAGAATTGCAAGAATGGCTTTCCCGATAGTTACGCATTGGCCTGTAGGACAGCTGGAATTTGAACGTGAAGCAGAGGGTCTTGACAATGGCACTAGCTGTCATTCAGGAGTTTTTCATAGTGTGCAGGATAGGAAGTTACCAGTGGAGTACATTCTTACTGCTGTTTGCTATCACTTTCTTACTCTTCCTGTTAAAAAGGCTGAAAAATCCAAAAACAGAGCGAAGATATATACTCACTCACTCGTAGGTAGCAGTTGAGCTACTGTGCAAAGCTGAGGTTTGGGTAATTTTAGTCTCGCTTTGTGCTGCATCAGCCAGCTTTACCTACAGATGAGTGCAGAAGAGCAGTAACAAGAAACCAGTGCAATTAGAATCATAGATCCCGTGGTCTATGTCATTGATGAAGATATTAAACAGTCCTGGTCCCAATATGGACCCCTGAGGGACATGGATTAGCTTCTTGAGCTCTTCAGTTAGGTTTGGGAGAGCATATCAGTCTGTATGGAAATGCAGATTTTCATTATTGATTGCTCCTGTGAGAGTTTCCAGAAGGAATTTTCTGGGCTATTTAAAACTATTTTGTAAGAAACTAACTTTTATCCTTGTGTTCTTTAGTGATTTGTGTGTGGTAAACTGGTGTAATGGAAAAAACTCATGTTCAGAATTCCTCATGAAACGTACTTTTCTTTTAAGTAGTCATAAAGGATATACCTTGTGCAAATTTGCCTGACCTTGTAGAGGACTCCTGTTTTTGTCCATTTCCTCAGTGGAAATGGACTGTGGTACTTCTTGAGCTGCTGAGACTCATGCTGGTGAGGAATGCTAAATACAAACTGAAAAAGTCTAGTTTATAGCATTAAAACTGTTAATATATTTTCTTTCTCTGTGAGGATGAGGTTTTCTTTGACTTTAGGAAAAACTTAATATGTTGAAAAAGTTAAAACAGATATTTGGTGGATATAGAGTAAAAATCAGAGCTAAAAGATCCTGGGGTTTTTTGTGTTTTATTTTTTTGTTTGTTTTAAAATGTTCACTTTATGTGATTTGTCCAAATTGTCATAATTTGGGAATAATGGTCTTGAAAAAGTGCAAATGAAAATCTTTTACAGGTGGTAGGAGTCATTGATACTAAACAGGTGAAGATCATAAGTTCCAAAGTGTTCCTTCAGATACTGCATCTGATAAGATAAAGATAGTTAATACAGGCAGAATTAGATGAATAAAACTTTCCACAATTATTTCTGAGCTTGGGAGTTTTAAGTATTATCTAGCAGTGTATGAGCAGCCCCTTTTGTTTAATGTGAAGAGGTGGATTTAACCATAGTGAGGTTAACAATGTGCAATTACTTGTTCTGTGTCTGGTGGTGGATGTTTTGTTGGCTTGAGGGGCGAAAAAGTGAAGCTGGTACTGCCTGTTCCAGACAGAGACTATTGTGGTTGATATATTGCTATTCTTGTACAGTTTTTCTATTTTACCATGTCCTTGCTTTCCTACAGCAAATTCTACAGTAATGAATAAAAATACATAGACTTCTGTTGTGTCAAATACTTCTTCTTAAGCTACTCTTTTGTTTGTGGAAGTTACTTAATAGAATATGTGTAGAAGCAACTTAAAGTCATAGATAATCTGTGTCTGAAAAATGCTGAGACATGAATGACAAATTTTCAATTTTGGGGACCATGGGCTTGATATAGTATGCATTATAAGCTTTTCTTCACGTAACTTTTCCCCACTTGTACAAAGAGATCGCAGTAAACCAAACTTGTATAAGAACAATATTTTTCAATAAGAAGTTTTTGTGGCTTAACCCTAGCCAGCAAGGAGGACCACACAGCTGTTCGCTTATTCTACCGCCAGTGGGGTGGGGGAGAGAATTGCAATAATAAAAGTGAGAAAACTCTTGAGTTGAGATAAAGGCAGTTTAATAGGTAAAGCAAAAGCTCCACACACAAGCAAAGCAGAAGGAATTCATTGCCTGCTCCCCATGGGCAGGCAGGTGTTCAACCATCTCCAAGAAAGTAGGGCTCCATCATGTGTAATGGTTACTTGGGAAGTCATCACTCTGAACACCCCCCTCTTCCTTCTTCCACCAGCTTTATATGCTGAGCATGACGTCATATGGCATGGAATATCCATCCCTTTGGTCAGCTGTCCCAACTGTGTCTCTTCCCAACTTCTTGTGCCCCGCCCCCCCCACCTGCTCACTGGTGAGGTGGTGTGAGGAGCAGAAAAGGTCTTGACTGTGTAGCAGCAACTAAAAACTTTAGAGTGTTATCAAAATTATTCTCATCCTAAATCCAAAACATAGCACTATACCAGCTGCTAGTAAGAAAGCTAACTCTATCCCAGTCAAAACCAGAAGTATTCTTACTCAGATTTGAATGTAGATCCTGGAAAAGAAAGTAATATGTATGTATTTATTTATTTTCCCACACTATAATGTGAGGCCATTAATAGTGACCTCTAGATTAGATTAAACAAGTCATTTTTGAGGTAGTATTTAATTTCATTAAATGACTTTTAAAGATTTTTAAGTTTTTGTGTGGAAACTTCGGGCAATATTGCAGAATTCTTGTTTTTTCAGACTTAGGGAACAAATCTATTGTCAAAGCATTTTAAAAATAGCACTGCATATCTTTGTTCCTCTCGTTTAAAACATTCTTGTTGATACTGTTATTTAAATGAACACTGCTTGGGTTTTTTTTGCCCCTTGTTGATCCTTCAAGGAGGAAAAAAAAGGGAGGGAGGATAAAAAGCATTTCCGTTTGCAGTGATAATTACAACTATTGAAAAACGAACCAAGAAGAAAACTATCTGAAGTTACTTACACGCACCAGTAAGGAAAATGTAACAGAAGTATTGCCAAAGAGATGGTGAATATTTTTACACACTTAATCTTAACTGTCTGCTTGGATTCTGTAGAATAAAGATACAATGAGAAATGAAATTATGGTTTTGAAAAGCAAAATCAAATCAAATAAATGCAGGGCTTTTAGTTTTCATTGAAACAATATTGTACTTTGATTCTTGTTCTGAATTTCAGAGAAATGGCAATGCTTTTGCGTTAATTGTTACAAGTATGATTTCCATTCTAAATGACATGGAATACTAATGTAACTGGAAAGTGGTATGTTTAACACTTCTGTAAAATTAATGAGTTGAAGTGGTACCTATCAAAAACATGTGTCCAGTTTATTTCCTGTTGTCTTTTCTGTGAAGATAGCTTAAGAAAAGTCAGTAGTAACTGTGGTGGGATTAGTGTTAAAAAGTGACAATCTGTGTCATTTTAACCAGTAAAAAGTGTAAAATCCTATAATTTACAGTTAAGATATTTCTGGTTAGAGAGTAACTTTTTTTTTTTACAAATGTTTGTGTATACCATAGTGTAATGGCACTGAGGTCGGTTTCTGTGTATATCTTGAACTAGCCTAGCAAGAAAATAGGGAGTGGTGGGTGCGGATGGTACTGAACTGCTTGTTTTTCAGAACTCTTACAGAATTCAGTTTCAGTGGAGTTTCTTAAAATATAAATATTACCATAAGCTTGCAGTGATTATTGTTCATGATTTATGTTATGGGTCTCATAAAATTTTTTTCGCTTGTCTACTTTTATTGCTGCTTGCTTCCAGCTGCCAATGTCCATAGAAGGATACATTCATCTATTTGAGCAAAGCTTGTATTGCTGTTTGGGAATTTTTTAAAAAATCAGTCTCTATTATCTCTTTCAGAATCTTATCTGTTCAGAGTGTGGAGATGAATTTACTTTACAGAGTCAGCTGTCCATACACATGGAAGAACATCGCCAAGAATTGGCAGGCAGTAGGATCCACATCTGCAAGTCTTGCAAAAAGGAATTTGAAACTTCCTCGCAGCTAAAGGAGCATATGAAAACTCACTATAAAATAAGGTAACAATCACTGGGCTGTAACAAAATGAGCAGATGTTACTTATATGGTGATAGCTGGGGGAAGCAAGAGTAGCATTGCCAGTCAGCAAAGTACCATGATCTATGTAGATAATTTCTTTTCTTTAGTATGCTGTTATGAAGTGGCATTTATTTTTTAAAACCTTGCTAAAGTAGGTGGTTATTTTTGAAGGCCTTTTTTTTTTTTTCCTGTTTTCATATTTAGGCACCCATACTCAGCATAGTTCCATCCGTTGGCTATTTGTAAACACAGGCAAAGTTTTTCTTACACAGAGTGATTTTTGAAGTGTGTTTATGTGTGATTTGAAAGGCTAATGGCAGTACATTGAAGAAAATATATACTAATTTTACATAGCAGTTATTGTAACTGCAAAAATCCTAATACTTGTGTTCTGCACCGAAATAAGTTGTTCCTTGCACTTTAATCATCTTTTGCAAGTAGTCCTCACCACAGCCTGCTGTGCATTCTTGTAAATCTGAAAAAGGACAAAATGAAGGAAGAAAACCAGGCCAAATAAATGCTGTTCGTTCTTCCGGGGAAAATATGTTCTCTCTCAGCTCTCTAGTTGGAACTTCACTTTTAGGAAGATGAAAATTACTTTAAGTGAGAAGAAAAAAAACTTTCTTAATGTATAAACTAAACCAACAGAAGTGAGTCTAATGTTTTTGACAGGTGATCTCCCTTTTGATCCTTGCTCTCTTTCTATTAAAAAAAGATGGGAAAAATATATGTTTAAAAATGAGAAATATTGGGTATTTCCAATTATTTCTATTAGCAAATGATACAGGTCGTGAGATCTTAACAGTTGTGTTCCAGAAGGCTTAAAAGAGTATTGTTGTAGCTTTCCATTTGCAAACTGAAAATTGAGGTAAAGTGGTTATGTTTCTATTGAGTCATATGATACACACAGAAAAAAACCCATTGTTATTGTGAGTATCTGTGGAAATTAGGCTGAATAAATAAAGAATAGATGAGTGAATCTAATAGAAGGCTGCAATTTTGAGAAAGTACTATGCATGCTACATTCTGATATAAACTAAATATAAGCACCCGACAATAATTTATCTTTACTTTCATAAACATAAATTATTTGTGGCTTCAAAGCTTCTTTATGTGAGATTGACCTTATTTATCAGTACCAACACAAGCCATGTATGTGAGCCAGGTTAATGAATTGTATAAGTGATCCTGCTCCACCTTCTGCAGTTCAGTAGAAATTATTTTGAAAGGGAAAACATGGACATTCTGACTTTTTTATTATTATTATTTGACATAGTCCTCTTATATTGTTTAGATCAATAATGAAAAGTTAACATTTGACCTAACTTGTTTGACTGCGTATAAAGTTCAAAGACATGCATCAGTAGTTAAAAATTTTACTATTTGATTCTTGCTTTTCATTGTAAAATAAGTTTCAAAAAACTTTTGGGTTTTAAAATTATGAAGAGCCTTTGTTCCCTTTTTTTTCCATAAAGCGGTTGCACTTTTCCTTCCCAAAAAAGTGTTTATTTTCTATTCGAAACATTTGAATGGAAAGCTATTATGAAATTATAATTTAAATTTATTATCTCCATTTTACTAAAAATAAAATGTTCATTATAACTCTAAATGAGGGAATATTTTTTAGAAGGTGGTCTGATCTTGAAGGATTGTCCTTGCAGTTGTCTCCAAATTGGATATTATATCCTTTATTAAAATGCCACAGCTATAGTCAAAACAGATGTTGCTCAGAGAGTGTAGTCTGACAATCAGGCTGGTCTAGATCTGTCCTGAGATGGAAAGAAGAGGGGTTTCTAACAACTGTGCTGCTGTTCTCTCTTGCTTTTCAGTCTTCAATTGGTTTTACTCTGGATATTTCAGTAAATTTTGATAGATAAAATTAATAAGTAAAAGTAAAATATACTACCCAAACTCTGTGCTCGCTCACAAGAGTATAAAAAGAGTAAAAACCACATGTAATATTTCTTTGAAGTAATTGGAAGCAAAAATGTGCTTTCCTTTAAATATACATTGAATGTTTATGTTCTCTTAGAGTAGAAAGATGCATCATTTTAGCTGAAGTTCAGTGATTTCTTGTGTTATGTACAGACACTTACTCCCCTGCTATTTTTTTACATTGTTATACCAGCCTGTGTTTCAAGGTGGTGGTGTATTTTGCACATCTGTTCCACATTAGCTAATTCTTATTTTTTTGGTTGTTTGGAAAAACACCAGGTATTTAAATTTGTATAATTTCAGTTAGCTTTAAGCAGTACTGCCAAGCTGGATTACTGTATAGGTGTAAATACGCAGGCGCTATGGAAAATGTGGAGTGCTGTAGGTACCACAGTACCTTCAGGTTTAACTTTCTTAAGCTGAGTTGTTGTAATGGTCTTTTAATATTCCCTAGGTTTTCTTCTATTCTGTTTTTTTTCCAGTGTAAAATCAGTTAGTGTTTTTCCACACTGCTGTTTTTCAGCAGTCACTTAAACTAAGCAGCTTTATATGTAGAGGAATTAATTATAGGAGTTTCTATCATCTCTTACCATGTCTCTGTGGAAATTGTGATTTGTATTTGAGGAGCAGTGGGGAATATTTGGGTGGTTAAGTTCTTCACCTGTTTTTGTTAGGACTCAGCAAATGCATTTGTGCTCTAGTTCATGAAATCTTCCTATTATAGTTAAAAAGAAAAGTCTTGCTGCTTTCAGGTGAAAGAAATAAACTTGCAGAGTTGAAGGTTCCCACCAAAATAGTAGCTGCGAAGTCACTGTATACTTCTAGCAGAATTTACAATTAAAATGTCACTAGAGAACCTCTAAGAACCATCAATTTTATTACAGAAATAACTTTAAAATTCTTGCTGTTTTGTAGGCATTTAGAATAGTGCTCCATTGACGTTATTCTTTTAGTATCATTTAAAGAGTTTGGTTTTTTACTGTTGCAGCTGATATGATACATTGTCATCAAATTTACACTGTATGAAAAAATGATGGGATAAAATCAGCTTCTTCAAAATAATGTTTAGTGTTAGGGTTAAGAGGATTATATTTAAATTCCTTTTTTTTTTTTTTTTTTAAATGACAGAGTATCAAATACCAGATCTTATAACAGAAATATTGACAGAAGTGGATTTACCTATTCCTGTCCTCACTGTGGAAAGACGTTCCAGAAGCCGAGTCAGTTAACACGACATGTTAGGATACACACAGGTAAGATTGTGGAAGTAATTATTTTAAATTGCGTTTGCTTTACAAAATTCAATTAATCTGTGAAATGCTAAATACTTCCAGTTGGAGCTTGAAATAGTATTAGTACATCTGGTTCATTAGGTGCTATTACCTGTTGGTTTAAAACACCCTTTATATAATTCCTTTGCTTAGGAAATTTATACGCTTTTAAAAATTTTTATAACTGTTTCTAATTATGTACATCTGGAAGTTTTAAGTGCTTTGCAAGTTTCATTTGTTACAGAATACCAGTTTTGGTACTTAAAGTTTCGGTAGCCCCTAAGATTGGAAGACTAGGTAAGAGCCAGTCAGGTACTCTAAATAAGATCTCACATACTCTACAGAACAGGTTCTAAAATTTACGGTCACAAATAGAGTACAAATAAATGAAAATTAATAATACTACTAACATGGTGGCTTTGCTTTTGTTTTTAGATGGATTTATTTAAAGTAACTGCCACATCTTTTCTGTACTTACTGTAACTGCCATTTTCAGGATGTCCAAAGTGAACTTGTAAGGCGATAAGCCTAGATCTTAATTTTGATACTTGAAGAAGAGCAGGTGACTGTTCAGTTTTCCAGAATGAATAGCAGATGGTTTTTGCAAAATTACTGTAATAAATATGTGCATTTTTAAACTCTTAGGCAATTGAAATAACTGAAAAATGCTAAGTATGAAATAATACAGAAGGTTTTGAAGTGTACAGAGGACTGTAAGAATATTTCTCAGGTTATAACCAGACATACATGATATAGCTTGAGATTGACTTTAAACAAAACCTTCATTGAAGGTGCTCCAGTGATGTGCAATATATATGTTTTCCACCTTGTGAATGAATTGCTGTTCGTCTAGTTTTTATTGAATTAGAGTAGTAAATTATGTAAAAGTGCAATATTGTTTGTATTAGCAGTCTGTTCAGGCAGTGATGTGACAAGTTGCCATGTAGAAGAATGAATTTGTTTGTCAGGGGAGAAATAAAAATTCCATTGTGGGACTCAGATTTCTTAGGAATCTTCTTAAGCTTTATAATTTAATTGTAAAACAGTAACACAAGAGGTCACCCTTGTGCCTGCTTTAAAAGTTGTCTCAAAATAACATCCAAAAAAAGTAATTGAAAATTAACTTTCTTATTTTAGAGTTTTATATCTATTTGATACATTATTTTAGCTTATTCCAGACAGACTTAAAGAAACAAGATTATAGTTGGTTGAGGACATTTTACTAAAGCTTCAAAAAGTTCAAGAGCATTTATAGTTCTTTTGAAGAGTAAAAAGACATTTGTTTATTGGGAAAACAGAGTCAGCAAATCTCCCAATCTGCACATAATGGTGGGTCATCTTAAGTTCCAAGTAGCTGGTGAATACTTATTTAATTTGTGAAGTATGTCATTACTTTAAATCTGCAGACAATCTGCCTGGCATACAATTGTTGAGGTACTGTAAAATATGTAGGAAAGAAGAATTCTGCTTTAAATAATTTAGAATGCTTAAAGTCTTTAATAGTTACAAGAGCATGTCTGTGCTACATGTACAGCTTTACATTAGTGTCTTAATTGCAATACTTTTTTTGTTCCTAGCTATTAATTTCAAGGACTTACACCCTTTGGGGAAAAAAAAAATTAAGTTTCAGGGATTTCAATTCCCATATTCATAACATTTATTATTTCCCATAATAATAAATCCCTCATTTTCCTCTCCCAAATTTGTATTTTGTTAAGTTATGCTTGAGAAATACATAAATTCCACGTTTCCACGCTAGAATTAAGATTCGGCTTTTATAATGAAATTTACTTAAAAAGGCAAGCGTAACCTGAAGCAATACTTCTATGAGTCTACCAGCAGCTATTAGTGGAAGCTAAACCTTTTACCTGTGAAAGCCCAATATGAATTTTGTCACCATATTTCAAGGAGATATGAATGAGTGTTCTGTATTTTAATCTATATTAAAAAAAAATACACAGTTAAAACCCGCAGACCTTAAAGCATCTTCAAAAACCATAAGTGGTAGAACAGAAAATACACATTCCTTCAGAGCTGATACTATGTGAGTTATGTGCTTGTAATCTATTTCAGAAAATAGCTGCTTTTATTTCAAACAAAGTGAATTTAATTAAGAATTAATCATTTTTAAACTAGATGTAATTACAGCTATATAATTAGAAGTCATATAAAAATACTCATTAAAACTGCTTTAGTGTGCATAATGTTTAGCACATGCTTGTACTGGTGTAGCAGCCATTAATGTACAGCACACTTCTAGTGGTTTTGCTATAGAAATGTACAAAGGCAAAGTGTTAAATGTTCTCAAGGTCCTGGAGTTACCACAGCTAAACTGTTTCACTACAAAAAAAGAAAAAAAAAGAGTAATACAGAGTTCACAGGGGAGATTTCCAGTAGTCAATTAAGACACATGGTTGTAAGAAACTGAACTTTGTTCTTAATGTCTGTGTGTTAAAAATATGTAGGTTTGTAATAGGTTAATGCGGTTCTATTATGTTTTGTCACAATTTCTGGGGAGTTTTTCATGCTTAATTTGTTACTGTACAAATAACTCTTAAGTATGCACGGCACTGAGAACACCAAAATCGGGAAGTAGTGACAGAGCATTCCTGTAACAACATTGCCTAGATTTTTCTTTAATCTTCAATAGTAAAAGCGTGGCATACGTGTTTTTTTTTGTTTTTTTTTTTTTTTTTTTCCTTTTCCCCTTCTTCCTCCAGTGGTTTTGCGTAGCAGTTTCTGAGATCTTCCAAACCATAAGTTGAGGGAAGTTGTTCTAAGTAATTGTTTCATGCAGGTTTTATTTATTTTAATCATTTTAAGTGATAAACATCAGTTAGGTAATGATTTTTTTTCATAAAGCTAGGTCTTTGTTAGAGTAGATGTTGAGATTGGTGGTCAAAGTAAACAATTCCATTGTCTAAACAGCTAATAATGTATGATTCTGTCTTTATTTGTGTGCATGCACATATATCTGTATGTGGTATTTTATTTTTCATTTGGATACAGCAAACTACTAATGTTTATTTAAAGCTCCTTACCCCACATCCCTTTTTTTTTTTTTTTTTTTTTTTCAGGTGAAAGACCTTTTAAATGCAGTGAATGTGGAAAAGCCTTTAACCAGAAGGGGGCATTGCAGACCCACATGATCAAGCACACTGGTGAAAAACCCCATGCTTGTGCCTTTTGTCCTGCAGCCTTTTCTCAGAAAGGCAATCTTCAGTCACACATACAGAGAGTTCATTCAGAGGTAAATACAATTATTCATAAAGTGGTTGGTGCTAATATACTGCTTATTTCATTTTCAGTATTTCAGTTGTCCTGTTTGCTATTCCTGTGCTCTCTGATGCTTTCTGCAGTCAATATAGATTTGCTGCTGTAGTATAGATTCTAGTTTGTTGGTTTTACCTGCAAATTCAGCTTTCCTAAAATCGCTTAATCTGAATAAATGTATACTTAGGATAATTAGCAAAACCTTCATTTACCGTTATCTTTTCAGTACATTGACAGATTAATAAATCATAGAGTATTTAGGTGTAAAAAATGTACTGATATCAGTCTCGGGAGAATGGGGGCTAGAATCAGATCAAAGTAAGCCAAAAACAGCAAAGCAGAAAATGTTGAGAAATTTCAAGGCCAAACAGCAACCCACAAACTCCATCATAGAGCATATTTGCAATTTATCTTTGAAGTATATCTCTTAGAGCCTTTTTCAGAGTTTTTTCAATTACAGGTAGAAGAAAATCACAAAATAAGAAGCATTGTTGTCTCAGACCTCTTTATACTGATTTTTTTTCTTCTCTGTGACAGACAATTTTTAAGATTCAAAAGGTACTGCTGTAATAATGTAATACAATCTTCTGAGCAACACTGGCTATGCAACTTCATTCAGTTATTTCCTTGCTGACTGTAGTGATTTGTGGTTGGAAAATACCCATAGAAAGAGACATAGTTTCAATTTGGAAGGTATAAACTGATAGAGGCGGCTTTTTTCCTGCATGCAGAATATCATCTCCGCTCTCGCTCTTTTCCCCTAACTCTGTCTGAAATTTGCTTTCTTGTTTTCCATTTTTGTATTACTACAACAGATCTTATTTATTGTTTTTTTTTTTTTACCAAGAATCTTTTTAGTGTGTTAGAGTTTCTTACTTCTAGGATATGTCACGAATATATCTTAGTGTCTTGTATTATGCTTGATGATATTAAATCATACGTTTACATTTCGTATACCTTTGTGTGACCAGTCTTCCTCACTGTTTGCAGCTCCCTGTCTGTGATAGCTTTTGCTACATAAAAAAAAAACGCACCAATATTAATTTCATAATTTACATTGATTTTTTTAATATTACAATATTGTTGGGGATCAAGCCAAAAACATTTTCTACTTTTTTCTTTGTTGCTCTGCTTTTCTGTAAAAAAAAAAAAAAGGGGGGGGG
>VXBH01000820.1:233563-287117 GCA_013400035.1 Rynchops niger | reverse complement strand
AAAAAAATGCTTACGGTAAGGTTGTTATTTGTCTTTTGGTGCTGATAGCAAAGGTATTGGTTTCTGTACCTTGTGTTTATTTAATGTATATAAACTACGAAGCAACATTAGTGGTTCTAGGTACTGTTGTATCTCTCCCATAGTCTCATTTTTTCTGTCCCTAGTCTCCATACTGTGGGAAAATGAAATATGCTACTTCTATGCACAATACACAATATTAGCTATATTTTTCTTTTTGTACAAAGGCTTAAAATATTTTATTTTCATTTCTTTATAGGACTCTGTCACCCAGCCTTTAACAACATCCCCTGCTAATCTTTTGCAACCTGTTGATAACAAATGGAAGAATGTAAGTGTACAGCTTTTGTCATATTTTTGTGTCAAGGCTTAAAGTGGGAGAAAGTTTAGAGAATTTTGTAAGCTTTCGTTTAACTGGTGGAGAAGGATATACAACAGTCCTCTGTGATAAGTTGATCAGCTAGTCTGTGAAGGCAAACTTCTTGGTGAATGCAGCTGGTTATTTAGTAACAGAACAGGTCTTGAATGGATTATATTCCCTCATTCATGATACAGTCATGATTTTGCACGTAATTCTTTTTATTAGGCCTTCAAAATGAAGGCAAATATTCTCCTGTATAAAAAAAAACTAGAGGAGAGTAAGGGCTCTCTTAAGTACCAAATTATCTTACCCATCTGACTTAGCAGGGATGCCGTGGTTTGGGTGGAGAGGGAAGGAGCTGTGTTGGTGCTGCTTGAGTCGGTTCGAATTGAGGCAGCAGGGAAACCATGGGGCTCAGGAGGAGCTCAGGGTGCTGGGGAAGGACGATGCAGCGCTGGCTTTCTGGAACCCCATAGCAAGCAGTCTTTGTACAGGTAAAGGCAGGCAGTTCTTGATCTGCCAGTCACAGTGAGAGCATTAGCATGTTTTGTTGCAACTATATCATGTGTTGCTTGTCAGCCATGGGTTGCAGCATGGTATCTTAGTGACAGAGTAATTTGACTTGCATTACCCCCTTCCTAACTTGAGCTACTGATTGTCTCCTCATGTACTAGAATGCACAAAAGCAGGGACTAGGAGATGCAGTAGTATTGCTTTAAAGTTACCATAACTGGTCTATCGGCTTCTTTTTATCTTTTACTGTGAGTTTGGTGTTTGGATGTCAGCAAATATTACTAATATTTGCTGTATTCAACGAATCATAGAATCACAGAATGGTAGGGGTCAGAAGGGACCTCTGGAGATCATCTAGTCCAACCCCCCTGCCAGAGCAGGGTCACCTAGAGCAGGTTGCACAGGAACGCATCCAGGCGGGTTTTGAATGTCTCCAGAGATGGAGACTTCACCACCTCTCTGGGCTGCCTGTTCCAGTGCTCTGCCACCCTCAGGGTAAAGAAGTTCCTCCTCATGTTTAGGTGGAACTTCCTATGCTCAAGTTTTGTGCCCATTACTGCTTCTCCTGTCCCTGGGCACCACTGAAAAGAGCTTGTCCCCATCCTCCTGACTCCCACCCTTTAAGTATTTATAAGTGTTGATAAGATCCCCCCCTCAGTCTTTTCCAGACAAAAAAGACCCAAGCCCCTCAGTCTTTCTTCATAAGTGACATGTTCTAGTCCCCTAATCATCTTTGTAGCCCTTTGCTGCACCCTCTCCAGCAGTTCCCTGTCCTTCTTGAACCAGGGAGCTCAGAACTGAACTTGTAGAAGAGGTGCTCAGGGAATTGTTATAGTTACTGTATTTCTGATGGAGTCCCTTGGAAATTAATTCTTGACCTACATAATATTTTATGAATGACCTGGAAGAAAATGTAAAATAATCACTGATCAAGATGCTAAAAATATTGAGGTAATTTATGAAGAGGACAAATAACTGATAACAGTGATCTGGATTTCTTGGTGAGCTAGGTGCACGAAGCAATATATGTTCTGAGATGGTCAAGAATAAAATCACATATAGAAGATCAGGAAAAGTAGGCAATATTCACAGGATGGAGATTTTCAAGGATTTTAAATTCCCCTTAGGAATAGGGATGGAAGAGATGATAATGATTGATACATCAGCTAAAAGTTCGGTTTTCCTTGCCTGGAAAGATTAGTTTTTTGGACCTTTTGTTTAGAGTAGAAAATTTGCATAGACATGAAAAGCTTGTATGTCCTCTGTATTTTATTCTGGGAATTTTTGCCTTTGTCAGTTGTCTGTTTATAGTGTTCACTATTAATTAACTGTCTTCAGAGATACAGGATGAATACAAATGATCACAATTAAAGCTTGATAGGATGTATTTATTATTGAAGAGACTCAAGGTGCATTATCTGTTTTGCCCATCAGATAAAATATTTAAGGATGATTTAATCTGCCGTTTTGAAGAAAAATCTGTAATCTCTATTAAAGAGAAGAGAAAAAAGTTTTGAGGATTGAAGCTAGACAAATTCATGCTTTGCAGTGAAGTATGGAATTTTAGTGTGGATAACTTACTGTTGGAGCAACTTGTTGAAGTCGGATAGCAACAGAAGGAGTTACCACAATAAATGACTTGATTTAAAGAACTGCTGTAATTTCTGTGCAGTTACTTTGCTTGAAGGAGTGATTCACTCAGAGCAGTCACGCGGTCTGGGTTGTGCAGCAGGTCAGACAGACTAAGTGTAATCATAAGGTCCACTATTCTAATTGAACAAATGTGGAATTATGAACTAGTAATAAAACACTTCATTCTCTATGCTGTTTTTAAAATTGGGTATTGAAGAGAGACCTACAAATGGACCTCCAAAACTTTTTATAATGAACAGAGTATCTTAATAGTAGTGGTAACAAACTTAATGTACACATATGCATGCATGTAATTTTTCAAAAAAGATGACCTTCGGGAGATTGTATTTAAACTGCTGTATAATACATGAACACACTGGGCAAGTATTCATAATACTGTCATTTTCATGTCAACGATTGTGTTGAGCAGTTCCTTCATTGACAATTTTTATTTCTTTTGCTAAAGCCTGGGAAAATTTCATAGACTTTTTAGTCTAGGCTTCCTGCTCTACTAAAGAGTTTCTCTGCCTTCTGTTGCAAGAAAATGAATGGTCCCCATAAAGAGCCGTTACACTCTTTAGCAAAACACTTTGTTTCAGTTGCTGTTTATTGCAATGAAAATGGCATATATTGTGTTTTATTTTGTAAAAATACAAATTGAAATGCTTATGGCATTTTTGTTAAATTGGAGATTGAGTCTTTCCATCTGTCCTAATGGTGAGGTGAAAAAAGAGGAACTAGTTGTTAAATCAGCAAAATAGCAAGTGCTATTCTCATATGCATGTGAGGGAAATGAGGTAAAGTTTTGTTATATATTGTCTCCTGAGAAAGTATTAAGAATACTTCATGAAATTTTCAGGATATAACTCGAGTCAAGCTAATTTTTCTTAATATGTAACCATCCTTATGGTGACTGTGTCATTTTAGCTGCCCACTGTAATGTGTAAGTATAAATAAAATCTCAGGGAAGTTTTCAGATTGGACGAGTATTACACATGTGGAGCCTAAGATTATTCTTCGTTAAAATTGATCTAAAAGAAGATAGCGTTTTATATGCTTATGTTTGTGTGTCTGCATGCATGGAAATGAGTCTGTTTAGAGAACAGAAGTGAATATTAGATGAAAATATCCACTGTGTTATAAGAAAGAGAATTATGGGGCTAGCTGTTATATACATATATATTTCTCTCTTCTGCAGTAAAAGAAATGATTGAAAGCAGTTGTTTCAGTAATGGTATATTTATGGAGTCTGTTATAAGGAAGAGAAGTTTATAAGTGAAGGAAAACAGGAGGAGTCTTTACTTCTGATTTTTCAAAAGAAATACCAAGGCTTTTTATCACTTTTTTCTTTCATATTTGTTACTAAGGTAGCCTCAGATACAATTACCAAACCAAAGATTAAGAAATTTGACTTTTAGTCTTCAAGGTTTTTTTCGTATTTTGCTACAGGTGTATTTAAATTTTTAGAGTAGAGAGAGATTCTCCTAAAACAAAGAGATTTAGAAGATTGAAGGTTGAAGGGGAAAAAAGTTACTAGTTTGATTGCTATTAAAAGGTTTTGTTGTAACAACACAAATAATTTCATACCAAAAAAAAATCTCAACTAATGGAAGGTTTTTTTCCAAAGGAATTCCTTTAGTTAAATGTGAACTATAAAAAGAACCATGTCGGTGCCATTTGTTTGTCTTGGAATTACTTTTCATATGGCCTCTACAGGTGGAATTCAGTAATTGATCCCTGTGTTTTGTAAACTGGTTGAAGGTTTAGTAATTATGATAAAGTTAATTCAAGCTGTAAGCTTACAGTTTTGCAGTTTGGGAATAACTTCAGAGAAGGCATATACAGAAGCAATTCTTTAGTGGAGCGAGCAGACTTCGAATGACAGCTCTGTGTAATCCTGATGTCGTACACAAGTGGACATCCTTGTAGTGGACAGTTAACAGACATTTCAGATAAGGGAGCCGAGCAGATCAGTTCATACATACTTTTCATCTTCCTTTTCAAATGTACTGCTGTCTATTTCAGGCCACACATTTTCGGTCTCCAATTCTTCAACAGACAGAAAACCAGGTGTCTTCAGCTGCTGCTCATCAGAGTCAGCAGGCTGTAACTGATGTCATCCAGCAGCTCCTTGAGTTATCAGAACCAGTTCCTGTAGAAAATAACCAACCTCAGCAACCTGGTCAACAACTCAACATTGCAGTGGGAATCAATAGAGATATTTTGCAGGTAAGAGCTGGGTGTGAGAGCAGCTTTACATTTCAGTGGTTTCTTTCTCATTTTTATTTTAGTGAAATTTTTTGTCAGTATTTTCAATATTAGCATTCTTTCTGCATTTCTAAGTGATGTACCAGTCAAAGAGTTGTAAAGATCTACCGAACACATATGGAACACAGCAAAGTATCTTCTTGTATAATTTTACAAAAGCAAGGTTATAAATATTGATTAAATTACCTAAAAGAAAGCTTTAAGTATACTCGCCCATACATGGACATTTTATTGCTCTGTTTGGCTTTTTTTTTTTCTGTTGCCTGGAAGCAGCTTGTGGCACATCCTTAAGTTATGCCATGCTTAAAACATGATGACATTTAAGAGGGGAAAAATATTTTTATCTGGTTGAAAAATGAGAAGGTGTATGGGGCCTTTATCCTATTTTAATTAATAGGGTCTACTTGAACACTTTCTACTGGTGCAAGGAAAATTCCTTCCTGGGTAAGATGAGTGTTTGGGCTAGTCCATTATTCTGTCCTTGATGCTGGTAGTAGGAGATGCTATGTAACAGAAGAGATGCAGGCAGTTAATTCAGCTGTCTGTGCGTGTTCTGCAGCCTCTACATAACGGAACAGGGCAGAGAATATTCTTCCTTAGTACTGGTGGTAGCCTGCTAACCTTTAAGTTGTATTTTCATCTCTAGTCTTTTAAGCGCAATTTAAATTTCTTCTTGGAAGACCTGAATGTTACATGTAGCTATGTGCTGGTTCACCATGTTGCCTGTGCTGAGTTCTCTAATGTCAAGAACGTGATGTGTAGTTACACCAAATTGTACCACAAAATATAACTACTGTTGGGCTAGCTATTAAAAAAAAAAAAAAAATAAAAAATCCATCTTTGAGGTTGGTTCTTTAAGTCATTGTATGCACATCACTAGCCATATTGTTGTTCAAAATAAAATGTGGTTTTCTTCCAAGCAGTTAAATATCTGCACACTTCTACCTATATGTGTGTTTGAGATCTTTGATCCAGAGCCTTTTCAGACACAGTAGTATCCATAAAGGTACCTACACTCCAGTCCCTTCCAGGTTTACGTAAAAGGAGTGCATAACTCCTGCCTTGGTCTGATGGTTGTCAGTGGTTTGTTAACAGAGGCTTTTGAGCTTTTCCCAGCCTTTCTTTGATTTAGTGTTCTTCCTTTTTTCTTTATATCATCTATGGCTTCTCCACAAGCTGATGGGCTTCAAATTTGATCTTCTATGGGGAACTATTATCTAATTTAGTAGGCATAAGAGATAGCTCTGTATTCCTGGCAAATGCTTGATTCTGTAGAAACAGCTGGCACTTTACTGAAAGGCAGTTGTTGGCAAATGCATTGGTGCAGGAAATCCATCTTAAAATCTCACAGATAATCAGAAGTCAGTGTTGTGTGAGAATGTTTGTTTCGTTTTTTGCAAGTTTGAAATCCACCTGAAATTCTGGGAGGATGAGACACTTAATTCCTTTAACTATATTTGCATTATATCTTCTAAGTAGTTGCTTAAGAAAAGTTGGAGCAACTGTGGAATGTTTCTATCTTAATCTACAATTTTTTTGTTCTCTTTTAGCAAGCTTTGGAGAACAGTGGGTTGTCTTCAATTCCCGTCTCTGCGCATCCTACTGACTGCAGCCAGGCTAAGACTCCTGGGGCCCAGGATCAGAACCCAGACATCCAGACTCTCTCAAATCATCAGGCTGACTCTAATAATGCAGAACAAGATAAGGAGCAAGAGAGTACAGATAAACTGGATAAAAAAGAAAAAAAGGTTATTAAGAAAAAATCACCGTTTTTACCTGGTAATGTTGCCACTGCTTGCTACTTCTTGTGCTGTAGGGACTACAGTATTTGTGGGTGTGTTGAGGGCTTTATAAAGGAATATAAAATGTATTGTGGATCAGTTACAAACTTCATCTACTTTTATCTAAAACACAGTGTATGTAGAAGTTATAATATTAGGATATATAACTTCCATTATACTGATACTAAAATGTGTCAGAATGGCATTAAGTGAAGTTACGCTGTTAAATCTTCCGGATTTAGATGAGTGGAGTTTTTGGAGGAGGACAAAAAAGGACGAGTATGAATCTTTTTCCTTCTTTTTTTTCCCATCATCCTTCTCTGAGGAGGATTGGGATTTCATGGTGTATGCCGGAGCAGAGAGTTCTTGCAAGCTCTGTTCTTCCTCTTTGGAAGTGAGTGAGGCCTTGCAGAGGCAGCAGTGTAGTGTTGCTGCCTCATGCAGATCTTCACTGGCCTGGGCCACGTAGGGAAGGATGAATGTTGACATTGTGGATAATACTTGCAAGTCACCTGTGTTTGGAATCGCAATACTGTTTTGATAATTGTGTGTTAGATATGGTATTTGTAAGTTAATTGGTATATTAGTTTGCATTACACCTACATTTCGTATTTCTAAGTGGGATACAAATTGGTTTCTTTTCTGTGAAGTCAGNTAGCACAAAAATGTTTCAATTTCAACAGGATTCTCTTGGGTTTTGTTTTTGTCATTCCAGCCCATCACTATTTTTGTGAAGCAGAATGTATCTGATGGAGAAATTAATTGTTTACCAGTGTGTTGTAATGGCATCTACTTGACAAAATGTTTTTGTTTTGACTGCTTTGTATAATGGTGTCAGTGTAGTGAAACTTTTGAAGAACTGTTAATGTTTCTAACACATTCATTCTGATGTTCCTTATTTTAGGTTCTATACGTGAAGAAAATGGAATAAGGTGGCATGTTTGTCCATATTGTTCTAAAGAATTTAAAAAACCAAGTGATCTAGTGCGCCACATTCGGATTCATACCCATGAGAAGCCATTCAAGTGTCCCCAGTGTTTCCGCGCCTTTGCCGTTAAGAGTACTCTCACAGCACACATAAAAACACATACTGGCATTAAAGCTTTCAAGTGCCAATTTTGTATGAAATGCTTTTCCACCTCAGGGAGTTTAAAAGTTCACATTCGTCTACATACAGGTAAGTATGTAGACTCAAAATTGCTTTTGTATTTTCTGTGGTGTGGGTGAGATCTTCATGGGAAAAAAAAAGACTATGTGAAGCACTTAAATTGTAGAGATGTCTATCATGTCATTGATACATACCAGAGAATGAACTAGTTTTAGTGTCTTAAATTATGAACTTTTAGTCATAACTTTCTAGTGTTTCATGACTTTGAAACTTTGGGCACTTTAAAAAGCCACGGACTCTTATTTTTCTGGTGATGAGTCAGTTGCTCCTTTTTAATATCACTATTTTGTGTGTATTTAATTGTGCTTACTGAAGAGTCATACTCTTAAAACTTGAGTTTTGATTTTACGTGTCCCAATCATCTTTCGTATTTACTCTGCATCTTTTCTTCCCTTCCCCGTACTTTCTGATGCTTTCACTGTATCACTCCAGGACTATTTAGTTACTTCCCATTTTATCTTCCACAATAAGGTGTTGCCTGGTGTTTTTAACAACTTGTTTCTAGTATCTTGTATTGCATACCCTAAAATTCCTCTGTTCATGTGGTCCTTGTTTTTACGTAATATACGATGTCTTTAATACCTGTTTTTCTGTGACTGAACTTGAATCCTCTGCGTAGAGAAAAATGAGTTTTCCACTCTTGGGGGACTACCTGATTGTTTTCCACTTTTCTTCTGTTGTTCTTGCAGGGATATAAGGTTTCAGCAAGATAAGCTCGTAAATGTGCTGCTCTTTCCTTTTACTCCTGTTTATGTATTTACATTCTGCAAAAGTATAATTCACTGGTTATGTGCATTTAGTGTTCAGTTTGTTCTACAGTGAGGTGCCTTTACTCCATGAAATATCACTCTTGGCTTCATCTGCGGAAAGCTTTTGCCTTTGTTTATTTTGTAAACTTGTAAATCAGTATTTTGTCTGTTAGTTTAAAGTCAGCTTTACTTTATTTTAGAAGTCAGACTTACTCAAAGTAGCAAAAGCACCAGGTGACTTGAAAAATAGGTAGTCCAGTGGTTATGGAACTCCAGCATGTAGTTAGCCATTGTTCAGGGCACTTGTTTTTCCCCGAGATGTTTGTTTCTTCCTTTGTCTAGGAGGTTAGGGCTTACTGGGTCAGGTTAGGGGTTCATAGAGCCTTGTCTGCTGTTGCTGATGGCAGCGTGTGTAAAAGGGGAAGCCTACAGTAAGGCTGCTTAGCACCGTACAACTAGCTTCTGCTGATCTTTGGCTTGAGGGCTTTGTAAAGCAGGCTGTACCTCTGCACTAAGCAGCACTTCGTAGATTTTTATTCAAAAGAACTTAACTAATTGATTTTTCAACCCATGTGAACTTACTACTATAGAACAACCTAACATAATGAATTCTAATGTTGAGCTACATGTTGAGTAAAATACTTTCTGCTGCTTTAAATATCCTGCTCAGTAGTTTCATATGATGATTTAGTTACTGTATGGTAAAGAATGGTTCATTCTTATTTCCACCTGTGATTTTGCAGACCTTTCTTCATAATCCCCAGTCGTGTTTCCTACCCTTGTAAGTCCCAAGATTTTCCCTTGAACAAAAGCTGAAAGTTGGGCAGCTTTGCCTGTCTCTGTAACTTACCAAGTTCTCCAGTATCCTTTCCAAGGACAGGTTTCTATGGATTTTGCATTCCAAAAGTCTTTTTTTAGTAATTCCTGTTGGCCTGCTTTTTTGACTGCCATCAATGTTGATATTTTCACAGACC
The DNA here is from genome assembly GCA_013400035.1 of Rynchops niger. Classification (NCBI taxonomy): domain Eukaryota; kingdom Metazoa; phylum Chordata; class Aves; order Charadriiformes; family Laridae; genus Rynchops; species Rynchops niger. The sequence continues at coordinate 277,653 of VXBH01000820.1, read as the reverse complement.
AATCTAAAATTTCTTTAAACTTTGTAACATCACTCCTCTGTTTTATCCTATTATAAATCATTTGTCTATGTGTTTGCTGATTCTCTTTACTCACAGTTTTTTAACAGTTTGTTTTGGAAGGACATTTGACCTGCTGTCTGCAGTTCTTAGGATAGCTTCTGGAACCCTTTGAAAATTGCTGTCAGTCTTGCATCATCCAGTTTCCTGATAACAAGCTTGCTTAGAGTGATGTGTTACAACCAGTTAGTAGTTCAGCAATTTCATACTGAGTTTTGATTGGATTTTGTGGATCTGTTTTGAAAACCTGTTTGACAATAAACACCCTGAGAGGAAACAAAAAAAGAAAATACAAAAAAGAGACTCTTCCTTCCAAAGCTGCATTTGTAGAGCAGTGGAAATAAAATCACAAACCAATATTTTTCTTTAATCTTTTGCAGGTGTTAGGCCTTTTGCTTGTCCTCACTGTGACAAAAAGTTCAGAACATCGGGACACAGGAAAACTCACATTGCTTCGCATTTTAAGCATACTGAACTAAGAAAGCTGCGACATCAACGTAAACCTGCAAAAGTTCGAGTAGGAAAGACGAGTGTTCCCGTACCAGATATTCCTTTGCAAGAGCCCATACTCATAACTGATTTAGGTAAAGAGCAAGTAAATCCATACTCTCTTGAAATTTTGATTTCACTGGAAAATAGAAGTCACAGTTTAATCAAGCAAATGCATTCAGAGCTTACTCGGGTGCATTTTGAAATAAGTAATCTGAAATAATCAGGCTTCAGAAAAAGTGCCCTATTTTATAGTTTGCTTGTACTAGAATTGATAAGAGTCTTTTTTTTATTCACAGAGAAATTGTATAATCCTTACCAGAAAAAAAAGTGTCTGCTAGTCATCTTTATAGAGTAGAGTATTATATTGGTAATATATTTAGCCTAAAGTCTTTCAGTCTTTAAAAATCCTTTTGCTTTCACTGCTTCCAAGAATTACTGTATGCAAGAGTAGTGGTTATTTTGGTATCAGGCATAAGAAACTCAAATTTTCAGAGTAGCAACAAAACTTAGCTGACAGCTTCAGATATTCATATTGCACAGTATTTCTTGAGTGAACCGTGGAAAGAGGTACTGCCCTATTGCTTGGTTTTAAAGAAAAAAGCGCTTCAATGCAATTAAGATCTGTGCAGTGAAATTCTGTTTATTGAAAAAAATATGTAATATTAAAAAAGAAATATTATGAAAATTGTTTCCTACAGGTTCCGTTAACACCTGAACTCTCTGATATTGGAGCATTCAATGTAAAATTAAGAAGTTCCACCATTTGTCTAGAAGGTGTCATGTTTCTTTCAACTGACTTGACAATATTTCCACTGTTCTCAGAAAAAAAGTCTTATTTCTTGTAAAGGTGTGAAGAAACTAGTATATTACTCTGTACTAGTGTTAATCTTTGAGTGGCACCTTTGATGGAAAAAAAAAAAAAGGTTGATTTGTATTTTGCTTTTCAAAAAAGACTATTCTAAAAGTCTGTTAAAAGGTCTGCAAATTGTTCTGTACCTGTTACAATTTTGTTTCACTTTATTCCATTAGTTGATTAGTTATTTATGGATTAGGAATTGCAAAAAAAAATTTAATTTTTCTAGTGTGTACTGTGGTTCCAAAGATGGAACAGATGGGAAGAAAAATACCTTTTTATAGAACTCGGAAATATTTTACTGACTTGCTCTGTCCAGTGTAGAGGCACTTTTAACTATTCTAACAGTTTGGAGAAAGGTTTACTTTATCGGGGTTGAACAGGTTGAGTAAATAGTTTGGAAGTGTTTTATTCGGAATTTCTGTTATTTCTGCTCTCTTATGTATGTCGTTAGGAATTTCTGCAGTGCTTCTGCAGACCAGAACCATTGTAACCTGGGATATGCTGGAAAGTTAGTCAGCTGTCATTCATTAACTGAATTATTCGCTTTTATATGATCAAAAATAACTGAGAGTAAATATTTGTCATACGGAGTTCCTTCTCTTCTGATTTGGAAGACTTGTGTCATGTCCTGTACACTACTACTAATTACCGTCATGGAAGAATGCCAGAAGGGAATTTAGAAAGTAGGCTTGTGGTTTTGGTGGGTTTTGTGGCTTGGCTTGGTTCAGTTTTGGGATGTTTTTTGGTTTTGTTTTTAAGAGAAAATGTTTTTACTAGACCAACTGAGTTAGTTGGGGAAGGTGAAGGAAGTTTTGGTATATATATTTATAAATATATATATATGTATAAGATATATAGATACATCTATAAGCTTTTTAAAATCTGAGATAGATAAACTTGTTCTCTTTGCGTTGTTGCCATCTCTTCTCAAAATTGAGAGAAATTTCCTCTCCTTGTCTTCTGCTCTTTCGATTGCATTTGGAAGTCAGCAGAAACCCTTTGAGGCTTTCCTTTCTGAATAGGAAGCATAGCATGCTAGATGAAGCAGTCTGAGGAAAGAAAAGACAGCATAAAAGGCTTTTTGTGGTGAACATTTAGGAATATAAAGGGATCTTTGACATATTTGTTGAAACTTTGTATTGCTTCCTCAGCCTCTTACATTAGTATTTTAATGAGTACTTTTCAGTTCAAAGATGTCAATGATAATCAGTTTTGTTTTTTTTTTCTTTACTTGAAGTCTGCTGCTGTTCCTATTCTGTCAGGTGCTTGGGATGATACCCTTGTGTTGGCTGATTCCGAGACAGCATGCTCTCGCGTTAGCAATTGCACATTTAGTAGCAGGAACTTTTAGCTGATATTCCAAAACTACACATGACTGACCTGTGTATAAATAGAGCATTTGTTCAAATAAGTTCATTTGAGTTTTGGGGTTTTATTCCCAATAAAATTTTGGAGGTAATTTGGCTAATCGGTCTTGCTAATTCTCCAAAGTAGATGATGTACAAATACAACTTTTAATGGACCTTTTTTTATCCTGTAAGTAAAGGCAGACATATATCACGGTGATGCACTTTTCACAAAATGCATGTTAAATATTTTTCAAGTAATAATCTGGGGTAACTTGATTAAATGTCATTTGGTTAAGGTGGAGGTTGGAAGAGTAAAATATTCGATTAGCAGTGAATTTGTGACTGTCAACTTTTTTTACAGTTAATGCTTGGTTTGGACATACCTGAGGCTTAACGTAATGAGGTGGGCCTATCAATAAAAGAAGAGCTATCACTAAAATAAATAGCATGTACAATATAATGCTAAACAGATGCATGCATAATTTTAAATAACTGCTGAAAACATGCTCATTTTCTTTATATTCTTGCATACTAAAAGTTTAGTCACTTTTTTTTCCAAATACTAGCTGTTCAGACTACTGCAACTTTGTAATAACTTTACCAATTAATTTTTCCTTTTTGTGTGTGTTTTTGTATGCAGGTCTTATCCAGCCAATCCCAAGGAATAGCCAGTTCTTCCAAAATTATTTTAACAATAATTTTGTGAATGATGCAGACAGACCGTACAAATGTTTTTATTGCCATAGAGCCTATAAAAAATCGTGTCATCTTAAACAACACATCAGGTAAAACAAATACAAAGAAGGAAGGAGATGAATGTAATAACAAATTTATGGAAAGGCATGAAATTTATATAGTGTTCACTAAAAAGACTTCTCTTTTCTTTTCTTTTTTACTGTCTCTGAAGTAGTGAACCAGTGATAACTGATTTTTTTGTCGTAAAGTTGGAGGAGGCTTTGGACTAATTCATACCTCTGTATAGTCATAGCAGTACAAGTGGTTGTGTTTAGCATGCAGTTTAGCTTATTGACTCTCAGACTCTTTTTTTCATAAACTATGTAGAGCAAACAGCAAGCATTGCGTGTGAATTCTTGTCGTAATTTTGTATTTGCATACTCCAGGTCATCTACTTTGTATGTAATTCGTATTTTTTGAGAAGGAAATTAGCTTTTTTTATTCTGTGTGCTCTTTTCTGTGTACTAAACCTGAAAGAATTGAGGGTTACATTGTAATCGAGTAGACATTCTCAGGGATCTTTCTTCTGCTTGAAGTTCAGCTCAAGTTCCATATAGCGAGTGCTTGTTACAACCATAAGGTCATGGAGTCACAGAAGAATTTAGATGGGAGGGGAGCCAGTGGAGGTAACTAATCCAACCATGTTTTCACAAGAAAGGGTAGCTTCAAAGTTAGGTCGGGTTGCAGTTTTACAGGCAGTGAGCTTTGCCATTTAGTTGAGTTATCAAACGTTGCTCCCTGATTTATAAACTATGAATACTAGTATCTAAGGAAAGGTTCCATACGAGCAGGTGGCAATCTGCTTGTTCCTATACCGCTTTCTCACTTCCTCTAATTCAAATTGTGGCAAGTTCCTCATGTTCTGCTTAGAAATCAAGTTCTGTACTGGTAGGTTCTCAAACTGTCTTGAAACAGTTCTTGGTTTCTATATGCTGTCTAATGGGAGGAGGGGGAAGCCTTGCAATGTCACATCTTCTTTTTGAATATGCTACCTAGGTTTCTTACAGTCTGTTGTAGACACAATCAAACTAGATTGATTGAAATAAAAATAATTTTAAATTAGTAAGTGTTGCTGGTTTGCATCATTACCTCCTTCATTGAAAAAGTTGATTTTAAATTGTGTTTCACATTTGTGTCTCTATTGTCTTAAAGAGTGTAACTGTCAATGGTTAGTTATAATTAAAATTATGGTTGCCACTGAAGAGGGCCTTATCTGCCGAAGAAGATGGCCTTATTTAGCCTAAATATAAGCTAAATTATGTATATTTTACTGAAGCATTTATGTAATTTACAGTTTTATTTAGATTCATAAGTTTTCATCTTTCATTTGTGTTAGAGAAATGTAATTGATTTACCTAGTTAAATTTTTTCCTTTTCATGGTTTTGTCAGGATTCTTTGACTAGCAATTGAAAGTCTTCTAATTACACAGAACATGAACAGCTTATTACTTAAACAATCGGTTTACGTGCCCTGAGTACTCACTTTTTTTTTTCTTGTCAGAATACATTTTATGTTTGAAAATTCTGTCCTTCAAATGTCTGTGCTTGAATTCATTCTGCTGTTGAGCATACACGTACTCCAGCTCACAATAAACTTTCTTTAAAAACCTCGTTACCTATTATGTGCATCTTTGTTTTTCTTCTCCCATACTGAAAATACAAAGATGTGATGGGGCTACCAGTCACTTGCCACTGTGCTTCTTTCTGACTGATCTTTGCAACAGAGTATTTGAGTGAACCTTAGCTTAGCTTTGCTTTGTTAGGGAAATTTAAAACTACCCTCTTTTTCCATGTTTGTTCTTTGTAAGTTGGCATTGCTATACCTAAACTACCAGACTTCACACTTGTGTGGTCAGTCTGTCTTCACAGACTGGTGCTGATCATGGCTTGGAAAGCTTGTTTCGGTCTCTGAAACAGAGGTTTGTATGAGGGGTGTTTTCAATAGAGTAGTGACTGAATAGTGTGTCAGGTTCTCCTACAGGCAGACCAAGGAAGGGTTGGGATACCCTACTGCAGATTTCCATAGGTATGTATTGGTAGCAAAACAGTAATCTTGATATTTCAGGCTTCTTTATTATAGCATCTGTTGGTCATAGACTTCAAAGGCTACTGTAATCGTAAGCCATCCCTAACTTTTCCCAATTTTATTAAATCCCGCTTCCTTTCTCTTCCAGTTCATAGCGTTCACATTGCCTTCCTTCTAGCTCTTACTCTTGGGGTGCTAGAGCCATAACCCTTAAAATTCTCGTTGCACTCTGCTCCATTTCCTAATTTGTCTTTCGATCTGTTTTATATCTTGATGTAGTCCTAAAGGGAAACACCTCTAGCACTTCTGGAAGGAAGGATATAGTGAGTGGGACATATTGATAGTAGTATAGGTGAGTTTCCCCACTTGAATATTGTTTTCACATAGCAGTCTGAAAGACCAGTTGTACTGTGCCTTGTTTGGTGGGCATTCAGGATGGACACAGTTCTTTTCCCCAAAGTTTCATTATTAAAACGTAGTAGTAGTATACAATATGAGGAGGACTGTTTTCTTTTTTCTCCAAACTTTTGTGGACAACTTCCAGCTGAATTGAGGAAAATATAGGTGAAAGATAATATATTAGTCTGAAAAACTAGTATATTATCTGGCATAGAAAAAATTCAAGCCAAATGTTTTAATTGAGGCAAAGTATGATCAGAAAAGGAGATGGACTGTAGAATGTAATTAAACCAGTCAAACAGTATTCATTCTAGCCCTGCCAGTGATGACATGCAGGTTGTTTATAATTTATTAAAGCTTGAATTTCTGGGTTTTCTTAACTGAAGCCTCTTCCATCCATTCAGCAGTTGCATTAGTTTAATTTATTTTGCTCATTTTAAAATTTAGTCTTTTAACTTTGTAAATCAAACTGTTAAATCTACTTTAACTTCTGCTTTCTCTTAAAAAGGTCACATACTGGTGAAAAGCCATTTAAGTGCTCTCAGTGTGGAAGAGGTTTTGTGTCAGCTGGAGTTCTGAAAGCGCATATTAGAACACACACTGGATTGAAAGCTTTTAAGTGTCTTATATGCAACGGGGCCTTCACTACTGGTGGTAGCCTCAGGCGACATATGGGGATCCATAATGACCTTCGACCGTATATGTGTCCATATTGTCAAAAAACATTCAAAACGTCACTAAACTGTAAAAAACACATGAAGACTCATAGGTATGTTTACAATTTCTATATGAATCCTTCGATGTATTTTAGTAGCCCTTCTGTAAAGATACTTGGAAAGGCAGCTTTGCTCTGTAGCAGATGCTAATAATTGAATAAGGATGTTCATTTACGGGTAACGAACACTTAGGTAGCTTTGAAGGTATAGTAAATTTTGGTGTATAATAAAAACAAAAATTTGTTCCGTAAATAATTAGGGTAATTGACTGAAAGCATAAAAAGACCTTCTTACCTTTCTTTGCAGGTATGAACTTGCACAGCAACTTCAGCAGCATCAGCAGTCTGCTTCACTAGATGATTCTGCAGTAGATCAGCAGAGCATTCATGTTTCTACGCAGATGCAAGTGGAGATTGAAAGTGATGAGCTACAGCAGTCAGAAGCTGTTGCAACAGATCAGCAGGCTATTTTAGAGTTAGACCAGCAGCCAGTAGTAGGCACAGAAGAAACTGCACTAGAACAACAATTGGCTGATCAGCCTTTAGAGCAAGATGAGGGTGAGTATTTGAAATATGATAAGGTTTATGAGGTAAGCTTACAAGTTCTCAAATACCTTTTTCTTCACAAATTTCAATGATTTGGTTTCAAGGCAATGCAAATTGACTTGAAAAATACATGGAGTAAAAGCTAGCTACTTCGTGTTCAGATTTACTCTTTAAAAATATGAAAAGATTGAGGTTTGCACCATGTAATTGTATCAAACAAAACTACTGAACAAGTATACAGAAAAATAAATACTATGTGCACAAAACTTTACCACGTCACCTCTATTATTAATAAAAACCACTGCTATATAGTCTGCTTAGGAAGTAATACCTATGTTTTGAGGTGGGAGAATACAAAATATTTCATGCATTTGTTCTATTAGTAATAACTCAACAAAGTATTTTGGGTTTGCTTATTTGCTCTTTTTCATGGTGTAATGAGTTAAATACTGCAGAGGAATATAAATAAAGCCTACGATAAACGAAGACTTAAATACCTGTTCAGCTAATAATTTTTTACTTATTCTTAATGCAGTAAAAAATTCAGACTACTATAAAATGTAGGTTTTTGGGAACAACTGAGTTACCCAGTTAATTGCATCTTCTTTCCTTGATATTTTTTCCTTTTTTATTTTTCCTTTTTTTCCTCCTCTTCCTTTTCCCATTTCAGATAGATTTGTGACATCCCAGCACACTTTACAGGAAAATATCACTCAATTTGAACAACAAGCTATAACACAGCAGCCATTTGATCAACAGGGCTTATCACAAGGTTAGTAAGAAATAACAGGGTTTTTAAAGTGATTTTTATAAATCTGGCTTTACAGTATAGCTATGATAAAGCATTTCAAAAGTGGCCGTCCACAGTCAAAGTAACTGCAATGCAGAGAACTTGCGAAACCTTCTCCTTGAATTACTATTTTGAAACTGTATTTGGTAGAATATTTTGAATACTTAAATATAAATAGAATTTGCTTTTATGAGCCAATGTTTAGTCATTACAGTATGGGGTTTATAGTCAGGCGTTTCATATTCTTTCCTTGATTGTGTTTTGCAATTGCTATGGCAGTAGGCAGTTTACACACCTTTCTCCCTAAATATATGTGCTCATAACCTGAGATGATCAGAAACACAGTCTAAGACTTGACTGAGTAGCTGTTGGTATTCATTACGGAAAAAGACAGTGCAAAATATAATCACGTAAAAATCATATTTTCACCTAGTCACAGTAGTTTCCTTTTGTATTTTATAAAGCTACGTAAGTAACAACTTAAGAGATTATAAACATTTGGAAACTTTTTTTATCTTACGTACATGATGGTGAGAAATATGTGAGGCTTATGTAGCGTGCAGAGACTGAAGAAATGACTGTGTTCCTTTGCTTTTCACTACTGGATTTCTTGAGCTGTTGCTTGATACGAAGCTACTAGTGGGTTTTTTTAGACTTCTGGCGGGGCAGGGAAGGGGAATATGTTCAAGGGGTTTTCATTTGTTTTGGTTGGGAAGCATACTTCATTGGCTGACCAGTTGATCTCTTCCTCCTTGTTTCTGACTCCAGCATGTAACTTCGTATAAATAACTGGTAACCAGTAACTACATAGATGACTGTGCTAAGTTGCATGACACTGTGAAGAAATAGTATAATTTGCTGATTTTAATTCCTTAGGTTGTGCTGCTTTGTATGTAATTGAAAAAAAAAAACTTAGTCTCCGCCTTTATTAAACAAGACTGAACCAGGTCCTGTTAAAACGCTATGTATTATTTTCATTAGTTACCTTTTACAGTTTTCCAAATGAATGAAAAGAGACTACAGAAAAGAAGTGCAACCTTTCACTCTGTGTTACTCTGCAGTGGTGGTGGTTTTTGTTTGGATTTTTACAGCTCCTTTGAATTTGAAAATCCAATACATAGACCTTGTTTATTTATCTTATCTAGACTTCAGTTTCTAAATGTGTGTGTCTTCTCCATTAAACAAATACTGAATAATGAATGATTTCTTGGGGAGGGAGGAGACTTTTCTAGATCTTACAAAAAATTCTTTCATCATCAGAAATCTAGGCTGATCATCGGTACATTACAAAATTGGTACAGAGAATCAGAACATTTGTGGTGTGGGGTTTTGTAAGTCTCCTTTGTATAAGATGTCTCCTATTCTACTTGGAATCTCATCCACAGATTCACAACTCTTTGAAGTTTCCTTGAAGATCCTGGAGCCCTTCAAAATTTTTGAATTTCAGGTAGGTAAGCATTTGCGCGGATGCATGCGTTAAATTGGTCGACCCTCTCCCTATGTCTGCATCTGTGCTTCATGCTCCTAATTTCTTTTTCCTACGACCTAGGCAGAACATTCAAGCTTAAAACACTATGTCTTTTTCATCCTTGATATTTGTAGGCTGTATTCTTGTTCAAATAGTTTAGCTTAGTCTTTATTAATAAAACTATGTAGGAGTTTTAAAAAAATCTTCCGTAGGTTTTTTAATTTTTCTTTTTCTTTTTTAAAGAAGATCTTTGCATTTCAGACAGATGAGGCTGATCTCTAGGTCTGCACAGACCTGTCAGAACTTTGTTTATTCTTTCAGGTTTGTGATACTTTTACAGAATTTCTGATTTGTTCAGATAGACTTTCTTCTTTATATCTTTAGACTTGTAAAGCGGCGCAGATCTTGTGAGGGTGCTGCTGTATCATAATCTGTTACTCATTTGAGGTAGATTTGAAGACTGAGAAAACGGACTTCCATGTTCTTTGTAGCTTGCATATTCAGGCGTCTTCATTTGAAGACTTTAGTGAGGTCAGAACAACCAAGTGGATCTTTTATCGGAAAATGTCTTTGGGTTATTGAATATCATCTGTCACCAAATGTGCCTTCATATAGATTATGTCACCTTTTCTTTCTTTAAAGTCTCCCTGTAAGCATGGTTGAATGTTAATAATTCAATTAGTGATGATAGGAGAGTGATCCTGAAAAACTACGAGAAGTCGAAATACTGTTATTCTGTAGCCCGTACAAATACACCCTTGCCACCAGACTGCCGTTTTGCTTTCCTAAGAAGTTGATCTCCCACCTCAGGACCTGGAATTCTAGTTCTTTCAGTAACTAATTACACGTTGATTCCAGTCCATACTGTTCAGCTGGTTCCAAAAGTTGCCTAGGAAGCAAACCTGCAGAACGTTTAGTTGCTAGTCAGTGACCCCCACTGAGATGCACATGTGCATGTAGATGTGTTTGTAATGTTAGAATTCAAATGATCTGTCAGTAAAGACTTCAAGTTTTGTGTAAACTAAAATACTGTGTTTCCTATGAGCTGTCATACTGTTGTTTTCTCGTTCTCATGTGCAAGATGTATCTTTCCACTAGTAAACTGATTTCCAGAGTATTCTATTTCTCAGTATCTTTTGTTAATGTAGAAGAGAATAGGTTGGGCGATGTCCTAAAGCCAAGAAAAAACAAGCGATGCAAATGATTACTTGTACTGAAATAACACAACATCCAATTCCAAGTTTAGAGGACTTTGTAGTGAAAGGCTCCACTTACTATACACAGCTTAAGGTGCTTTGTGTTCTTTGAAGATTAAGCAAAAGCTTCTGGGAAGCAATATATAATGGTGGAAACAGGAGCAGAAAATTAAGGTTCTGAAATTTATTTCTGTGTCTCTCTCTCTGAGTTAACATCTGGTTTTTGGTGTTTGATATGTTGGTGGTTTTTTTTAATGTTGGTCTGTAGAAATAGTATGTTGGTAGCAAATGCCTTAAGGATGCTCAAAACTGTCAGATCTTTTTTAAAATTTTTAGTGGAAATTGACCTTCATACTAGGTGTTGAGCAAAATGGGGATGCATCATATATATTCTTGTTACAGCGTTGGTTTATATTTATTCCAGAACTACTTTCAGAGGTAGTAATTCTTCCTTCAGTTTGTCCCAAAATACCTCTAACTTCACAACTTGACGTCTGAAGCAGGTTGTTGTGTGATCCTGGGAAATTTTTCAGGATGTCAGTAATTGCTTTTATTAAAATACTGTGAGGTGAAACAGGCCATGATATAGTAACTTAATTTTTCCTTCTTCGCTAGTAAAAATTACTTACTGATTAGAAAAAGTTTCAGTTTTTTTAGGTAGCTGTTTCTTTGTGCATTTAATAGTTACATCCTTTTTATTTTTATGTAGGAAGTGACATCGCTTTTGCTTCAGTTTCTTGAGGCTTGTTTTTTTGTATTCTCGTCATGTGTAGTGGGAATACCATTTTTCCATAAAGGTGCTTTTAAAATGTACTTGAAAACAGAAATTAGCAGCCCTCTGTGAAACTTTGTGTCACTGCTCTTCAGGCTACTTTTTTATTTTGTCATTTCACTAAGAGTAGTAATTGAGGTGCTGTGTTCATTCAGCATGTTGAATCTTTTTTTTTTTCTTGTAACCTTGGTAGCTTTAGGAGAGAAAATAATGTACAAGTTGCAGCGTTAGGTTTGGTGATAAGTTACAACCTGACTAATAATGCTTTCAAGATTTATTTACGTTTGTTAGTTTTCATTCTATGGTAGGTTTTTTTTCCTGTGTTGATAATAGTGTTGTTCTGCTGTGAAAAGTGTCTTTTGGGAAAAATTCTACTTAAACTTAACACATCCCAGTTTTTGATATACTGTAATTCAAAACATTCTTTAAGCATTGCTTTTTGGCCTTTGATGCTGTGATCATCTGATGTGGGTTTGTTTCTACCCTGTTTTCATAATCTTCACCCTTTTTGTCCGCTGAAGGCAAACTGCACAGAAATACTAAAATTGCTGCCCTTACCTTAATTACTGATAGTTGTGGTTTCATGTTTTTTCCACATAACATCAATTTTTTTAAATATTAGAAGTATTAGGGCCTAGAGGGCTTAATAAAAGGTTATCTCTAATAGCATTACAAAACCCTGCAGTCTGAGCTATACTTCCCTGGCTCTGAATCATTGATACTATCATTCCATTCATTCATTTAGAAAAAGAGGTGATTAAGATCTGATCTTTCAGAAGAAAAAAAAAAAAAAAAGAATAAAAATTTCAGGTCTTTGTACTGGAAATGTGAATAAAAATATGTTTATTTTTTACTTTGCAGTTTGCCTTTGAGCGGCTCTACTTTACTATTATCTAAAGAGTGGGAATATGTGGAGGAGATCCAAAGTAGGAGAAAATGGGGTTACTTTATCAGAAACTGGAGTTCTCCTATTGGGTCATCTCCTCCACTCACCCGCCATCCTCCCCACTGAGCTTTGCATCCTTGTGATCGGCTTCCAGTGTAGTTAAGGGAGCGTGGTACCAACGTGGATAAAGGGAGATGGGTCAACCTGTTTGACACATGCATGCTTACATACAAGAAATTCAAAATTTCAATGGCTCTAAGGTAATTGTGGCACCCTGAAGAAACTTCAAACAGTGTTTTTCTGTGGAGGAGATTTTCCAATAGAATTCCAGCTAATGGTAAGTAACCCTGTTATGCATATTACGTAGATGCCAGAAACATTTGCGCACTTTGCCAGTCAACAGTGAAGAGTATAAAATGAGTATTACTAAATAGTAATACTACTAAATATCTTTTGAAGGTAGTCTTCAATAAAGTGTGGTGTAACTCAAAGTCCAATGTGGTGTATTTTCGGGGTTTGTGATTGTTTAATTTCTGGCAGGTTTTGCAGTGAATGACAGCTACAATCAACAGGCTCAATTTCCAGCTGTACAGCAGCTGCAGGATTCAAGCACACTTGAATCTCAGGCTCTTTCAACGAGTTACCATCCACCAGCCCTTCTCCAGGTTCCAAATACAGACACTATTAATATAGTAAGTATTGCTGGAAGGCAGAATCCATTGTTTGTGTTCAGTGATGAGTTTCTTTGAGCTCTTTCACTGGGGATAGGGTAAACTGAGAAGTCACAAAAGTTTCATGATTTCTTTTCTAGATTTCNTTGGCTACATGTTTCTAAAAAAGAGATGTACCTTTTGATGCCCTAGGCTTGAAAAAGGACTAATGTCATAAAGTTGGATCATAAGACTAAAGCTAAGGAACGGACTTAATGTTATGAAATAATTTTATAATATTGCACTATATTCTGTCTTAATTCTTTAATACCTATGGATGTCAATACGATCAAGCAGTAAAATTAACATTACAAACTTGTAGTGATCTTTCATGGATCTTGCATATTGCAGTGTCTGATGTTCTTTTTGGGTTCTCATCTGGTTGAATTTGTAAAAGAGTTTAATAACTAAAAATACAGTTTAAATGTAACTCTTTATGATGGTAGGCATGAAGACCATCTGTAGTAACGTGTTTACCATGATGACCTGCATGAATTATTGTCCCTTCATGCTTGTTTGCAAAGGGCGAATGTTGGTCAGAGAACTGAGGTGGGTTTTAAGATCTGGAGGAGTATAAGTAATTTTAGCATACAGGCTTTGGAGTTTTCTCTTCAAAGTTTGCAACGTCCTGTCGTTCTTGAGGATTATTCTGTGGTGGTTTTTGCTTAGAGGAAAAACCTATTCAAAAACTAGTGAAGTTTGTCACCACTGCTGCGCATTTTGCCACTCAGTGTGGGGCTCATACTTTTTTAAATGGCTTGTTTAGTGTTAAATTTAATTCCTCAATCCAGGAAAAATCTACAAGACTCGAGAACGCGTTTTTGTCCAATTGACAGGGAGGTGTAAGTGCACCACGTTGTCTGTTTATTCCAGTTCAGTAGGTGCACGTTTTGCTGCTTTTCTTCTCACTGTGAAAGAGCAACGATATTGCACTCTCAATTTCTTGTCAAAAATTTAGGAAAGCATCATTTTGATTACTTGTGTTGGCTGTAAATGCTATAATTTTTTGTTGCATATTTGTATGACTTCATTTCAGTATTGTTATTGAAATTCACTTGAGGCTTTGATTTCTAGACTACTCGATTGATACAAGATCAGTCATCGCAAGAAGAACTTGAATTGCATGCCCAGCGGCCTCATTTTCTTGAGGATAGTGAAGATCAAAGCAGGCGTTCATATAGGTGTGTTATACCTTTAGGTTCTGTCACAGAGTGGCCTGAATGTTTTATGGCTAGTAATTGTATGCAACTGATGAAAACAATTTTCTTCTAATAGATGTGAGTATTGCAACAAGGGTTTTAAGAAATCCAGCCACTTGAAACAACACGTACGATCGCATACCGGTGAGAAACCTTATAAATGCCAACTCTGTGGCCGTGGCTTTGTTTCCTCGGGAGTTCTTAAGTCACATGAGAAGACTCATACAGGTAACAGAGTATACCAGCTCTATATTAGCTTAACTCACGTTTGGGTTTTATAAATGTCCTGTATAAGTAAACTTAAACAAATGGCATGCTACTTCTTTGTTTCTGTTACTTTAAGGAGTTAAAGCATTCAGCTGTAGCATTTGCAATACCTCCTTCACAACTAATGGCAGCCTTACCAGGCACATGGCAACTCACATGAGCATGAAGCCTTACAAGTGCCCATTCTGTGATGAAAGCTTTCGAACAACTGTTCACTGCAAAAAACATATGAAAAAACATCAGGCAGTCTCCTCAGCTGTAGCAGCAGCTACAGAAACAGGAGGGGGAGGTAAATTATTTCATTTTTACTCTTACAGTCCTTACTGCATAACAAGTACAAATGTTTCAGTGGATTACATGAATGCTGTAGCAGTAATGTTATAAATTAGCCTTCCAGCATGGATAATGTCCAGAGCCACTGAAATTGGTCCATTATCTAAATTGTTTAAAGAAATCAGTTTCCCAGGAGTCTGTCCAGTGTATTCAAGGTATTGTATGTTACACAATTATTACAGTTACTTTAGTGTGTCACTAAAGTAGAACACTTTTTGTCCTAAATTACTTCTACCTGTATTTAATTATTGTAAAAATAAGAATTATAAATCCATCTTTATTTCAAAGAAATACAGACGTGAGTAGTTAGACCTCTAAAAGAGATTTAAGTCTAAGCACATAATGTGGTGGCCATGTGTTTAATAATAAACCCTTCTATTTTTATAATTTCAGCTGATAGATTAAACAGATGTGTGTGTTTTTTTGTTTTTTTTTAAATAGTTGCCTGTGTTGAAGACGATGATGAAAACTCTGAAAGAACTTCCAGAAAATCTCGTCCTGGTGTCATAACTTTTACAGAAGAAGAAACAGCAGAACTGGCAAAGATTAGGCCTCGAGAAAGTGCTACTGTCTCCGAAAAAGTTCTTGTCCAGTCTGCTGCAGAGAAAGACAGAATTAGTGAGATCAAAGATAAGCAAGCAGAACTGGAAGCAGAGCCCAAATATGCCAACTGTTGTAGTTATTGCCCCAAAAGCTTTAAAAAACCTAGTGATTTAGTCAGGTAAGGAATGGAAAAGCTTTGCATATTTTCAGTTTTCTAAATAGTTCACTAGAAACTTCGTAGTAACAGTTCCATATAACTTTATGCCTAAGCTGAATTTTGACTCCTATTTACACATATTTTTCTTTTTCAGAGTGGTTTAAAAATGTGTGTCAAAATGTTATATATTCTGAATATGAGTAAAACAGCCTTTTGGTATTTATCTTCTTGCAGTATTAAAATGATTATTATGAAGTTTTAGAATAATTTTTTTCTTGCTGTAGGACTTGCATATAAAAACATAAAAATCAGTTTGAAAAATAGCAAATGCTTAAATCATCTCCTTTATTAGTTCTGCTTAATGTAATGTTAATTATTAAATTAATTCTAAAGTTAGTAAGATACAAAATAAATATTTCTACAAACTGATATAAAAGTAGAAATTCACATATATGTGTGTTCTGAAATTATTAGGCATGTCCGTATCCATACTGGAGAGAAGCCCTATAAGTGTGAAGAATGTGGAAAGAGTTTCACTGTAAAATCCACTCTAGATTGTCATGTTAAAACGCACACAGGTCAGTAAGATTTTGAATGTCTTTGTTTAGAAACTGGTTACTTTCTTGACAGGCTGTTTTAACTACAGATTTTTGCAAGGAATGGTATGTTCCCCTATGATCTGGGAAATGGCATTAATGGCAGTGCTAGGTGAAATTCGGTACTTACTGCATCATCAAATAAATCTTACATTTTTGAGTCAACCATATTATTACAGCTTTCTGTATTTAGTGGGCTTATAAAGCAGTCATAGTCTTAGCTCATGGTAAAACTATGTATGTATAATATTTTAATTTCAAATTTGCTTTAGCATTGCAATGCTAAATGATTTTCCTGAGCCAGAGGGTAGAGTTGTATTTTATAAATCTCCATTTTTTTAAAATCCCCATATAAATTTTACAAATCTCTGAATGGACAGGTTTTTATAAAATTAAGTTAAAGAAAAAATTATAAATGTTAATATTTTTGCTGCTAAGTAGATTGAAAAATAAGTGCAAAAAAATTGAGAGCATTCGGCTATTTGAATTGTGTAAGCTGAATATAAACCTACTTTCTGTAATATTTAGGTTTTTACGGTATTTTCTTTGTATTCCTGAGAGGTCTGAGTTTATTAGTAGTATTTTCAACCCCAGTTTTGCATGAATTAAAAGATGCCTATTAAAATCTTTCATACTTGTTTTCTTCTTACCATTGAACTTCTGTAATAAACCCAATCCTAAACTCACTAATTTCTAAAACTGGCTACTGTTTTGTGAAGGTGCATTAAAGCTTTTTTCCAAAAATAAAAAAAAAAAAAAAAAATGGAAAGCTTTTATTACTGTAATATAGAATTATTTTGTTCATGGAAGCTCCCTTTCCACTTCAGTGTATCTGTTGTTTCTACTATTGTTTAATAAGAAATACTGCTCCTGTGTGTTAGACTAGATCTCTGTAGATTAGTATCTTCTCAGGCGGTAGCAGATGCTAGGGGTAATGAAAAGAGCAAAGCAGGGATTTGATTATGTTCCTCCAGGTTGAAGCAGTTTCTAGTTGAGTGTCCCACAGCTTGCAGATTTTATCTTTTTGCTCACTGCCTTTAATGGAATATTCTATGCAATTGTTTTCTGAACCCTGAAAAACTGAGTAAAAACAAATGGCCTTTAGTACATCCAGTAGTAATAAGTTCCTTGATTCAGATTTGGTTTTCAGTGTGCCATGTGATGATTTTTTTCTAGAGACCACTAGTTCTTTTATTTGAGAAATAATGAGAAATTGTTCCCTGTTTTTCTTTTTTCCAAGCTTTTCATGATTTTACAGACTTTTTAATAATATAAAACAGAGCTTTGTAAATGCTTATTCTAATATCCTTAACAGATTTTTCCAACCTGTTTTTCATCCTCTCTTCCACATCATGTATATAACTTTTGACTAGCTTGGGTCCTTGCTCAGATACTTAAAGAACTCCCTTGCTGACTTCCAGCCTTGTGAAAATTGTCCATATAATCTTACCTTGTGTTTTAGACTTAAAACTATTTTTCTTTAATTCATGGAAGGACTCTGTCCTTTCATCCTATGAGAGCAGTTATTCTAAGATCCTTTCATATAAAACCAGTGTAAAACTCCAAAAAATCCAGTTACTGTCTTGCCAGTGAAAATCTGGTCTCCTTCAAAGAGCTCTCAGATTTGTGAAGTATAATTTTCACTTCACATCAACTTTTCCCTATTATAACTCATTTGATCTTATGGGGTGTTTTTTCCATTTTTTTTTATAATTGGTCCAGCTTGTGTTGGATATCCATGAAGCTTAACTGGTGCGCAGTTTCCACATTTGAGCCTGGATCCCTTGAGCCTGGATTTTTTTTAAATTGTTGGTTCAGTGCTATTGATTTGTAGAGGTTTTATCATTTATCTTTCTGTTTTTTGAAACTTTTCCAGGCCAGAAGCTCTTCAGTTGTCATGTATGCAGTAATTCTTTTTCTACGAAAGGAAGTCTAAAAGTCCACATGCGTCTACATACAGGAGCAAAGCCCTTTAAATGTCCACACTGTGATTTACGGTTTCGTACTTCAGGGCGCAGAAAAACCCACATACAGTGTCACTACAAACCAGAGACGAAGAAAGTTAGGAAGCCTGTTGCCCGTACTTCAGCTGAAGGACTCCAGCCAGTCAGTCTTCTTAATTCATCCTCAACAGACCCTAATGTTTTCATCATGAATAACTCTGTTTTGACGAATCAGTTTGATCAAAATTTACTTCAGCAAGGACTTGTGGGCCAGGCTATCCTGCCTGCTTCAGTGTCAGGTAAAAATGAATGACTTCTTGGTGGTGAGATCAAGTAGTGAGCTTTGCTTTCTGTTAGAATTCAGAAAATTATGCTAAACACTACTTCCAAACAGGTAAGAGTTGTACTGATTCCGTGATTTGATGCCCAGTGGTGACATAAATAGAAATTTATTTAAGAATGAAGGGGAAAACGTATGCAGTTCACCTAAAAAGATCTCTTCAGTTCTCCTGTGGTGTTATACTGCAGAAAGGAAGAAAATACAGAAAACAAGTAGTTGGAATACTTGTATTCTTTTTGGTAATACTCTGTTGCCCTTTCTTAAAAAGGAGAGAAGCAATACAGTTATTCTGGAAGATTTCCATTCCAGGGATGGAAATTGTGTAAGTGCTAGCTGGCCTCAGGTAAAGCTGGGACAGGGACAGTTTTAAGAGTAGAATAGTGTTCAGGTGTCCGGAAATGTTCCCTAGTACTTTTAAATTTATTATTTAAATTGTGAGTCTTGGACTGACTGTCTGTCACTTATGAAAGTGAGACTTTGATTTTTCTGTGCTGCTTTGGCACTTTTTTCAGTACACGTCTATGATTTTGAAGGTATGCCCACAAATTCACAGTAGCGTTTCAGTCTCGTATTTAGCCGTATCCGTTCCAGTTTATCTGATTTGACCTAAACTGTTGGTTTTCGGAAGATACTGGTAAATGGTATTTGACAGGCACAGTTAGGGATAAATTGTGATTAAAAACTGTCTGGTGTTTGCTTGGGTTTTTGAGTGAACAGAATAAGGAGGAGTCTTTAGCATGTTCAGATGTCCTAGAAAGAGGCAGGAGGGGTTTTGCACAGAGTAGGTATTTCTTGGGTGCATTGTAAAGCCGATTTATTATACTAAGGGATTTTGGAGAGGGAAAGATAGATGGTTTTGAAGCATCAGCCAAAGGAGACTGGTTGATCGTACTGAAGGCGTTTGGAGGAGGTGGTATGTTAAACACAAGGTGACTTCTTCCTTACGTTCTCTCAGGAACTTTTGTAGAGGTGGTCTATTCAACTTTTGAAATCAGGAGCTCTCTCAGTTCTAAAGATTTCAGATTTTAAATGCTATGTGAGATGAACTTCGATACCTTCTTAAACAATGTGCTGTGCAAAATTGTAGTAGTAGCTTTCATGTGGACATTCAGAGTCTGAATGTGCATACCATGTGTGAGTGCTGCTTCTATTCAGGTACAGCACACTTTCTGAGGAAACTGATACCAAACTTCTCCAGGTTTCAGAGCTACTCTGAAGTGGTTCTTGTTTTGTAAAATGCTAGCTAGTGCTAAATAATAACAATCCTTAAATTACATAGAATTTATGAACCTATAAAATAGGCAATCATCTACTTCAAATTCTTTTTCTTGGCATAAATAAATGTGTGTATAGCTTTTTTTATTGATTTAATTTATGAAAATAAATAAGCTAAAAGAGGCAGTCAGTAATGATAAAGAAAAACATTGTAATATAACTGTTTTCTTTGGTAGCTGGAGGTGACTTAACTGTGTCCTTGACAGATGGTAGCTTGGCCACTCTTGAAGGAATACAGTTACAACTTGCTGCTAATCTGGTTGGACAAAATGTTCAAATTTCTGGAATAGATGCCACGAGTATTAACAACATAACATTACAGGTAGGTTGCTCACAGTTTCTTGCTTTTAATTTTATAGTCACTGAGTCCTAAAGGAGGTTTAATGAGCATTCATACTTCTGGAAGAGTTCCCTTGAGTGGAATAAGGCAAACAGCAATACCACACTGTATCAGTTGTACCATATTAGAAGACTTAGACAATAGCTGCACAGTAGCATTTTCTTTCTGTTCTAGTTTCTTTCAGTTTTTCAGGCTTTTTTTACACCTCAGGGATTCTGGCAGATTGCTTTACAATCTGTATTCTTTTTTTTGTAATTGCATTTTGTCTTTTCACTCTGAAAGCATTTTAGGCTAGAGCTCCCTGCCCTCTCCCCCAAAAGAACCCACCCCACCCCCCATAGGAACAAACCAACCAAAATTATTGCATAGAATGTTCCTTTTCCTTACCATAAGAGACCTGTGTTATTTGTCAAGTTTTTAATACTTGGCTTCACAATTTCAGTTCCCATTGAGCTTGTAAAATGAACAGGAAAAGGTGAGATAATTTTTAAATATGAATTTTTAAATGTGTTTATGTGAAAGAATGATTTTGATGAAACCAGATGGACTAGTGTTTGACCAGTTTCACAGAATCACTGAGGTTGGAGGAGATCTCTAGAGGTCACCAGGTCTAGTCCCAAGGTCAGGGAAGGGTCCTCTTCAGAGTTGCATTGCGTTGCTGAGAGTCTGTCTACTCAAGAACTTTTTAGCATAAAACAAACTATTTTAGTTTTGTTTACCCCAATTGCCAAGCATTCATCCCTAAAGAGTAAAATATCCGTTTTTAACTACGGAGAACAGATGTTTGACTGTGAACTGGGACCTTCATGAGCCCTAGGAACTGAAAAAACAGATAATTTCTGATACCTGTCTTCACCCTGCTCCATGCCTTTTCACTTTCAAAGACCTGAAGACAGTGATAAGCGTTACGTGCAATGCTTAAGACAGTGTAGAATGCCAGCATTGTGGGTACCTGGTGCCCAGCATGCTTATACATAATTATCTTGACTTCCGAAACGTTTTGCTGAGGGAAGAATCTACAGCTGAAGCTGAACAGACTGTTTACATAGTGACTTTGGAGACTGGCTGTATACAGACGCTCAAAAAATAAATTTAAGTTTAAAATGTTTAATTGTTAAAGTTTACATATTACATACACTCTATAAAATATAAAATATTATTTAATATTATATATACTCTATATTCAACCCTTTGAATTCTGGATTTATTTTAAGAGTTAACCTATAACCTATATTTAACAACTTCAAATTGATCACATTGAAAACTTGCTTTTCAGATTGATCCAAGTATTCTACAGCAGACATTACAGCAGAGTAATTTACTTGCTCAGCAGCTAACTGGAGATCCCAGTATGGCTCCACAGAATCCCTCCCTACAGGCAACAGAAAATGCAGTGCCAGCTAATGTGGTTATTCAGCCCATATCAGGCCTGTCTTTGCAGCCCACAGTAACATCTTCTGCTAACATGACAATAGGATCCCTGTCTGAGCAAGAGTCTGTGCTGACAACCACCTCTAGTGGTAAGCAGTGTCAATAGTTTTATTGTGCTTTGAATTTCTTAGTTTTAATTATGGTATTACACACAGTGAGAAAATCCACACCACCCCCACACCACCCCCCACCAAATACCTCATTTAATAAAATAAGCATATGGTTCTTGGATGAGCATTTTCAGCAAATTTTACAACTTTGTGTTACCATTTTTGAATACAATTTCCTCAGAAGGTGGACTATATAATGAAATTATTGAAGAACACTTTTAGTCTCTAGAAACGTATAAAATCTTTGTTCTGATGATCTTAACCTGCATAGGAATAAACTGGATATGAAAACAGTTTATTCTTAGAGTAAAAGTTCTAGCATCTTACTATGGCTACATGTCTTATAGTAATTTAGAAAATAATAAATTACTTACTTTTAAAAGCTGTATTTATTATAAAGAAAGGGTCTTCATGGAAGTTTTTTTTTTTTTGTTCTACCCACTTACATTTAGGTGCACAGGACCTTTCTCAAGTCATGACTTCACAGGGTATGGTATCATCCTCAAATGGACAACATGAGATAACGTTGACCATAAATAATTCCAGTTTGAGTCAAGTTCTAGCTCATGCTTCAGGTTCTACTACCACAAGCTCATCAGGAAGTCCTCAAGAAATCACTCTTACAATATCTGGTTGGTATTTCTAATGATCCTTAATGGTACCAGATCTCCATTTTATAAGGTTACATTTGAGGATATTTTCACTGTCCACAGCTTTCCCATGGTGTACTTTATATTCATTAGCATTAAAAGATATTCCCCAAATCTGCTTTTGAAAACCAAATACATTTGCTTGGAGGATGTGTATTAGGTTGGTTCTGTATTTTATTCATAGCCTTGAGTCAACATACTCAAGTGTCTCGGTGGTCTTGGTTTGTCTTGGTGGCAAAGCTTGTATAACAAGGTCTTATTTCCTTGCTGTGCCTCACTTCGGGTAGTGCAACTCCTGGGTAATACTGAGGCTGGAACAAGTAGGACAGGCATTGGGGATGAGCTTATTTAATCTAGTTTTCTCTAAATCCCTGTGGAACCATGTTCTAACAGATGTTCTGATCATCCTTTGAGGTGTACTTACTGTTCCATCTTTGTAATACGTAGTTAATACTTGAGGACTTTTTGAATAAATTTAGACCGACTTTCTTACCGCCTCTATGAGACTGATCGTATATGCACTATAACTACCGTTCTGTTTCCACCAAAGTCAGTTTGGATTTTGTATTATAGCATTTCTTTAATAGATCCAGTATAATATTTAGTGCTTTTCTCCTTTTCCTTCCTTTTTAAAAAAAAAAAAATCTTTTCCTTTTCTCTCTTTTCGCTTTGCTTTCTGTAACATGTTTAGTGTTTTTAAGTGTCATGACAATAATGCCCATGTTAAGGTGTCATGGTCGCCCACCTGTGTTTTTCTGCTTGTCAGTGGATGGTCACTCATCTAAGGAAAATGGAGTATAGGTGTCCAACAACTGATAGAATCTGCTTTCAGTGTCTGCATGTTCTGTGCTTGTTGGCCGTTCCACAAAACTGACATCATGTGAAGTGGTGTTTTTACAAAAGAGGGCATGCTCAATGTAATTCACTATCCATATTGTAGATCCAAAAAAACCCACATTTTAACCATTAGCCTTTAGTTTGCCAGATTTTATAGTTTACCTAGATAAGATCATTATTTGTCTAAATATTAGTAATTTAGTACTTCTCTGCATGTCTGTATCTTCATATGCATAAACACATCTGTATTAGAAACTTGTCAAACCTCTGCATAAAAATCTGCATGTGAAGAAATGAATTTTGCATTTTGGTTGTATTTCCGACTTTTATTATTTTATGATCACTTGTTTATAGTTCTAAGTACAGTAGCAGAATAATGTTGAGACTTTTCCAGTTATAACAGGACTAATTTCTATTCAGGCCAAGATCTTATTCAGCATAATTCTGGAAGCGGTGATCTGAATAGTGGCTTGAGGCTGACGGCACCAACCATCAACAGCCAGACTACAGGTGCTACATTAACTATAAGCAATGACCAGCTTCTTTCTCAGGGCGCTTCACTAAATGCTCCAGGTACACAGGCAGTGATTTTACTAATGAAAAATAGTAGCGTTTTGTTAAAAAATAAGTATTAGACCAGGTGACTAAAACGGAAATGGTGTAACTTTGCGCTTTATGATTCATGAACTACATGGCTTTGTGTGTTTTCTCACTAGTTTTAAATTGTTATGCCAATTTAAACGCTCTCTGCTCCACATAGTAAGAAGAAAATGAAAACAAGAAGACATACCTAAAATTAGTACTTTAAAAACAGTTACAGGAAGATTGAAGGACTATATCTATAAATTGGAGGATGAAGAAATAATAACAAACTTGCTCTAGTATTCAAATTTTGAGATTTTAAATATATATATGAATTTCTACTTATGGCTGTTTGTATATACACACAAATGCATGCACGTGTTTATAGTTGTTCGTACTTGCAATCAGCGCCACAGGTTGCATTGGTTGCAGCAGGTTGCATTAATACAGACTTATTGATATGTAAATAATTTTCTTCACTCTTACACATACATTTTCTCTGCCTTCCTTTTCCTTTTGTGTGTCTCCTTTCATAGCTTCCCTTAGTGCTCATATACATCTATAAAGCAAACCACCTTTAGTGCCATACCGGGCAAGGCCTACCCCAGAGTATCCTGTAAGATCTGAAGGTTAAGACATGCTCTTGAGTAATGAAATAGTAAAAACACTCAGTTGCATTGTCTCATCTTCTCAGGTTTGTGATGCTTGTCATAAATTCAGAGCTGTGAGGCCTCTAGTCATATGTTAGAGAATCTGTAATAAACTATTATACAGATATTATAATCAAACTGTTATGAAATACCTATTAATAATAAACAGGCCTTTTTTGCTATTACAGATTATTGATCACATTGCAAGAACAGGCTGTGAGTGTTGGGTTATGGAGTTACCAAATTTTGGTATTACTGCCATGAGGCAAAGAATATTTCATTGAGAATTCTAAAAGTAGTCAGACTGTAGAAACGTGTAACCAGAGGCTTCTTCAGGTGTCTGCTTGGCAATGAGTCATCTCCCACACACTGTGTTGTAAAGTTATTGCTTTGCAGTATGATGTCCATCAAGCTCCACTGACATGTAATTTTTCTAATTTTATCATCTGACTCTGAGATTTATTGACACATGATTAGCTAACTGACTTATTTGCTTCCAAAATAGAAAGACCTCGCAAATGAGAAATAGGAATTATTAGGTTCACTTAAAGTAATGTTGTAGTTAAGAGTTTATGCATGTAACAGCTTTTTTTTTTTTTACTGTTTTGCATATATTCCAGAACTTAATACAACAGGTGGAACAAACCTTCCTTCAACAACACCCATATCTCAGTCGACAGTTTCTGCCCAGAATTTGGTAATGTCTTCATCAGGAGTTGGAGGAGACGGTAGTGTCACCTTGACTCTTGCTGACACTCAGGGAATGTTGTCAGGTGGTCTTGATGCAGTTACACTTAATATCACTTCACAGGTAAGAAATGCTTTTCTGAACTGACAGATAACCTAATGTTACTCTATTACAGGGCAGGAATTGGAGGTTCTTAGAAAGTAATTTTGTCCTGTAAGTACATAGTACTTGAAAATTCAGTTAACTTTCCTTCCTTTTGCCAACAGTGCATGCACATTGGCATCTAGAAACATAAATTAGTTAACCAGAAATACAGATAAATTTTGCATTTTTTTTTGAATGAACACATAGGATCTACTGCTTCAAACATTGATTGAGATCAGTTTTTAGTGATAAGTAAATTCTGTACTTCCTCATAGCTATTCAATAATATAACTTATTATTCCTAAGCTTTTTATTGTTTAAGCTGGTAAAGTTTTCCTCCTTGTGAACTTGAAAGTTGAAGAGCAGTTGTGACAGTTCCTTTCACAGCAAATAACAGGATAGAATCTAAATTAAATTGACTTTTTAACAGGTAGCATTATAAGAAATTTTATAAGAATAGTGCTGTATGGCTATCATCTCCCCAGTGGCTTTAGCATTAGTTTCATTTTTAGCATAATTTAAGATGTTTGTGGTGTCAAGAGCCAAAAACATGTTGGCAAATGAACAGAGTGGGGAGAAAAAAAATAAAATCAATAAAAAGTATTAAAAGACTAGAAAATTTAGGGTCATTGTGTGGCTGTCATTTCAGTGTAGATTTGACATTTAAGACTTGGGCTTTTTCACCTACTTTCTTGGCTTAACTAGGTTTAGACTGATTTTTTTTTTTCCCATGTGCTTTTTGACCTGAATAAAAAAGTGTAAATGTTTGTAAATGAAAGAGTATTTGTCTAGCATATGGTGTGATTAAACCTGGTGAAGCAAAGTCTACGAGGATGATTATATGCTTTCCTCTCTGCAGTTTTGCTCTCAGGAGGGGAAGAAAAGTCTTCTCAAATAGTTCTTATGACAGACTTGTGAGTTCTGGCATCACAGAGTAACAGTGGCATGCAATTTCATTTCAGACTTTGTAATAATTTAAGCAATTACATTTGGCAATGTTGATCTTTATGCTGTGCCTCTAATGTTAAGGCAGACATAAATAAAAATGGAGCATGGTTTTGGGCACTATGCAAACACAGCCTGTGTTTCAGGAATATTGATGAATAGACCGGTAGTACATAAAGGTACTGCATTTCAAAAGTCTTTAACAGTAATGTAGAACTAGAAGCAGTAGTATGATATTAGTAATTGTGTATCTTAATTAGTAATTTTGTACCTCGATTTCATGTGGTTTGGAAGTAAGTTTTTTAAAGAGAGAGATTTTAAAAAGGAACATAATGTGGGAAGACCATGCAGAAAAGCAGAATATAGGGGTTAAAGAAAGTATCAGCTGAAGAGACAAAGACAAGGGAAGGCTGAAACATTAAGCAATTGATGCAAGGCTGGGAAAAATTAATCAGAACTGAACCTCTGCTTTTACAGGCTTCCAGTTGTTACCCTTAAATTGATAGACTTAAAATGAAAGGAGAAAAGGAGACAAAACAGTAGCATTTGTTCAGATAGGATTCTGGAATGGTCTTTTTCAGGATGGGCGGGGGTAGTTTTGAGGTCTAAAAATAACTTAAATTACTACAGTTAGCTGTTTAAATGTAGTTACTCTAAACTTTTTTTCTTTTCTCCCCTTTTTGACAGGGTCAGCAGTTCCCTGCTATACTCACAGATTCCAGTCTCGCTAGCCAAAGTGGGTCAGGCTCACAGCAAGTCATACTGGTGAGCCATACACCCCATTCAACATCTGCAAACTCTGATGAAATAACATATCAGGTAGATACAATATATTTCTGTGTCTTTTGTGGGTAAAGAACGTTATTTAATCCAAATACTGGAATGATTCCTCTATAACCTGAAGCAGGAAGGCTGACGTCATTCCCAAAGTATTGGGAAGAGTTTCGTTGTGACTTCCTGGTCACCCAGATCATGTTTTAAGTTTTGAGTTAAAAACACTTTTTCAAATACAAAGAAGAAATGCAATTAATAGTGTGTTTCCTTCTACAAATTACATGACCATGCTCCTGACACACTGCTACAAAATTTTCCAAATAAGTTTATATAATAATTTTTTGTTTGTAGATAATATGTAGTTTGTTTGTAGATAATAGAAATAGACAAAGTTGAAAGCTGTGGAAAAAGATAGCACCTGTTGCTATGCTTTTTCCATTCTCTTTTTGTAACCAAATTGCTTTAATAGGGGAGTAACATAAAGTCTTTTCAACCTCTTTTGTATTTGAATTTCAGTAGAAACTTTAGGTATGTAATATAGTATTAATATTAGAAAAAGTAGTTTTGACTTCTCTTGTTGAAGGCAAAATGAATGTTTTCAACCAACCTTGTAATGCAAGCTCTAAAATTGGAAAAATGGGAGAGGCAGATGGTGACCCACAATCAAGTGAAGTAGTAGTGGACTGGACTGGCAATCAAAGGGCAAGATGTGGGCAAGTTGTAGCTCATAGGCAAGAGAAACCTCAAAAATAATAAGAATTGAGGGAGGGGTCCCACCTCAAGTGTATGCGTATGAATAAAGGTGTTGAGACGACAGTGTAACAGAGGAGACTTCAATGCTCTTTGAAAAATTGTCACAACTGGGTGTCTCTCTGAAGTGTCTGCACATTGATGCACGCAGCAAGGGGAACAAACAGCAGTTGGAGGTCGGCATTGAGTTGCAGGGCTGCGATCTCTTTGGAATGAGAGACAGCTCACACAAGCGCTGCTGTGGCTGGATTCAGGATCTTTAGGAAGGACAGACTGTGACAAGACAGCAGCAGGAATGCATGGAGTTCTGCCTGGATGATGAGCCAGCTGAGACCTTCTAGGTAAGGATTGGCAAGCAGACCAGCATGGGTGACGCTGTTGTGAAAACTAGCAGTCTGCTACAGATTGCCTGATCAGGAAGAAATGGAGGATGAGGCTTTCATCTTGGTCTTGGGCAACCTGCCCTTCTTGAGTAGAGGAGTTGGCCTAGATGATCTCAAGAGGTCCTTTCCAACCTAAACAAATCTGATTTGCATTCTCTGGTCCACAAGGGTTACTTCAATGTGCCTAAGATCTGCTAGCAGGGCACAAGGAATCTGGGAAACTTTCTGGAATACATTGATAATAACTTGCTGATATAGATGACTGAGAAGCCAGCAAGCGGAAGTATTCTTCATGACCTGATAACTGGAAAGGAGGAAGAACTGGTCGGGAATGTGAAGGTCGGGCAGTGACCATGAGATGGTGGAGCTCAGGATCCTGAGGGAAGACGAAGAGGTGTAAATAGTGGGATCACAATCCTGGGCATCAGGACAGCAGACTGGTCTGTTTATGGATCTGCTTGGAATAATCATATGGTAAGCATACCTGGAGAGGAGGAGGACTAGGAGAGCTGATTGATTTAAAATGTTGTCTCAAAGCTTAAGAATGGTCAGTCCTGATGTGTAGGAAGTCGAACAAAAGTGTCAGGAGGCCAGCATGGGAGGAACAAGGAGCTCCTGACAAAACTCAGACATAAAAAAAGAAGCACATGCAAGTGGAAGCAGGATCAGATGACCTTGAAGGAGTACAGAGACACCATTCAAGGAGACAGGGATGAGGTTAGGAAATCCAAAGCCCACCTGGAGCTGAATCAGGCAAAGCGTAACAAGAAGGACTTTTACAGGTATATCAGCAGCAAAAGGAAGATGAGTGTTGGCCTGCTACTGAGTGGGGCAGAGGACCTGGTGACAGAAGGTTTGGAAAGGGCTGAGGTACTGAGTGTCCCTTTTGCTTCTTTTTTACGGGTAAGATTTGTCTTCTGCAATCTGGGATCACTGAGATCAGTGGGAAAGGGTGGAGCAATGAATACTTATGCTCGGTAGAGGAGAATCATACACAAATTCATTGGTGATGGGGTACACTCAGGAGCGCTCAGGTAGATCGCTGATGTTACCATGAGACCACTGTCAGTTATCTTTGAAAGGTCTTGGTGATCAGGAGAGTTTCCTGAGGAGGGGAAAAAGCAAAAGGTACTCCTGCCTTCAAGAAGGGCAGGTTGGAAGATCTGGGGAAGTACAGGTCAGTCACCTCGTGCTGGTTTGAGATACCTCAATCCCTGGAAAGGTTACAGAGAAATTAATCCTGGAGAGTGTTACCAAACATTAGGGGCAAGAAGGTGATAGCAGGGACTGACCTGAGAGCCTTCCACGATGAGATCACTGGCTTGGTGGATGAGAGGAGCAGTGGATGTGGTTTGTCTTGACTTTAGTAAGTTGACAACATCAAACAATGTTGTCTCCCGTAACATCCTCATAGGCAAGCTGATGAAGTATGGGCTAGCTAAATGGAACAGTGCAGTGGATTGAAAATTGACTGAATTGCTGGTCTTGAAAGGGTTGTGAACTGTGGAACAAAGTCCATCCCAAGGCCAGTCATTAGTGGTGGTCCCCTGGGTTCAAATACTGAGGCCAGTACTGTTCATTAATGTTCTTCGTTAGTGATGTGCATGGTAGGAAAGAGTATTTGTTCAGCAGGTTTATAGGTGATAGAAAACTGGAAGGAGTGGTTGACAGAATGAATGGATGTGCTGTCATTCAGAGGGACCTCAACAGGCTAGAGAACTGGGCCAACATGAATCTCACGAAGTTCAACAAAGGGAGGTGAAAAATGCCCTTTCCCTGGTGAATAACCTGTTGCACTAGTACACACTTGCTGCAAAGGCGGCCAACAACATCCTAGGATGCATAAAGAGAAGTGTTGCCAGCAGATGAAGAGGGATCATCTTCCCCCTCTTCTCAGTACCAGTGAGAATACATCATCTGGAGGGCTGTGTCCGGTCCTGGGCACCCCAGTACAAGAGAGACATGGATATACAGGAGCGAATGCAGTGAAGGGTTATAAAGACGAAGGAACTGAGCATCTGATTTAGGCAGATACCTGAGCATGCTCTAGGGATATTGGAGTAGGCAATCTCAAGACATCCCTTGCAACTTGAATTATTAATTATTCTATGATTCTATTACCCTCTTAAGTGTATAATTTTTGCATTTGCTTACGTTTATGTTTGTGAGTTCTAAGCAATGTTAATGTTCAAATACGCTGTCAAGATCGATGTTCTAAAATTTAACATGAACATATTTTCTTACTCTTTAGAATTTGAAACTGGATTTTTTGTCTTATCACTCTAGATTTGCTTTCGTAAATCAGGGTATTATTTCATAAGGCTTAGAAAAATATCATCTGTAAAGGGTGTCAGTGTCTGAGTAGCACTACTGTAACTGTAAAAATGTAACACTAACGTAAACTAGTTTTCTGTCATTCTGTGAAATGTTGTGTGTTTAACTGTGATGACTACGTTGATTGACCTTTCAAGACTTCAGCCTTTTCCCGAGAGGTTCCAACTAGTCAGATACACACACGCACATTTTTTTATCATTCCTTTCCGTATGTTTTATACTGTATCTTTGCTTTCTAGTATGGATAATATTTTACTATGTTTTGTATTTTTTTCAAATTTAGTTCATCCTGAATAATTCACTTAGTTCTACTTCCTTTTGCTCATCTTCATTGACTTCTTTCTATAATCTATGGTATTGAAGATTCTTTTGTATTTATAAAGTTGGAGGAGTTTTGTGTTACTATATTTGAAGAAAGCAAAGTTTTTCCAAACATCCTCGTTGATTTTTAAAAAAAAAATCAAAACTTCATCCAGATCCTATCAACCTTTCTTGGTGTTTCAGCATTTCTGAAACTTTGTTGGTAGCTCGGAGCTTTACTTTCTTACGAAAATAGAGTCCCTGATGAAGAAATGATATACATGGAAAACACTCTTTGTAAAATCAGAGATGCTTTCTTTTGTCTGAAATGTTTTTGACTTTGAATTTTGTGTGGTGAGAATCATGTGAGATGCTCAGGAAGATAAAAATGAGTATAGTGCATAAATGAATTTGATCATAGTTATTATTATCTTCCTGTTTTCTTAAAATACACGTATGTGTCATTCTTAAGAGCAATGAAATACAGGTTCATGTTTACAGACAACTTATTACCTTTGTGTTAGGTTGCTTGCAAGGACTCTCCAAAAATCAGTGACGTTGAAGTAGATTTTGAAAAATAAATCACTGTTGTGGATGCGCCTATGATATTATTTGACAGTGTTTTTGTAAATTGTTACAGGTGACAGAGGTTTCTCCTAATGTGACTAAAAGCAGTCAAGCAGAAAAAGAAGGTCGCGTGCACCAGTGCTTTGAGTGTAGTCAAACCTTTTCTTCTGCCACCATGTTGATGCACCACAGTAAAGAGGTTCATGGCAAAGAAAGAATACATGTTTGCCATGTCTGCAATAAAGCCTTTAAGCGGGCAACACATCTCAAGGTATTTGGTAATAACAGTTGATTGTTCTGTTAACTCATTCTTTTGTTTTGGACTTTTTGTGATTATTAATAAAAGGTACCTATTATCCCTTTACCTTTCCTTTCCTTTTACAGTGTGAGAGGTGTGCATCTGAGAGAGGGAGTCTAAATGATAATGTATACACAGATAGAGAACTCTTTCCTGGAGCATGGAGAGGATTTTAATGCATGTGTTGACTACAGAATAAAAAAACGTGAATGCCTGTCATGGAA
Organism: Rynchops niger; assembly: GCA_013400035.1. Classification (NCBI taxonomy): domain Eukaryota; kingdom Metazoa; phylum Chordata; class Aves; order Charadriiformes; family Laridae; genus Rynchops; species Rynchops niger. The sequence continues at coordinate 245,996 of VXBH01000820.1, read as the reverse complement.
ATAATGGTGCCAGAAAAAGATTTCACTTGCTTTATTTGCTTGTGTATGTCATCACTGCTAATCCTGATTTCCAGATACACTTTAGGAATCATAGGAAGCTTTCTGCTTTGCCCTCTACTCTTTGCATCTAATTTTTAGATGCTCTGTCTTGTGAGTACAAGTGGTATCTTCAGAGGAAGCATTTGTTTTAAAATATTTTACATTGTTGTTGTCTAGTAATATTTTTTATGTAGTTTTCCCTAGATTATGAGCAACTTGATTTTGTTTTTAAGTTTTAATTAGATTATAGAATGTTCGTGTTAGGAATATTGGGCTGTAGTAGACAAGTGATCTGTCCAGGCCAGTATCCTATCTTTGAGAGATACCAAAAGGCAGTGATTTGAAGAAGTGCTTCAAGAAAAGAGCAAACAAGTATTATAACTTGCCCAGAATTTTGACAGCTTCCTAGAATTCATAGCAGGAAATTTCTGGAGACAAAGGCAATATCTTTATATTAGGTAGCTCTAAGGAGAGCTTTTAAATAGATATTTTTCTTTCACTTTAGTATCATTTTAAGGAAATATACCACGTTTGTGAAGTTCACCCCATTGGAGTGACCATGTGGGTCAGCCAGGGTATTGGTCTTTGGGGAAACTGTCACAAAATGAGGTGGTGTGAAACTGTTAACCTCCGGTTTGGAAGCAATTTTCCAGGAAGAAAAAATTTAAATACAGTATGGATAATTGTTTACCTGTAAATCACGATAGCAAAACCCCCAGATATCAGCTTCTCTTTATTTTCTTGGAACTGGCCGATGTTATGTGGTTTTTGTAATTAAACCTTCAAGAGTGATGAGGAAGTTCTCAACAGCTTCTTTTCCCATATAGACATACGCAAACGAGAGCAACCAGCTAAGTTTTGGAACATTTCATCAAAAATAAAGTCTGCAGTTTGATACAGCTGATCCTGTGGAAGCACTGTTGCTCTCTTTCAACCAGCATAAGGGTTTGATCTTTATCAGTTCAACCGGTGGCTATGAAAGCTGACAAGTCTTATTTCAGGAAAGCTTTCTCTGTATCCTGTACAAACCCAATCTATGATTTCTGATGATGAAAGTAAAAAATGAATCTCTAAATCATCACTTACGAAGTTTAATGAAGAGGAAGAGAAGCAAAAAACTGATTCCATTTACTGCCTGGCCGTCATGTCCTAAAAGAAATTTCATCCTCTTCATAAAACTAATTTCTTCATTAAGGTGTTGCAGAACATCAGCTCTAAGCATCCTTTAACAGTTCAACAAAAAAAAAAAAAACAAAAAAACAAAACAAAACAAAAAAACGAAAAAGTTCAACAAAAATAAATGAAACCATGACTTCAGGCTTAAAGTTTTGGGGAAGGGTTCAGCATTCAGTGATCTCTTACTCAGGGCCTTTATTTTGTACTGATGGTATTCTGGAGATCGCCAAAAATAGTAAGAGCACTGCTGAACTTCAGGCTTTCCAGAAACATCGTAGGAGATCCTGGTACCTGTGTTTTTATGGTGGTATTTAACTGTATTTGTTTTTCTAAAGGCATCAGTACCAGCAATTTCACAGTTCTCCACAAGAAAAGTTTTTTTTATAAGTTATGTACATACACATGAACACAACTGTGGTGTCAAAAACTTGCAGTCCGTTGTCTTCAGTTTCTCTCCTGATTTTGGTGGCTGTCCTGATTTTACAACTTCAGAGAGGAGAATCTCAAGAAATGGGCAATGACTAAACTGTCTAACACTAAATCATTAGATGGTGGAAATACCTGCAAGCTGACTGCAGATAGTAAATAAAGCACGGACATTATTCTAAGATGAAAATAGAATGAGGTTGTGATCTTATTAAAACGATGAAACGAAACAAGCTTTTCATGGCCATACTTTCAGAGGTGGCTACAATTAATATTTCAAGATAGGTGGGGCAGAAGAGTTGCATACCAATGCATGGGGGAGGGGGGGGGGGGGGAAAGGGCCCTCTCAAAGAAGGTTTCCTATTCTTATTTTCTCATTCGATAGTGCTCATTTGGGACCCCAAGATATCTCCTGTCTGAAAAATACAAGAATTACACAAACTTGTAAAAAATCATATGAACAATCAAAGAAATACTAAGCATATCTATAAAGAAGTGCTTGCACTTCAGAGCATTGTTTTCCCATGAACTATTTTCAAAAGCATATATTTTACAGGAAAAGTATAAGGGATTATTGGCAGATCAGTGGAACAGAATTGCATCACAAACTGTTTCTTCAGAGAAAGGTGATAGAAAATTTTATGGTGGCTATCTGGATGCTCTCCTGTTTGCTTTCAAGTAGGAAACGGGTGGGGGGTTGTTGGGGTTTTGTGTTTGGGGTTTTTGTTGTTTTGGGTTGGGGTTTTTTTTTTGTGTCACAGAAAAGCAGCCAGTTTCAGATAATTTTTCTAGAGTTGGTCATAGCCTGCTTCCACCCTTTCAGTGCTTCAGGAGGTAATGAACAAGATAAAAGCAAGATATTTTCTTCATCTCTTAAATAAGCTGTGATTTTTCTGAGAAGACCTTTTATTATTTCCCTATAATACTATATTATTACAATTGCTATGATGATAATATTCTTCCCTGTAACTGTATTGCTTTGCTGATTTTTTTCCAGTGAAAACAAATTCTGCAGATACAATTTGCTTCAGTTCATGGAGTGAGGAATAGGACTTCACAGACATTAAGAAGGCTTATTGTTTAGGTGTAGTACAAACTAATTAATAGTCTTTAGCCTGCAATGAATAGGCTAGAAAAGAATATCCACGCACATTTTAGAAAGTGGAAAAATACAGTACTGTTTCACATACAGTTCTTGATTAGATTTTTAAATTAAATGTTTGTCATCTCAATAGTATCTTGATACTAATAAATAGATAGAAATGAAAAAGTTAATAGATAACATAAGGTACTCCTTTAAATTTGCAGAACTTCTGGGCCCTGCATCAGAAAATTAAAGACACTGAAGTTAGAACTGTTATTAATGTTCTTTCATAAAGATAAAATGTGTCATATTCTCATACCTGTAAGGACCTTAGTGATATTTTTTTAAAGAGTTCATTGTGAAATGGTTCTGTTTGCACGCTGGCATTGTATGGCTGTGTGTATGTTGTGGTAGTGCCTTCTTTAAGGCGTCTGCGGTTTTACAATGATACTTATTCAGGTGCTGAGTATGAATACTGGTGTCTCGGGCAAGGGGGAGAGATGGAGACTGTAGAGGAGAGGGGAAAAAATCCAAAATTAAATGCACGGTTGTCCAAAATCCATGTTTGTAAGTGAACAAAACTTTTCAAGAGCTCTGGATTTGCCTTGGTTTTTTTCCTCTTTTGCTTCACATAATTATCAAAGGGATTAATGTATGCAAAAAAAGGCAACGCGTGCAGTTCTTGATAGAGGTTTTCAGGAATGTAAAGATACTGATGTATCAGCCTTACAAAGAGGTGATATACAAAAAAACGCTTCTCATTTAAAAGAAAAATAAAATGCAGGCGTCCATCTTTTTCTGGCTTCTCTGACGGTGACTAAGATCCTCTGCTTTTGTCTTCGAAATGTGAATATATTTCTACCTTAAGTTTTGGTTTTGTTTTTGTGGTTTTTTTTTGTTTTTTTTTTTTTTTTTTTTTTTTCAAGTAGTCTTAAACGTATTTTTTTCTATACTGGCTTAGGAACACATGCAAACCCATCAGGCTGGACCTTCACTGAGTTCCCAGAAGCCCAGAGTGTTTAAGTGTGATACTTGTGAAAAAGCTTTTGCTAAACCAAGTCAGCTGGAGAGACATAGTCGCATTCACACAGGTAACCCCAGAAATTATTTTTACCTCACAAGATTTCCTCATTAATATATATGGGTTTTATATTTGGAGTCCTTGTTCATGGTTTCAGGTAACTGTGTTTGAATATCAACTTAAGCTTAAAAAAAAACCAAATAAATGTCTGTCTAACCCAAAGAATTTAGAAATTAAAATGAGAAACAGCACTTGAAATCTCAAACTGAGATGTTTTGTTTAAAGCCGGAGCATCATTCTTACTGGTGTGACTGAGCATCTCTGTATTTTGGGTCTGGCAGTACTGCAATGGTAATGTGAATGCATGAGTGTGTATCTAAAAGTTTGGCAGTGTGCAATGCTTCGTTGTCATTGAATTACTCAGTTCATCTGTTTTTAATACTAATACCTTTAATTTGTTTTGTTCTTTTCTGTGTAATTATTTATTTCAACTGTTACTCCATGAAAAGACTATACTGACTTCTCCAAGGGAGCACACGTTTTCTGTGATTTTCAGGTTACAGCTTCTGCTCTGCTACAAGTTGAAAGTTGTACATAGGATAGCCGAGCTGCTTCCCCTTCACCACCTGTATCTTAAGAACACTGTTCTTAAGAACACGGTTTCTAAATACAGGAGTCATTTCTCCGAAACAATGTCTCTCTTTTTCATACCACTGCTAATAAAGAGCTGTCATGGCTGCTAGAGTTAAAAAAGACAGGGAAAAGTTACTTATATTGCCACTAAGCTGGAGGGGACCAAGGAATTTGACTGGACGACTCCCAAAACAGGATAGCTCTATTCCAGCGGAGTCAGCCAGATCATTCTCTTTCCTCAATATCAGTTTCTGTTGCTAATGTAAGCCTAAAGTGATTTGCTTTCCTAAAGGTATGATCCTCGTCTGTGAGAAAGCGTTTGTGATTTTTACCTCGATTAAGCATTTTTAATAACTTCCAATGGGTAGTACCTACTGAATCAGTAGCCAGAAGGAAAACACATTGTTTCTCTGTATAGCTCTAAATATCCTGTACGTTCAGATTTATCAGTGAAGAGCAGTTTGGAAAAACGTTGCCGAAATTAGAGGGAAGCAGATGCTTCCAGTTCTACCAAAAAGCCATGTGGTAATCCATTGCACAACACTAAAAGGGCTGTTCATCTTAACAGAATAAAAAACCCAAAAAGTCAAAAGTATCTGAGGAAACCTAGATTCACTTCAAACTAGTGAAATAATTGCTAACAAAAGTAGAAAGAACGCTTCTGTACTTTAAAGGACCTTTTCTTGGTGGTCTGAGAAGTTGGATTTAGCATGGAAACTACAGTGGGTCTAGTAGGGAACCTACAGTGCATGTGGGGACACTAATATACAGATCATGGAGAAAGGGAGAAATTGTTTCTTTAATGAAAATTGTGGAAAAGTATTCATATTCCCACTTATGCTTTATTGTGCTAACTAATAGCAAATCATATTTTTTAGTTCAGAAAGTACTTTTAGAATTCCTTAACGACATGCAGCGTCATGTCTTGTGTTGATGTCAGAGGCTGTAGTGTTGAGTGTTGAAGCAAAGGTCTCGTTTTGCAAAGTAGGTATTTTAAATATTTTAAATACTTTTTTAGTGTTCTTGGGTTTATATTTAGAATTTAGTAGTATTCTGGCAGATTTGGAAGAATATGCCTGCTTTGATAAGATATGGGAATCACTAGTATTTATTGGCATAGGAGGCCACAGGTCCCACATAGAATTATCAGAGCTTTGTTTTTAACACGTTTAACTTCCAAGTTTCTTACAGACATCAGCTTTGTTAATTCTAGAATATTGCTTTATCTACGTTATTCGTAAATGTAAAATGGTGATGGTTCCCTTGAGTACACACAAGTCAAACTGGTAAACTGATTTTGTACATCTCTATTAAATAACACACTTAGATAAAAAATTGGATAGGAAAGATAACAATATCAGTGGCTTAGGATTTATGTCAATATTCTGACATTTAATTTGGGGTGTTTTACTGATGATACGGAGCCATAGCGCTGTTTTTGAGAAAGTCTCAAGGACGAAGATCATCTGCCTAATTTCTAGGTCATTTTGATTTGTACTGAATTCTGAACTGTTTTTTTATGCTGAAATGAGAAATTATTAAATACATTTTTCTCTCTTATAAGGGGAACGGCCATTTCAGTGTACGCTATGTGAAAAGGCTTTTAACCAGAAGAGTGCTCTTCAAGTCCACATGAAAAAGCACACAGGAGAGAGGCCTTACAAATGTGACTACTGTGCAATGGGATTTACACAGAAAAGCAATATGAAGCTGCATATGAAACGGGCTCATGGTTACGCTGGTACGTAGCTTAAACGATAGCAGTTGTGAGTGCAGAAAGCTATATGCTTTACTGAGAAAGCACAGAACACTTCCCTTAAGTTATTGAGGAATTAAGTGCTAATAGCCAAAGACCAGAGTTGGTGGGCTGTAATTCCACGTGCAACCCAAAAAGCTGGTTGAAACAGAGATTGGTTACTGCTTATGGTTCCTTCTTTTTTTATGTGGACCTCTGCAGTACAGAAGTACAAAGTTCACAAGCTATTACAGGAAAACAATTTTATTAGGTTTTTTTTTTAACTTTTCAAGGACTGTCTAATGAATTTATAGAATCTGAAGTGGCTGTGTAATACCTTGCCCAGCATGATTCTTTTCTTCCCAAGTGCTATATTTGCGTTTTGCTTACACTATACGTGAAATCACTCACTTGTCTTTTTCTCTTGTGCTTTGGTAGGTCCGGTACAAGAGCCTGCTAGTCATCAAGAACAAGAAGGGGAAGATATTAGTCGTGCTCTGAATTTAGAAGAAGTGGTACAAGAATCTTCAAATGAATGGCAAAGTATAGGCAATGTTTTTCGATGACACCTTGAAATTTGAAAGCTAAACAATTTTCTGGGACTTGAAATTCTCTAAACAAGTTTTCTGAAAAGTAAAAGATGGATTTTACAGTTAAAGCTTCAAGTATTGAAAATATTAACGATAGAATAATATATTATAGGGTTTTTTAATTATTTACAAAAGTTACCTAAAAGAATCATTCTTTTTTTTTTAAGCTTGTAGAAGAATATTGGGAAAACATCATTTAATCTGTGCTAAGTTGTCTGTGAATCAATGAACTCAGGTAATACTGTGTACAGTTTCATCTTCGAATTCACAGCCAGTATATCTATTTGAAAAATAAACTGGAACTTTATATCAAAATAGAATGATTCCCATTTTTAAAGGAGGTGAAGAGTAACTTTGTGGGAAAACCATGAAACAGTCAGCTTTCTTTTTTTATGTGTTTGAAGAAATAATTGAGGTTGGAAACAATGTTAACAGAGTAGATGCATGCAGTATAAAATAGTTTTGTTTGGGTTTTTTTTTTTTACAAGGCACAGGAGAATGCTGTATTCCTGTTTTAAGCTTTTTTTTAGTACATTTTGAGAATTTGTTAAAAAAAAAAAAATAAAATGCCATGAACTTACGGCTTTTCTTGAGTTGAACTGTTGAGAGGGAGCATGTTCATTTCCATTCCAACCACAGAGGCAGTTAGTTGTTAGTTTTTTCATTAAAAGTCTGAGGTTTTAAACTCAGCAGTAATTATTTAAAGAAAATCCAAGCTAGAAGAGGTTCCAATGAAAGCCTCTTCTTTTATGTTTGCTGTATTGCATCAGCAGGTTCATATCTCAGCATCTGTGGAAAACACAGCCATATACTAAATCTGAGAAGAAAACATACAATTTTGTGTTAGCAGTGAGAAAGTTAGATGCACGCTAGGTCATCTGTATTATACAGTGTTCCTCAGTGCTGTAAACAGTTATCATTTCAAATCTGTAAATTGCTCACTATTTTCTTTGTGAATTTGGGAAATATGTTACTTTTATTTGTTGTTGTTTAAGTCATTGTTTCAGCAAAACTACCTAGTTGACTTAAGTAATGCTTCGAAAGGTGCCGCTCGTTAAGTATATTCATAACAAAGAAACACTGGAGTAAAAACATAGTCATCTTTTAGACATTCCAAAGACAGAAGCTCTTTTCTTATTTTTACCTTGTTCTTTTGAATTTTATTTATATGTTACATATATATAGATATATATATGTGTGCTTGTATGTATATATATATATATATATTTAAAGTTATATGAGCCTCTGTGTGGCTGATCAGTATATTTTGTAAATACCAATCCCAGTTGCAGGAAGTTCATCTTTTTGGTTTGCCGCAAATACTTCTAGGTCAGTGGTGGATTTGTTGTACTATAATACAGAGCTGGATTTTAATTTACCTTCTGAAAAATAATTGCTCTCAGATCCAAAAAGCCCTTTTCTGTAAATATTGTCTATACTTTGTCTATGATACAAACTAGTTATTTCAGATTGCTGAAGCAAGAAATCGCTGTTGGTTTTGATAGGGCGTATTTTAATTCTTTTGTTAACTCTTTGGCATATGTATATAAGTAATATAGTTGGTGACATGAAAATAACACTTTTGTTATGTGGAATATTTAATTCAAAAACATGTTAAATAATATTACTTTTTTCCAAATTGTGTTTCCTGTATTTTTTAAGCGTTTGATTCTGGGTTCTAGGAAATTCTAAAAACTGTATTTACCAGAAGTGCGTGTCTCAATACATACTGTATGTAAAGAATGTATGTGAAGTTGTTCCAGCAGTGCCTTTCCTTCCAGACACCCTATTAGTGTTTCAGCTGTTTAAAAAAGACATTGTATTTTACAGTTGTCTGAAGGCATACTGGCCCTGTGGCATCACGCCCTGTTTATCTGTAATAATATAGTAAAATGGGCTGTGTTGCCTGTACCATGTATAAAACCTCTTTCCCTCCTCTTTCAGAGAACGCTGTATAAACGCACAGCAAAGTTTGGGAGCTGATCTGCTGCGTAGGGGGATGACACTTTCCAGAGGTTGCCAAATACAGTTTGACAGAAAGTGATTTATAGCTAGTCACGTCCAGAGGCAAATCCGTCCTTCAGAACGGGAATGTGATTCCTGTCCCCTTGAAAGTGCTCGGTCTGCTCTAGCTGCGATTGCTTTGCCAGCAAGTAAGAACCAGTAGTGCTTGGTACTCGGTGAGCATGGGCTAAAAGCAGATCCCCTGGGTAAAAAGATGCCGTTTTTAAATGGTCACTTCTCACAGCGTTACGTCTTGATCAGAGGCAGTGAGCCTGTGTTCTAAGTCTTGGAAGTGTTAAATAAGCACTGTGAGTATGGATTCACCTGTCATTTTTCCTGAATTCAGTTTGCTACTCCTCCAGCACTTGGGAGTCCTGTCAGTTACAGTAAATAGACTTCTAAAAAACTTTTCTGTATCATGGTATTTGATTTGCTTCCCTGCATCCTCCTCCCTCTTGAACTTTGAGAATTCACTTGAGTATCCTGGCACGGAGGCTTTTGTAGCCCAGGTTGCTTGGTAAGACTGGGTTGGAGAATTTCAAAGCAGTGTATCTGATTTTCAGCACAAATACAGACGCTGTAACCAATATGTTGGTATTTTTGAAAGCAATGTTGAAGTAGATGCATTTTTTAGGAGGCAGAAAGAATTCTTGTTCTAAGGCCTGTTTGAAGAGTCACATTGTACCGTGGGTAAGTGAATGGCACGTAGGAAAGCCTCTCTTCTTTCTAGTTGGATGCAGTAGTAAGCCTACGCTAGCTTCAGGCGTTTTGGCTTGTGTCTACTCAAGTATTTCTTTTGGTTTATGTCCCTTCCTTCAGCACAAGAAACGACACGTGCCCAGCACTGGTTGTGCATTCTTATTTCAGGGACAATCATTTGCTTACAAGTCACATGGCCATTTAAACTGCTGGTTTTTGGTAAAGCTACTAGTGAGTAATTAAAAGAATAAATTTCAGTCTAAGTTTTAGTCTCTTTTGAGAGACTTGTGTTGCTAAAATACTGCTTTAAAGTACCATACCTTTTCTTCCTGTAGGAAGTAAATCCAAAAAAGCCACTTCCAGCCTCTGGACAAGATGACTGAGGGGAAAGCAGAGTGATGAAGGCAAGGGAGAAGCTTTGGATAAGTTCTGTCTTTTTTTTTTTTTACCTTAAATATTCTTTCCCATTTTTGAAGGCTGCTTTAAAAAACAGCTTGCTTTTCACATACCCTGTTCAAAGAAGATGCTTTGTGCTGTACTTGTTTGTGGGGGGTGGGATTTCATTGCCTGTACGTCGGCATTTTATGCCTTGCAATATCCCCTGGCCTTTAGCTGCCACTCCACAGAGGCACTGGCCTCCCATAGATCCTGTGTCATATTGTCCGCCTTGTGGGCCATGCTGAGTCCCCAGCGATGTCACTAGGAGCCTGTGTGCAGGTAAGTGGGTCCTGCGTCCCAAAGTGTCATTCTCTGGTATCTGAACATTAGTCAATAAATTGTGGACAAAAAACCAACCGCAGAACTTTATATATATGATCTCTGTTGTAAAAGACAAAACTGGTCCAAGTTTCATTTCAAGTTGATTACTTTATTTCAATAATGAATATTTTTAAAAGCTGTGTTCCTATAAGAACAAGATGTACTCAAATTAAATCAACTATTACGTTGCAGAGTATACATCTGAATGAAGCTACAATAGAAAAATACACATAGCAACCAATGTAGATAATAGATGTAATGTGTGTGTGTATGCTTAATAACTTTGGTGGTTTTGTTTTCTTTAGTCTCTATGTATTTTCTATCCTCTCATCTTTTATTGCTTCATATTAATGAACACTGATTTAAACCTACAATAGATTTAGATGTGAACTGCAATTAAGATACATATTTATAGGTAACTTTTACTGGGCACTTATTAGGAATGCAGTTTCAACCTGGGAAGCGTTAACTGGAGTCTACAATGCATAGGCCTAAAACTAGAAAAAAAAAAAAATTAATCAGACGCTTAGATGACAGCTTGAAGAAATGTAAGTTTAAGTAATAAAACAGTGCAATTCAGAAGAGCCTTTTCCCTAAGTGTGGTTGGAAATACCGTTGCCACACATTCATTTTAGTAACTTGTAACAGATTAATATCTAAATCTAACTCCGCTATAATTTATTTCTATAAGGCAACTACAGTACAACAGTTAAATGTTCACAGTAGTTCGCTATGAGTTTGCTTTGGTGCACTGCCCTTAATAGGCAGCCAGGTGTTACTCAGGCAAAAGATGAGCTGATCAAATATAACACTGCTGCAATACCGAGAGAAAGATTTGAAGTTCTACTGCGAGATGTGCAGGACTATCTGAGATACCAGTACTGAAGGGCTTTCTTTCAGAAATTAGACTTATTTGTTTATATATTTTTTTTACTTGTTTACTGTACTGCAAAGTTAATGCTCTTGCAGCAGAGTTTGTGTGAAGCACCGGTGACGTCCGGTGGTCACTTGTGTGATCTTAGATGTTTCTTCTCTGGGAGTATCCCTTGTTTCTTAACATTAGTCTAACTCAAATTTGAAATCCTCTTTCTCTCCCTCATCTGCTATTAATTCTAATGGTTTGGATGCGATGAGCAATTCATGGTACGGAAAGAACTTCCTTATTACTATTGCTCAGCATCGTATTGATTCTACAACATCTGCCCCCTCCCACGCTTCACATACCTTGAACTCCCAATGTTTGGTAAACCTTTCTGTGACTGCCTAATCCTGTTATGAAAATAAATTATTCTGTGAGTGAGAGAAGGAAGATTAAAACAAAATTAAAAAAAAAAAAAAGTGTTTGGATAAACAGTCCTTACAACTTCTGCACATGGTGGAATTTTTTTTTTTTTAACAGCAGCGTCTCAGAAATTCATTAACAGCAGTGCTCAGTATCCAAGACATTAGCTCTTTATTTGTAATTCTGATGTTCACTAAAACGAAACCAGGAGACTTGAGTTCAAATTAGGTGCTTGGGAGAAATAATGAAGTCCAGCATACAGTTAGGGCATCCTGAAGAAGAATGAGTAAAGTCAGAGATGCTGTTACTTCACATAAAATAAGGAAAACATCTAGTAAAGCTACTTTTTGTGTTCCTTTCATTCAACTGTTGGTCAGGGATTGCCAATAGAAGTTTGTATAATCTACCGCATGCAAAACCTAATTGGCATTAAGTAATGGATTGCATCTATCTAGGTAATTGTTGCAGTTGTTATTAATTTTAAGGCAGTTACATTATGAAGCAGAGTACGTGATCCTCGGGTGGCATCTTAGAGCTTCAGCGCCTAGCAACTGGTGAACCAGACCGCGATCCAGGTCGGGACCCAGAGCCTCCCTGTGGAGGGAAGAATGGAGTTAAGTTAATTAAAAGGTACCGTATATTTGGGGCTATAAATTGAAAAACATCCATCTTTAGGACAACAACATTTTAAATAGTAGCTAGTGAAAATGGCTTGCAGTGCCCTGTCGTCCATTGCTGAATATTATTGAATTTTCACATCAGAGAGATGATTGCTTTTCGTTTAATTTCATATAGGATTAATTTATTCTCGCTAAATCTCTCATACAGGGCTAGACAGTCTCTCATGAATTATTTGTAGCTGCATGTTCTTATTCAAGCCTTCCTAATGAAAGCAATGTATTTACTTGGACATCTTGGAAATTTTCATTTTTATGGCTATTCCTGAACTGTGTACTTTAAAAAAAAAAAAAAAAAAAAAAAAAAA
>VXBH01000820.1:114226-233454 GCA_013400035.1 Rynchops niger | reverse complement strand
AAAAAAAAACAACCCAAAAAACCACCCCACCCACCAAACCTACCAGACTATTACAACTTGTTGCATACAAGTTGCAATAGTCTCACATCGGAAAGAACTGAAATGTTAAAGTTTTATTCTGTAATATTTCTTAGGGTAAATCGTTACTGTGATTATATCAACATCAGTCTTGTATGGAAAGCTCAGATGCAAATATAGGAAAAAACAAAGAAAAGGTAAAGGGCTGGAACCTGTCCTATTTTTACTACTACTACTAAAACATCAAACTAGGAAAAAAAATACTTGCAACAATTCATACGTTTGCAATTGAGAAAAGCCCTACGGCAGTTTTACAGCAAAGATGATCCAAGCTGAAGTTTTGGTGTTTCATTTTTGGATTTTAAGATCAGACTATCTCGGGTAGCTTTACTGGGCCTTTAGCAACTTTCTAGGGAAACCTTAAACGATACGCTTACAGCCACAAATGTGAGAGTGTGGTAATTGTCACTGTAATCAGTTGATGACTGAACTATTTCCTTAAAAAAAATTAGGCATATGTGTACTTTGGGATTTTTTTTGTTTATATTCTCATTTTTCAGTCCTCCCTCCTTAGTTATACTGAACTGTTTCAAGGAGAACTTAGTGTAATCCATTAGGTAATTGGCTTTTTTCATTCAAAGTTATGTTAAAGAATGGATAACTTTTTTTTTACTGTAAAAGACTGCAGAATTATATAAAGAAATAGTTATTAATGCCTCCTGCTATAAGGAATGGGCCTAAATCAAAGGGGCCCGAATAAAACTGAGATGAGTTCCCAAAGTTATAATGGCTTGGAAAAGGCTACCTAAAAAGTAGATCTGGTGTATATATGTATCATCAGTTATATATAAATCCAAGTTAAATAGTTGTGATGGTTACGTAAAAGAGAGAATGTTAAATTTTGGGCGAGATTATTATCTGATATTTTCAGATGTTCAAAAGCAATTTTACAAATAATACCAGTATATAGCCGGGGTATTGATGTGTCTGAACTCCACTAAAAAGGTGCAAGTGCACAGGGTGAAAATTAGATGTGAAAGGTACATTTTTGATTTTTACCTGGGCCTCTGAAGAACTCATTCCTCTTCTTAAATTGCAAGCTAAGAATGCTTGCTATTGAAGCTTGCAAGCTGTCACTTGGTGATGCGTATGTATGAAAAACAGCTCTACAATGAAAGACGTGTGCCCTAAACCGTGTAAGAAAGAAAAATGTATTTCTGCTATCGGCGAAGGTGCTGTAATATCTCCTGTTGGAGAGTAAGAGTAGTAAGAGGCTGAGATGATCAGCCCTGTTAAGGGGATCTCAGACCTGTCTTGAAGTTAAGACTACTGCTGATTGCGTTCTTCAGGTGCGAATGGTACATTAGATGATTTGTTACTTGTGAATGCTTCCCTACCTTTGAGGAAAAATGCAGTCTTAGTTAAAGTAGCTGCCAGTGGACATGATGTGCTTTTCATGTGTCTCTCTTCTGACATAGAATGTGGAAAAATCCTCACAACAGACTTTTTTTCCTCTTCTGTTTTCATTTATTAGCTGTGTTGGTGGGGCCGCGCGGTGGCTCGAAATGGTGAACTGAACCAGATTAAAGATAATCTGACCGAACGTTTATTTTTCATATGGCACAGTGTTCTAATGTGCCCCGCTACGTGGTGTCGCAGCACACTGCACTGGCATGTTGTAGGAGGTCTCCCACCTGGGGTGGGAACAAGCAGGAGTTGTTACGGCATCTCAACCAAATATTTGTTCAACACTGCCCTGTACTACTATTCTGCAGCTTATCAGTGCGCTTTCATTTTCACTAGTCTAAACAATTTAGCAGCAGCAAGCTGTTGTCACCTCGCTTGTCTTCTGTGTTCCAAGCCATTGGTGAGCTCAGTCACAGCCCAGATCCTGGTGTGGGTCTTTGTGAGACTTTGGGGACTTACCTTCTTTCCTGCCGGTAACTGACTTGTGTATTTTTACCTTTGTTTCCTATCATGTAGGTAGTTATTAGGCCATGAGATAACCTTCTGGTTTATCCATGCAAATCTAGTTCCTTCAGAAGCCTTAAGGAAATGTGGTTGTTTCAAACATGGCAGGTTCTGGAGAGGTTTGGCTTCTCTCTTTCCTGGACTCAATTTTTTTTGTACTTAGAGTAAGTTCAGTTGTACTTTACCAGTTTAAAGATTTTGGAAAGAGTGCCCTGGCCCTCATGATAGGATCCCTTATGTCCCTTGTGAGCAGATTTATGCTCATAGAATTTTCCGCTTCCTCCATATCCTGGCTTGTGTCCTTCACCGCCCTGCAAAGAAAGATTTTCATATAGATTGCAAATTATCGCATCCCAATTATCATATGCACATTGTAATCTTTGTTTGTGATCACTGGAATGTAATACTCAAATGAGGGATTTAGAGGTGTCGGAATAAAACAATATTTACATAATAAACAAGTACGAAGGACAATGTTAGGAAATTATCTGAACGTATTCAAATCTGAAGGAAGCACCAATCTGTAAAAGAGGGAGTAATAATAAAGAAACGGATACTCGGAAGGTTAACCTGCGTGACAAAACTTAAAATGTTTCAATTTCACGAGTTCTAAAACGTCATAATTTGTGGTGTTCTGATAGTGGAAGAAATACTTAATGGCTTGAAGGCTTTAATATTTTTGTCTTAAAGTGCAAGCAATTTACATGGCCACCGCATATAAAAATCAAACCTGTGGTAGAGAAGTAGAATTTAATGAGTTGTGAGGTAACTGTGGGAAGAACTTGCCTAATCGTTTAGGCAGATCTCCCCCTTACCGAAAGGGGTTGCAAGGAAAGGTGGGACAAAATACTTGAATTAGTGACTGTTAGTTTTGCAGACTTTACTGTATAAAAGCAATTGGAGCTGTGGAATAAGCGCCCGTCTTGTCCCGGTCCTCCCTCCCGTTTTTGTCCTTCCCAGGAAAATAAAAAGGCAGCAGATGAGTCTTCCAGGAGTCTTTAAGGGAAGAGAGCTTTGCCATGCAGTGGATTTTGCTCCCTTCAAGCTAAAGCCAAAGAAATTATCACTGCAAGGCTGTCAAGTTGCTGGATAAGAGCAAGCAACAAAATTACTGTCTTAAAGTGCTGTGGGAGGAGGGGAGGAAAGTGCAACAGGAAAAGCAAAACCAGCGAAATCGAGACAAAAACGAAATTATCACGTTGCTGCAGCAGGTTGAGGCAATGGAGCAAGATATGCTTTGGCCTGGTAAATAAAATGGCTGTGATTGAAAGCGCATTCGCCACCTACCCAGCTAAATCTGGTGAGGGATAATCCTCTTCCCTGTACATGCAAGAAATAGAAACAATGACATGATGATCACTATGGAACACAGCATCTGGCTGTACCGTACGCAGCAGAAGATGAAAATGCAGAAAAAGTAACAAAATTCTGGCCTGATAATGAGGCAGGAGTTGAAAACAACAATCTCTGTATGGTTACTCCATAAAACAAAAAAGGGTAAAATTCTTTATTATAAATTACAAGAACTGACTTTGCTAGCCATGGTTTGTCAGTATCCTGTACTTTCGAGGCCAGCTGAGCTTAGTAAACGTAAGGAGAGTTCCTGGTGGCTGAGGCTTGTTTGAAAGCATTACCTATTATTAGTTCATAAAGCAATCACAACATAAATTGAATGTAAAAATCCCTGCAAGAGGCTTTAAATTGTTACATGTCATGCAGCAAGTCAAGAAATGCATGAGGAAGAGAACCATGGCTTTTCTGTCTTAGTCCCTTGCTTTAAATATTCCCAGTGATAACTCCGCGTTTTTACTTGGTGTCGATGAAGAAAATGAATCAGGCTAGCAGTTGAATTGGAATAAATCAGCCCACAAAAGATCTTGGACATTGCTTGTGCCCCTGCAAATGCTTACCTTTGCTTGCATTGGGGGAGGTGTACGGGGTGAGACCTAAAAAACAACACAAAAAAGAAAAAGTTGTAAAACCAAGGCAACAATTAACGTAGGGAATCATCAAGCCTGTTGCCTGCTATCAGTGTGTTACTAGGATTAAGTGCTCTCTAAGCAGTTGCACTGAGAAGACCCTCTGCTGTCTTAGGCTTTGCCTAGAACAGACTAGATTTTTGGTGTGTGGTGGGTTTTTTTTTGTTTTGTTTTTTTGTTTTTTTAAGAGAAGACATGCCTTAATACAGCCAATTTTGATGACACAAGGACAAAACCGGCAAATGGTGAAGCTGTATAATTTGGAATGGTTGTTGTTGAAATTTGACTGTGCCAATGTGGAGGCTTCACCTGCCTTTTTTTGGTAGCATTTTAGTATTTGTGTTTCTAGGTAGAAACTGGGTTTTTTTATTTGAATGGCATGATGAGCTCAAAGGCAGAGTACAATTCATGAGATTCAAAATAATGGCTAATGAATCATAGAATGCTTTGGGTTGGAAGGGACCTTAAAGATCATCTAGTTCCAACCCCCCTGCCATGGGCAGGGACACCTCCCACTAGACCAGGCTGCCCAAAGCCCCATCCAGCCTGGCCTTGAATGCTTCCAGGGACAGAATTGGGAGTGTTTGGTTACAGGTGGGTCCTAAAGAAAATATTTTATTTTAGTGCATAACAAAGAGAGAGGAGACTTACAATGTTCTTGAAGAAGTGGACTACGGGGTTGTCGTCACCAGGCCGGCCATGCTGAGATCTCTGGGGGATGGACCCTACGTGGTGGCTTGCCCTGGCTGCATGTATGTCCTGAAAAGCACAATAGGCAAATCGCCAAGTCAGCCGGGGAGGAAAGATAATCGGCAACTGTGTGAAGAGAAGAGTCATTTTCACCAGGACTGAAAAGAAGAGGAAAAAATGCCTTGGGAATCTACAGAGGCTGCAACCTGAAGTGGCCAGTGATGCAAAGGAACAATTCTTTTAATACAATGGCACATACAGAGTATTTATACGGACATATGTTGTGCATATATACGTGCATGTATATGCTTTTAGCATTGCAGCCCAGTGTGGAATCAAACCTGTTATTGGAAAGTTCTGATAACAGAAACCTTGTAATTTTCCTTCTTCCCTAAGTAGTATCGTAGAATGTAATTTTAGAAATAAAACCTGCAACAGAGAAAAACGTAAAATGATATTGGGCTCTTCTCCGTGCAAGAGCAGGAATGGGGCGTGTATCGTTTCTCAGTTCCCAAAGACTGCATAGCACTGATGAACTGCAAGAGCGATGTTTCATTTTAGAATGAGGGAATCGAATGAGACTGATGACACTTTCTATTTTCCGTAGGGCTTCCTGAGCAATACAGAGAGAAGTCCAGTAAGCGAAGGTAAAAGTAAGAAACAAAAATAACACATTGGGGAGAGCGAATACCTTGACTGGTAGGTAGAGTGGGATGCATCTATTGCAGTGAAAACAGCGTCAAAAATTCAGTGTAGTTCCTGCTGTCTGGATGCAGCATGACAAAGTGTTAAAAATACCCAACTGTTACCGTATGACCGACCCAATTACAGGCGTCTGCCCATCACTGCAAGTGTAGAGACACGTGGCTTCGTGTTCAGTGCGACAGATCTGAACTATGTTCAGTGGGGAACGGAGAAGGTAGGAGAGAATGAAAATAACAGCAGTGCCGCAGTGGTTCTCTTAGTGTAATGAATTCCCTGAAAAGACAATGATGTTGTCAGCATCGTGTAGATGCTAATAATTTTCGTTGTCCTCTAAAGATGAAATAGAAATCCGTAGGGGGACAGTAGCTCGCCTAAGTACTTCCCTAGTAGCACAAACTGAATGAACAGAGGGGTGTGAGTCGTTATTTAAAATATACTTTGCTTTCATCACATGCGGAAAAACATTGATCAACTTGCCAGGGAAAAAGCTTAGTCTGATTGTTGGAGCAGGACTCCTGACTCATGAGCAGTTCGGTGATTTTTTGACAAATATGTTAATATCTGTAGAACAGACTTTCTAAAGGTTTAGAGCCTTTTTGCACTTTGAGTGACATCTCGTGACATCAGGTGCTGCCTCAAGCTGTTGGTACTGAAAACCGCTGTGCAGAGATTTACATGTTCTAAAACTCTTGAATAAAAGGTCCTCTGAAATGATCTAGTGTTACTGCTCCAAGCTGCTACCTCAAAGTTTTTATTTTTTTTTTTTTTAAGTGAATGACCTCAGATCTTGTGATCTTCTGTGAATGAAATTGGTTTATGTTATGTTGGCTCATACAAAATGAGGTGAAATACCCAGCTTCATGAGTGGCCTTTTAAGTTACACAGTTCTGAGGAGAAATGAGATTCAGATACATTGTTTAGGAGATTAATTTCCTTAGGATAAAAAAACCGAGCCAATCCAGAAAAGTTGAGCTGGTGCTTATTGGCATTGATTTTTGCATGCTGATGATATGTAGATATGTATTCTTTAAAAAAGAGGAATTTCTGAATTTTATTGGATTTGTGAGATTTCTGTAGTGTCAGGCAGCCAGTCCTGCTTATACTTGCAGGTTCTACTTTGTCACTAGTTGTCTACTTTGTCGCTAGAACCTGCAGGGTCTACTTTGTCACTAGTTCCAGTGTTGCCAAAATATCCTCTGCTGTCGCAATGAGGAAGAGGGAGCCAGCAAGGCATCCGCGCGTGTATAGAACAAGTTACTTCAGCCACGTCTTTTTTTTTTGGTTTTTTTTTTGTTTGTTTTTTGGGTTTTTTTGTTTTGGTTTTTTTGGTTTTGTTTTTTTTTTTTTTGTTTTTTTTTTTTTTTTTTTTTTTTTTTTTTTTTTAATCTAAGTTCAAATTAAGCATTGCTTTGCCTCTGGAACCAGCTTGACTGCCTTGTCTTTGGGATGAACGCCGTGAAATACGGTGGTGTTGCAGTTGCGAATGTCGGTCTTTAGCAGCGGGAGCTGGTTGCTGTCTCACCGCAAAACTATCGCAGTGCGTGAAGCGGAAAACTTCAAAATGAGATCTGATTGCGTGTAGCCTCCAACTCTGCAGCGGGCTACGGTTTGCCACCGAGGCAATTATCCCCCCAGAAGTAGGATAATGGGTTTTTACAGCTTAGATGAGGTTGAGTTGCCCGAGTTTAGCGTTCTGATCAGTTATTTAGGTGCTAGTAATTTGGCTTGTTGGAAAGGTCGTTGTGTAGTACATGCAAACTTCTGTCTGCGGTGCCAAATGCCAGCATAGTCTTTGAGTGGGTCGCCTTTTAGAGCCCATCGGGTCGTAGCCGTGGCAAGTCTGAAGCCACTTTTAATGATGGTTCTATGTGAGCTTAATATCACGGGTTTCCCAGTGTTACAAATAAAGCGCTTTCCTTTCATATTATCGTCAGCAAGCTTCATCTGCGGTCAGAATCCTCCGTATTATTCTTAATTTGTGGCAGTTAATTACATGTTTCCCTTTAATTTATGGTTAGAATTACTTTTCCACCTGTAGATTGTTCTTTCAGTTTTTGAACTCTTAAGGGCAGGGGGTGAAATCCAGTGTGGGTTTGTTTGTTTGTTTGTTTGTTTTCTGAGACTGCTCACATTCATGAATTACGAAAATAATTTCCCTCAGAAGAGTAGTAATTGATGTCTCCAGGTACTCAAAGTTAAATTTGAGTGGATTCAGGTGACGCTTTGCTGAATGAAAAAGAAATCTGGTTTCTCCTGCTGGGGTGGGCTACTGGGATGGTGTTTTGTAATTGGACTTTTTTTGAATGAGCCCCTCTTAGTCACTGCGCGTTTCACTGATACGTTCAGAAGGTCACTGTTTATCTTTAAATACGCTTCAAGCGCTTGGGGGAGAAAAGAAAAGGCATTCGCCTTAAAGCGTAATGGGAACACAGCAGAGCACCCACGTTTTAGGAATGGGTGACATTTACTTGTTTCTTTGCATTGCGGGCGTCTCTCGCCCGGCAGCTGCAGCGAGGTCTCCCCACGCCTCGTACGACGGTGTCAGGAATTTCAGTCTCAAGAGCATCACCAACAAAAAGCACGCTTGGCGCCCGCGTCTATGTACGATGGAATGTGCTCGCAAAGTATAATCCTAAATTCAGAGCCCTTGGCTATTGTTTGTGAATTGGAAAACAGAGGTGCCTTTGTTTGTGCCCTTTAAAAAAAAAATAAAAAAAAAAAAAATAGAACTGAATAGTTTGTAGTCACGAGCAGCCTTCCTTTCAAAAAAAAATAGGGCAGATGAGAACACTCAGGTTTTCACTGTTCCCAGTTACCCTTTTGTTTGAGCTCAGTAAAGGATCCCTACTGAGTCAGCTCTGCTGTACGCTCAAAAAAGCCAAGAAGGAAAGATCCCTTAATCTCAGTAATCTTAATTATTAGAAAACATTTGCCAGTACTGGAAGCTTAAGCGGTATCTGGGAGATCTGATGACACAGGCGCAGGTTGCAACTTGACTGTGAAATTATTAGCTTTCAGGACTGACAAAGCAAGTGAGAGCAATCTTTACAATGTCTATAACAAACCCACAGTTATTCTGTAGTGGGGAGGGATTCAATATTGGAATCCTTCGCAGCTCTTTCTGGTGATGCACAGGAAAGTTGCATTATTTCACTGTGCCACCTACCTTATGTATTTTGGCCACTAAGACAAAAGAAGAACAGAGAGAAGTTTCAATGTAGTGCAAAGAAAACATACGCGTATTTTAAGTCTTAACAGTAGCTATACGTTGGCGTTGCATTCCGTGTTAGCCTTGTACTTTCACATCAAAATAATTAAATTTACTGGTACAACCCATAGTATTTTGAAAGAGCTGTTGGCTAAAAAGAAAATAATTTCTTTACCATAGTAACAGAAATCCATACGTAATCCAGTCCGTGCTCCATTTTGGGGTTTGTGCGAGATTATTGCGTTTCCAGTTGAGGTGCAGATACCTGAGGATTTGCTCTTCGGTGTTCTGAGGCTGAAGCAAGGCTCTGGGTATTTTCTGTGGCACTCAGTGAGGGTTTGGGGCTGTTACCCTCCGTACTGTAACTCTTCTGGTTTGCACGGTTGGACACCGTGTTTGATAATCCAGGTTTGTGAGCATACGCGCATCTGAGCTGAGATGTGGTAGGATTTGGGGGATTAACTTCATCTTCATATAAGCAGAATTGAAGTTATGTCTTCTGCGTGTCCTCCTTGACTTTGTTTGCAGCAGCAATTTTTAGTGATATTATGAGATCCCATGAAATACATATCTGACTTTGCTTGGTGTAACATGACGTGTTGGATCTTGCAACTCACGCTCGTTAAGAGGGACTTTTAAATGCAGATTATAAACTCTCACTGAGCGCGCTCAGCCTCCACAAGAGGATTGCTTATAACTAAAGATTGCATGTACAGGTAAATACAAACTTAAAGCTCTAATTCCCAATCAGGAGATACTATGCATTAGTGACAGTAATAGTATTAAGATTTTTTGTTCGTTTGTTTGTTTGGAGTACTGAATTCATGGTTTTCCAATTCCTTTCAGTATCGTCATTGCATAGTTTTGTTGCCTACTTTAGTATGTGAAATGCAAATCTAAAGAACGTCACGTGTCATTGCAGTAATGGCAATATCTAAATACATGTGAAATATGGAAAGAGCCGATTCCAAAAGTAACCAAGCCAAGTAAGCATCTCGGACATTGGTAAGAAGGAAAAACAACAGATGTTTTCATGGATTCAGCGGGTTTCATGGTTTTTCATTGGGTTGTCTTCATGAGAGGTACATAATTAATTTAAAAGTAATCATAAAAAAATCGACAATTTTCAAGTTCATAGAGATAGGAAAAATACGTTCGGACGGCCTTAGGAAACCAAACTGTTCCACAGCCTACAGGGTGTAATGCTGACACCCCACTAAGAAATTCGCAACCATACTGGTGGACTAAAATTTAGTGGATTTTAGTGGACTTGAAGCGTGAAGTGATGAATACTCTTCATGCCGGTTTGTGTGAAGAGGGAGGTGAAAGAGCAACAGGCGATTTGTAAGCTGCTCGCTCAGCTCGTGTTGTGTAGTCCTTGAAATGGACGCTGAGTCCAAATTATAAGAAAATTCCTACCCAGGTTTGAACTTCTGTAGTTAGTACCATTTCAAACCAGTATTCCAAACAGGAATGGAGGGGCATCCTTTCAGTGAATATATGTATGTGGTAGGTTTTTAAGCAAGAGGAAATCTATTGTATACAGTTTGACAAGAGCAAGGTTGGGAAATCGGCCAGGAGCTTGCAGACAGAAGTTGCTCCGTCGCGGGACTGGGAGATGCTCTCTACGTGGGGCTTTGTGCTCCTGGGGGCAGGTGACACCACGCCAGAGCCTTCCAGTGCTGCTGCCAAGGGTCTCATCCGGCAGTGATAGAACGTACAGCACAGGTGGAATGAGTATAATGTGTATAATATCTCCCCATGCTTATTCTAGGAGTACTGTACCGACTGCAAGACGCGCTGCTAAACCAGAGCTGTGTTAAGCTGCTGTCGTTGCTTCCATTTTCATTCACCTACGACCTGAGTACCGGTTTGCTCTCCGTGATGGAGCTTGTTCCGGGCTGTTCACAACCTACCGAGCTGTTACAAAAAGCGGTGGGAATGCTGACATCTTCCCCGTGTGCTGGTCTGATGGTGACATAAATAATTAGCTAATTCAGCAGGCTTTTCCTAATCGCTTTCGAAAGGATGAACCGCACATCCTTGTAATGGCACTGTTAATTTTTACTAATGTGGAAATGGGGCCTACAGGAGAGATGGGGAGGGACTTTTTATGATGGAGTGTAGCGATAGGACGAGGGGTAACTGAAAGAGGGTAGATTTAGATTAGAAGGAAGAAATTCTTTCCTGTGAGGTTGGTGAGACACTGGCCCAGGTTGCCCAGAGAAGCCGTGGATGCCCCATCCCTGGAAGTGTTCAAGGCCAGGCTGGATGGGGCTTTGAGCAGCCTGCTCTAGTGGGAGGTGTCCCTGCCCAGGGTAGGGGGATTGGAACTAGGTGATCTTTAAGGTCCCTTCCAACCCGAACCATCCCATGATTCTATGAAACAAAGACAGAAATGAAATGACTTGCTGAAAGTTACAGAGCAGAATTGGTAGGGAGAGAGATGCACAGTCCAGGAGAACCTGCTTTCCAGTGTTGTGCTGAGAGCATGAATTCAATCTTTGTCTAGGAACAGGTGTTGAACAGAAAGAGGAAGAATTCTTAGCAGAAAGATTGGAATAAACAACATGACAAGAAAGCACAGAGATGACTGAAAATTAAGAAACCCAAGGAAGATGAGAAGCAAGACAGCACAAAGAAGAAAACAATGGAGAACACTGACCATCCAGAGACGTAAATGATCATCAATGAAGTGATCATTGATAATCCAGAACCACATTTCTCCATAACCCTCCTGCTCCTCGGTGCCTTGATGATTAGGGCTCACAAATTAGGAGGTGAGAGGAAAGAATTGCTGGGGAAAAAAGAATCAGTTGAGAAAAAGTTCAGAATCAGAAGACAGTTGTTAAGGATAGCAGTTCTGTTTTATGATGGGTCCCGAATGCAAGATCAGTACCATCGTACCTTCTGGGTTTTTCTCCATGTCCAGTTTATTCCGTTGTTGTGACACTTGATAAATGGTTTCAGGGGCAAACCCGGATGCTTTAACTTATCTTTGCTTTTCTGAAGCATTTTTCTGCCTAGCATTAATCATTTTATTCAAATATTCTTCATGACAGAGGTTCTTTATCTGCTTGGACATAGTCTCTGGTGCATAATCAGTATCGTTCTCTGTGCTGTTTTATCAAGTTGGTATGAGCCAATGACACTGATTAAGCCTTGTTGAAATTACCCACCATAGAAACCCAGTGCAAAGATTTGGGGTTTGGGTGTTTTTGTTTGGGTTTGGGTTTGGTTTTTTTTTTGAGAACAAGCGCTCCAGCAGAAAAGAGATTTTGGCTAGTAGGTATTCTCAGGGTGGTTTCCAAGGTAGCTTCTGCTACCAACAAACTTCCCAGCCTTAAGAACTTAGCTGTACATGGCCAAGATCTGGAAGGCATCATAGATTAGCAGTCACAACGATGAAGTTCAGCTGATCAGACTGCGTAGTTGGTGGAGATGCATCTGCTGGTGCTGCTACGGCAAACGACTGCAACATTGTGGTTATGGCTACCAGCAAGAAAGCAGAAATTTGTAAAAACCAGAAATAAAGAGGAGAAAAATGTTACTACAACCTTAGTTGCTTGAAACGCACACCTCAGTCTCTCAGACTGCACAGACCCATCCACCCACCCACGAACTACTTTATCAGTTTTCATCTTTGAAGGGACCAGCCCTATTTTATTTCTTTTCTGCCTTTAATAGGCAAGAAAATGACAAGCTAAACTCCTGTACAGGTTGTTAAAAGTACTATTGCCTACACCAGCGTAACTTATGGGGAGAATGTAGCAGTAGGGAGAGTTTAATATTAGGATTAGATGTGACCTAGTTAATAATTTATTGAAACAAATACTGTCAATCCAGAGGTAAATTTTCCAATGATGTAGTCAGCATAAACTGCGGGGGGGGAGGGGGGCACAGATGGACACACACCCAAATCCTGAAGCTTGCCATTTCCAAGGCACGTTCATGGTACGATATAACAAAACTGAAAGCGTAGACACATCATGAATGAAAGGCAGAACAGAGCTCAGGACCATCTTGGGTCTGCAGCAGGAATTCAGTGTCAGAACTGAGTGTCAGAACACTTTTTAAATTGCTTTGTATGAAGTTCGATAAAAGCAGCTGAAAATGGTGGTGGAGGATTGTGTGTAGCTCAGAAATGAAGAGACCTTAAAGATCACCTAGTTCCAACCCCCTGCCATGGGCAGGGACACCTCCCACTAGACCAGGTTGCCCAAAGCCCCATCCAGCCTGGCCTTGAACACTTCCAGGGCTGGGGCATCCACAGCTTCTCTGGGCAACCTGTTCGAACGCCTCCCTTCTTCAGAGTGAAATGAGTGACTGAAGACATCTAACGAACTGGAGCCCATTTCAAGAACTAGGTGAGACACGTTGCACCAGTACACAAAATGAAAGCCAGCAGTTGTCGCGAACAGTATGTGAGGATGGAGGTACAAAACAAGATCAGGGAAAAAACCCTATTAGCTTTTGCCTCAATTTTTTTACTGGGCAGTGTTTACTATTCTGCAATCTCACAGCTGAAGAACAAAGTCATCATTTTTGGCATCCTAGGAGGGCAAGTGCTAAGGGTAATGCAGTTCTTCAGTTGCAAGGAGTTAATATATAGGTGACAGAAGAAAACCCATCGTGATGGATTTTAATGTAAAGCAGTTTCTTATTTGTAAATCTGGTTCAGCTGCAGAGAAGTAAACATAACGAGGAAAATTTAACGCTAGGCAGAGAAAAGCCTCATGCTGAATTTTGAATACATCCAGTCGACCTTCTGTATGTGACTTCTGGGGTTCCTGCCATCCCCTCTCACTTATTTAAACACACACACCCCTGGGGATGGCACAATGACATTAAATCCTGACCTTATTCTCAACCAGGCTGTGGTACCCTGCGGTTCAACCACTGAGGAATTGCCGCACAACAGCCAAGGCCGGTTCCCACCACGAGACCCCAAAGCGGCCATGGCTGACAGGATCCTTGGAGCTCCTCTTCGCAGCACCCAATTAGCTCCCTCTTACCCAGATTATTATCTGTCATACTGGTGGATAGGAGAAGCTAGAAATAGTCTAGCAAAGATTGAACTGTAAGATACTGTTAGAAGTTTAATGAAAAGGGGAAATCTCTTTCTGGAGATACATTAGAAAGGGTGATCTTTAAAATGCTTCAGTTGATTAGTCAGCATTTTAGCCTGAACACGTTACTAAATACATTTCTGAATTTAAGAGGCAAAAAAAGACCATTTAAACAATAGTAAAAGCAGTGAAGCTTTTCCTGTCCACTCAGTCATGATTTTCTCTTCAACTTCTAACACAAATGGTCAAGCTCCCAGCTACTTTGTCCTATTTCTGAAGACCCCGAGCTCCCGGCCATGGAGCATCACTACAACGTCACCCAAAGTCGGTGCTCGCTCTTCCAGGCAGCCCTCACAGGGCACTTAACCCAGCCTGACTTCCAAATTCCTCTCACAGCTTATAATAATTGCTTCAAGCAGTAATTTGTTTGAAAATGTGAGAGATAATTAGTTCCAGTGCATTAAATAATGTGTTAATTATTTTATAACGTGTGTGTGGTTATACGTGTGTCAAATGAACATGTCAGGACCGATCCTATGTAATGTTGGCTCTTGAGCCTTTTGCGACTCACCCGCTGTGCGGGACTCACCTGCTGATACTTGTTTGTCTTGTACAGGTTACTATTTTTTCAAAACAGAGAAATCTAAAGCGCCTCGAGGCCTATCGTAAGTGAAATGAGCTTTAATCAAACCCGCAATACTGATACAGGAATTCATTTTTAGGTGATTCATCATTCACTACTACCCGCTATGAAAAAGACAGGTCAGATTCAGCGCCCATTATCGTAAAGCGAGAACAGCGGAATTAGCAACTTCAGTTGTTTAAAAACTCATCATTTCCTTCCAGAAAGCAAACTTTATTCATTTCTGTCCAATACTCTAACTGAATTTTGTAGCAGGGCATACAGCCTCTCCTAATGACCTGAAACCCCCAGCGCATACTACGACGTAGTCTGTTGCAACTTCTGTTAATGGATTAAAGTTTTTAAAACAAATTAAAGCATTAGTACACCAGTTTTGTCATGTAAACATTTTAATGAATACATAAAGCACATATAAAGCAAAAGATTAAAACAAAATTATTGTTACAGCCACCATAAACTCTATTAAAAAAAAAAAAAAAATTGGTTTTTTTTACAAGCATAGCGCTTGCACAGCAGGTTTCACAAAACAGCGTCTCACGAGCAATACCCCTCCCTGAAAACTCATGACTTGGAAATAAAAATCACAGTAAGTATTTGCTTGGATCACCTCATGTGCTAGTCAGACTACCATGGATTGAACTGCTTCTCAAAGCCTTCACGGTGCTGCAGGACACATTAGAGCTCGCATAAGAAATGTGACTGGCCTTCAAGTGCAAAAAGAGAGAGAAGAAAAAAAAAACCAAACAAGATGCCTGGATGTCCTGACTAGGGTATCGCTCCACCTCATCATTTAAAATGGCGCTACCTAAACTTTTTGCCTGTGCAGGTTTATCTCAACCCCCCTGCCTTGTTTTGTTTTTTTTTTTTTTTTTTTTTTTTTTTTTTTTTTTGGAAATCCCCATCACAGCGGCTGCTGAACTCGGGGGTGGGTCTGGAGCGGCAGGTTCAGAAACGCTGAACCAGAACCTCGGTTCTGCTCAACTTGAGAAGAATTTCAGCCCTGTGCTCCTGGCACCTTCCCGCTGGAAGGGGAAGCCCCATGTCCCCCTGCCGTATTCCTTGCACCCAAACACACATATATGGGGAAAGAAAGAGAGGACCAAGGCTTCATACAGGCAGCGGGAGAACGTTACAAGATTGCATACAAAACTCTGCAGCGAAACGGAAGAGAAAAACTGATTTAATCTTTCACTACGTCTGGCCTCAGACTATTATTTACTGCAGCTCACAATACTTTGACCTGTTGCAAGTGTGTCACAAACATAGTTTAAAAGTTTAGTACATTAATGCATAATGTTAAACCAGGACAGAAAAGTTCTTATTTCACAATCCAAACTTCAGTAGGGAAAAAAAAAAAAAAAATAATCGTAAACAAAAGAATTACAAAAGCGTGAACACCAGCGTAAAAGAAACAAAGCAGCACTCAGTACATACGCAAGTTGAATACAGGCTGCTATCTAGGAGGCGCACAAAAGATTTGGTCATTTTAACAAACTTGCTTATACGCTTTACAAATGTTTTGATAAATAGTCTATAAAGATCAGAAAGGAAATAATTTATAGTTGACACTGCTGCCTCGCATGCTTTTGAAAATGTCTGCACTGCAGTTTCTTTCTGTCACCCTTTTAAAATCTTCTTTAATAGAATAGAGTTTAAGCTGTGCACAACAAATAGTTTGGAATATTCTACCTTAAAAAAAAAAAAGAAATATTCCTGAAAGTACAAAATTCAAGCTGGTTTTGATTAAGTTACCTAAAATCTTGATGGGGCAGGAGGAACAACAGCAAATGCCTTTGCTGCCCCTTAGAGGAGAAGGAGTATTTCTGTACATTCCAGTATTTCTATTTTTATTTACTCCCACGGGACTCCCACGCACTCTTAATTTAACTTCAGAATTCCAGGGTAGGGGAGAACCTGCTCCACAGGAGAAAAGGAGGCCACCAAACAGTCCCCGCTTTGTTCCTACCCCACCTTTCCCTACACAATAGTGAATATGCTTCATTAATGTACTTTTCAGCTACGGCTGCAAGATGAAAATGCCTCCACAAAGAATTTATAATGTCTTTTGCTTGAATGTCAGCCCTAAATCTGTACAAAGAGCGAGTGTTGTCCCTGCATTCCAGCGCTCCCTGGTGTGGGTAGTTGAGATACACGCTCCCACTGGGGGCCGGGGCTGCCTGGAAAAGGGAGATTGCGAGAAAGGCAGCTGCAGAATTGCTTTGAAATGCTTCAAAAAAATTAATCAGAAACCAGGGCAAGGAAATAAACCCTGCGGCTCCAGGAACTTGTCAATTTCGAGCCTTTCAAATTCATCCCTTTAAGTTGCTTTTCATGATATCTTATTTACCAAAGGCCTGTTTACTTAGTGGAGCCTGGAAAACAGCCACGGGGCTTTATTCTGTTTCAGGTCATCCTTGAACATCTTCATCATCCATCACTACCCTCCCACTCTACAAAATTCAGCACGTGTCAACCATTTAGGATTTACGCACAAATAAAGACCATCTAGATTTCCTCTGTACGCACACGTATAAATAAATGACACCACAAGCCTTCCTTAATACAAGAAACCAAAAGGCATTGATTCAAAGGCTAAATAAATAATGGTTGAAGCAACCCTCTCTGGCACTTGCTCAACATTTTCTGCCCCCAAACCCTCCTATGACAGAGCTTCCTACGACATGTTTTCGTGCATCGATTCTATCATCATGTGAAACGGTGCTAGAGATGCTTTGGCACTGGAAGTCCTAATGTGACTGACTTTTGCCAAGATAATAAAACTTCTCCGTGCTTCCAGCTGAGACCTTGCAAGCCAGGACTCTGTAACAAACATTATGTGTAGTTGTTCTTAAAAAAAACTTAATTACTTCTGCTAGGTAAAAAAAAAAAAAAAAAGTTAGAATTGTCCATAATTCTGTGCTGTTTTGCAGACATTTAAGTGCTTCAAACTAGCAGTGTACTGAACAGCAACAGAGATAGACAGATGATATCCTGCCCTCTCATGCATAATTGCGTAGAGATCTGTAGAGAATCATAGCAATCGTGTTCACACCAAAGGATAA
The DNA here is from genome assembly GCA_013400035.1 of Rynchops niger. NCBI lineage: Eukaryota > Metazoa > Chordata > Aves > Charadriiformes > Laridae > Rynchops > Rynchops niger. The sequence goes on along the minus strand of VXBH01000820.1, from coordinate 216,109 downwards.
AATACAGAATTGGTACAACCTGCAGCCATTTTTTAGTCGTCGCTGCTAAAAAGTGAGTTGGCTGGTTTATTGCTAAGCACGAACGTACATACCTCTGTATATTCTGTATGCAGAATCTAAGTTTTTGGTATCGTTTCCTTGGTGTACAAAGAGCATTTCATACGCTGTTTTTCATCAAGCAACACAGTATATGAATAAAACAGCAAGAGTTGAGCTAGCCAGGCAGGTTCCAGAAAAATAACAGTGTTGGGAACAGTCTCTGATATCTGCAGTAACAAAGAAAAGTGGTTCTCTTCATTCTCCCAGCAACTGCTTGTTGCCTGTATGAATACGACATACCTACAGCAACGACTGCGTAATTGCTAAATCTCTGTCATAAGCGTTATAGTCCCCAGTTTGTAAATGTGAGAAACAAGAAGACCAAAATGCACAGCTTGCTTAGTGCCGGCTACCAAGTGTGAGCAGCTTCTGGTTTTACGTTTCCAGAGTATTTTTCATCCAGTGGGCTCTATGTTACAACAACTCTCCAGCAAAGGCTATTGTATGTTGTGCTTCCCTGTGCGGAGCTGTGGAGCACAGCGGCAGCCTGCAGCTCTCCTATCCTGTATTTGTGACCATAGATCGCAAATCAGTTTTAAACCCCAGGGCAGCACGTAGCACATCCCAGTGCAACTCTATGGCAAAGGCGCACGTGCTCACGTCCCGGGTTCGAATGCCTGGAACAGCCAGCAAAAGTCGTCAAAGGTTACTGAAATCTTTAGGCCCTGGCAGCAACTATAAGCGTTGCTTTTTTTTGCAGCACACGACTTGAGCAACAACATCAAACAATATACTCGGCTAAAACAAAGGCTTGAGCAACAACATCAAACAATACATTCGGCAAAACCAAAGGTTTTTACAGCCCTACAGTAGTTCCATTCAAATGCTTATGTAGTGTGTGAACACACAAACACAAGCCTCCCCTTATCATTTACATGGCAAAGGGTACAGTGAAAATACCTTAAACTTTGCCACTCATCACTAGTGACCTAACATGCCACCTGCGTAAATTATCAGAGGAGGCGGGTTAATCCTGGAAAAGGAAAGAATTCAAGTAATAGATTTTCATCAATACCTTGTTTTCCAGTTCGTAATGAAGAAATGGTTTGTTACCCAATTTCTAATATGAAATGCTTGGAATATAAATCTTCACTTCTCGCCAGAATAAAGCAGCTGGACTCTTTTGTACACCTGGGATTCAGGACAGTATCTGCCAAGCCATCTCCTCAGCAATGCTAGCGACTGACCTTAAAACACGCTCTTGCGCAAGCAGGCAGAGAATGTGGCCGCAGTTCTTTTTCTTATTCCTAACATCTATTTCCAAGTCTGTCCCTCAGTTAGTGCCAAACTATCTAGAGCTTGTCTTGCACTTAGTGCTCTCATCCAGCTCCGTTTCTGCAAATATTTAAGAACAACACACAAAAGCGGACTGCAGTTTCTCTAAATGGCACAGCACACAATGCACCACATGAAATGTTCACAAAACCTCCTCTCAGTAACGTTTCTAGAGCCACCTGGATTTCTAATACTCCTTGTTACTACCCAGAATAGCTCCTCTTGTTTCCCAGATCTATGCTTTTGCTGTTGGGTTTTTTTGCAGTTTAAAGCCGAGCATTACATTACACATCTGCAAGTACCGTCTTGCTGGCTAAGTCAACTCTTGCATTATAGCAGTTACACCTTCCTTCCAGTCCCACCCTTCCTGTTTAATTGTACTTTATTTTGCCGTAGCTGCGCAGCTCTCTATTCCTCCGAGCTCACCTTGCCCGAGCCCCGCCGGGGAACGTGTCTTTCACCTCCAAAGAATCTGCCCAGCGAGTCAAGTAGACCCGAGTCTCTGTGCCTTGGAGATCCATGTCTAGCATGGTCTGTAGTGCTCGCAGATGCCATTTTTGATCCGTGCCGGAAAGAGGAGCGTTTTTGTGAAGCCATCAAATCCGAATTCTCCGAAGCTGCTGCACTGTCCTCTTGGATGGTTTGTAGCTCGTCTGACTCCGAGGGCCGATCTTTGAAGGTGTTGTCTTCTCTTCCTGGGGCATCTCGGGAAAAGAGGCGGATCAAGTGGGGGCGACCGGTCGTGTCAGCTGGGTTGGCCTCGGGCCAGGCATTCTTCGGGTCTGCTGTGCCTTTGGAGTCTGTCACCGCTGGGCTCTTCGTGGAGGTCCCATTGTTCTGGTTCACATCTGCCTCTCCTGCAAACAACAAGGATGAGATATGAATACAGGCCTGTGAAAAACAGCCCTGGAACAATGCTGCTTTCTCTCCCTTGCCTTGAGATGCTCATTTCATACAAAACCCGTAATATGTGCAGTTGCAAGGAAACTATGTTCTCTACCAGCCTTTAAGAACATCAAGCTATCTTGGAACCGACACCAGGATGTTCTCACACTAAATTTGCAGTAGTTCTAGGTGGTTTTTTTCATTAGAAGAAATTGTAAATAGCTCAATAGGTTGTTAGAAGCACAACTGAAACGAATTTTATTCACGTGGAAAGCTTACTGAGGAGGCGGCAATCAGTTACAGTGTCTGAATAATCAGAATTCCGGTACTTTCCCTGGAGGACTGCAACTCTAAAATGTGCTGTTTTTCTCCAAAATAGGAAAAAAAAAAAATAAATGCAAGTGACATCACAGGACGGTGCCTTCTCAAGTGCACGTTCCCTCTCCACGATGTCAGAGCTTTTGTGCCTGAAGGTTTTGTCCCCATTTGGAACCCCTCACTGTAACTTCAATACCGATCAAACAAGTGTAACGAGGGAAGGTTTTGTCACTATTTAAATTGTCCCCACTTCCAAAAGGCAGAGGACACTAAACTGCAGTTTCTGCTTGGCCTCCCATGACAGTTTTTCCTCCACGTGTGATGCTGGCAGTCGGCGTATGATGTCCTAGCGCTGATGCTGAAGGCCTAGAGCAAAACTGTCGGAGATTTGTATTTAGTGCTTGTGAGAAGTGACAAAGAGGATTATCAGAAACTGATGAGCTTTTAGCCAAGAAAGGTGCTGAGACAGACCTCCGAGGTGCCACTCTGCTGCCTTCCCTGCAGGGGTGTTTTGATGCAAGCAGTAAAATATCTGAAAAGAAATCGGCGGTAGCACGCTTAACCTTTAACCTGTGGCAGCTCCTTCTATCAGTGACAAAAAGATTTATGGAGGTTTTTATAGTCTATACCATTATTCCTACTGTTCTAAAGGGAACTGCAGCCACTGAGGAATATGTCTTACGTCCAAGGAACACCAGAACAGTATTAGTAGGACACTGCGTCAGAAGCAACCTTCAGACCCGACACCTCCCACACAGTCCCCCCCGCCATTGTCAGAAACGTTTTTTGGAGCTAACGAGGCTCAAAATTTCAGAAATAAGTTACAGCTAGTCATATGTTACCTTTAGGGTCTTCTAATCACCTCATTAAATGCCCGTTTGATTTGGTCCTTGTGCCATGGGAGGGACAGGATCTGTCAAATACTGTTACGTTTCGAAGTACGCCGGGCTCAAGTATTTTGCTGATTCACCAGAGCAATTTTAAACTCGACACAGTCATTTCGTATCATTTTGCCCACCCACAGGGCACTAAAGAAACCTCTTCTCAGGCTGAGATTAATTCTTATATAGTTTTATGGATAACAGCAAGAGACAGTAATGATGGCTTCTGCAAACATATACCGGTACTTAGGTTACAATCTGTTGTAATCAGTCTGCTACAGTTTTTCCCAGAAAAAAAACATAACGTGCAGTTTTGCTGTGCAACTTTCTTTTTTCTTCTGTGAAAACTACCTAGAAAACATTGGGGAAAACCAAAGAAAATTTCCTTTGGTTAAGATGTCTAAAAGTATTTCTCAGGAATACAATTATTTAACCAACGCTAATTGTCACTGAAGACCTCGTCAGTGGGGAAAAGGAAAATATTGGCTGTCAGCTTTGGGATTTGGGTTTTCCTGAAAAGATACTTTCAAACTTATTAGGAACTATTAAAGCCCCCAAATGATTTTCTTAATCGAACGAGAGAGAAAGTAACTGACATGGATATATGACACATTCTAAAGCCGCAAAACATTTTAAATAGCAACTCGAAGCCTAGATTCTATACCACAACACAAATCCATTCAAGGACAGAAAAAGCAAAACAAACAAAAGAGCTATTGTCTTTAATTAAATGCATTAACAAAACACCAGAGCATCTGCATACTAATATTTTTTACAACAGTTGTTCTTTGTGTCACTGAATACGGGTATTGGTAAGCAACAAAGAAGGGTATTTGTGCCACAAAAGTAGCTTCTCCCAATGCATACGCAGTGAGCTATAAAGTATAAATCTTTCTGTATGCTTTATTTCAGTAATGAAAGCACACATTTAAGTTTTCCCCTACGTTTACTGTATGCTTAAGTCTTCTCTAATATTTAAAAATATATAGCAGAGAGATATTAATAGCTGAACTAATCAAAGTCTTCAAGTGCATTCGAGAGACAGATCGCTTTAATAATGTCTTAAGGATATCCAGAATTAATGGCGCATGTAAACATACGCTTATTTGTTCATTTAGAAACAAATATTTAGACTTCTTCTATTAAAACCTATTATAAGTACTGTGCATATGATATTGATCTTCTTTGGTTTCTCCCTGCAAGATGAAGCGCTCTTGTTAAAATAGAGCACCCTTCCTGTACCGTATCGTTTGTGCAAGCGAAAGCAGCCCAGGGAGGAAAAGGTCTTCAGGCATGATTTTTTTCTTTAAACCCTTGTAAAATGGGCTCAAGAGTAAGCACAGCAGAACGCTCTGCCACAGGCATTACCAGAAGGCTATTAAAGCGTCGACTATTTCCATTTTAACTGAATAAAGTCGTTGAAAGCATGCGAGTGAGAGCATGAGAAAAGCACGTCCTCGCATTAGCCGAAAAGCAGCAGGAGGGAGCCAGATGCCGAGCAGGGATCCTTTGGGACCACTGCCAAAGGCAACGCCATCTTTCCACTTCCCCTCGCGCTGTGCAGCTCTGGAGCCTGCTGCTGGCACAACTTTCCCCGCGCACCTTGGCCAGAGCGAACAAAGCCGTTTGTTCCCTCTACACACAGCGACTCCCCAAACGAGGGAACATGGATGGATCAAAAATTCTGATCAGCCTATTAATTAATCAAAATAGAAATTCCAAAGATATGTATCGGGCAGCTGCAAAGAGGATGGCAGATCTCTCCTCACAAGGAGCCACATGGAGAAGAGAAGGGGCAATGGGTCCAAGGTGCACTGTGAGGGGTTTAATCTCAACATAAGAATTTTTTTATGGTAAGAACAAGCATTCACTGGAGCAACCTCCCCAGGTGTGTGGTAGAGTTCCCATTGCTGGAGGTTTTTAAGATGCAACTGGACAGAATGCTACATAATGTCATCTAGGCTCCCTTTCCCACAAAAAGTTGGACCAGATGACGTTTTGAGGTCCCTTCCAACCTGGGCTGTTCTATAATTCCATGATTTTTTCGATGAAACAATATGAAATTCAACCCCCCCACTGCCTTTAGTAGGAGATAGGCCACATATAAGTATTTTCAAAACCACTGTGCCTTAAAGCTCAATTTGACAGTAATAGTTTATCCCGTTTCTTGGGATACACTTTTAGGTAAGCTTCTAATTAGCTGGGACCTCTCAGTCCCGTGGTTCCAACAGCAGCTACTGTCAAGACCATGGAAACCTGTTTTACACCAAGTACAATCTCTGATGGAGAGTCCCTTGGGTACAAATGCCCTTCTCCTGGGTTGCTTGGTAGAGCTGCTCTGTGATAGTCCCTCCTTGTTTATATAGAATTCTGCGGTCTTCTTCCATACAGAAGACAACCCTTAGAAAGAGGNGGGGGGGGGGGGATTACAAGTTTTTAGTTTTTCATCTCCTCCCACCCCTTTCCAGTCTTGCTTTCTTGCAGATAGTTGTAATTCCTCTCACATTCTTATTGCTGCTCCCGCTACAAGGGCTGTAAAATAAACGAGGACAATGAAGCTGAAAAAAGCTGCAGCGTGTGCCCCTGCTTGGCCTCCTCAAGAGAGGCTTAGCGCAACAGCCACAGCATATGGCAAATATTGATTGGAACAATACATGGCAGCAGCTTAAATATTTGTACGAATTCTTAGGAATTAAGTACTATTTACTCATTACAAGCAGCAGAAAGTACATTAATCAAATTTATAACAGCGAACATTTAATATGTTTTATAGTGGCTACAGATTGCTGTGACTGATTACTAATTCCCTTTTTCTTGGCCTTTTCTTAGTGTATGAATATGAAAATTATCTCACTTCAGGGACCTTTTGAATCAACTTTTCAGGTTAGCTTAAGTCATGTATATTTATAAAGCAGTGCTCTTCAGTATATGAAATATAACGTGTATTTGTCCTTTTCTACTTTTTTGCTCCTTTCTCTTCTATGAGAAGACAACCGGACGGTTAAATATAATGCAGTACAGTTCTTAGTTTTGAGTCAACTATATTTCAGTATGCATACTGAGTGCCGATAATAAAATATTAAATAAAACATCTGGAATTTTGTACTGACTTACCTGTTTCTAGTCACTTGAACAAGAAAGGTTACACCTAAAAATTGCTCAGCTTTGTAACGCCTAAGATTTCCAGACCTTCAGTAAGCTGTAGTAGTAAGGCGTATGTGCAAAGTATTAGCCATAGTTTGCCTTGCATTATTTAAGAGGCTGAAAACCACCCTTCTGGAACGCGTGACTTTTAGTAACATTCATGGTAATATCAGGACATTTGAAAGAAGGCAAAGGACAGAAAAAGCACGTCCACTGTCACAACATCTAAGCTGCAGTTGAGGATGTCTGGGTTCCAACTCTGTGTTAAGATGACCGTTTCCCAACATCTTGCCTTTCCTTTTCATGCAGTTAAGTTCTCTAAGAAAAGGACCGTAAGGAATTGTTTTGCGGGAAGTATAGCATAAGGCACCGCTGGGAGCCCTACTTCTCCTGCACTATCACACACCTCGCTTCTAAGTCTAACGTTCTTGAGTAGATGGGACAATGGAGCTTTGGGTACGCGTGTGAATGAGGAGTCTGAACACGCAGCAGTAATTACACACCCTGATCTACTACAAAAACCAGGATCATATAAAAATCAGGCCAATTTAACACTTAATTTCCTTGGAAAAATGACCCAATTATTTGATGTTCAGCTATATCAAGTATCAAAGCCATCCATCCTGCAGTCCGCTGCAGGTCATCTGTCAGGAACAGCAAGGCCAGTCCTGGCTTCCAGCCGGAGCTCCACCGCTGGAGACGGCACCGAGGAGCCCTGCGTGGCTTAGCACGCAGTGGGAGCACCCGGTGGTCAGACTCAAAGGCGAAAAGGGGAGGAGAGAATGGGTGCAAAGTGGTAAACTGGTGTGGACAAAGGTTCATCAAACAAGGCGAGGGATCTCCTGATCATTCGCTGAGTCACTTCAGAAAATACCAGAGTTATCCGATCAAAATCCTTGAGGTGGTTCCACCCTCTCCCTTGGGCCCCAGTGAGAGGTCCGATCCAGCTCCTGGTTTGGATTTTGACTGCAGCGCAGAATGGAGTGTCCACAGCCATTAGGCTTCACTTCACATAAGTATGTGGGGGAGAGGGAGGAAAGAATTAGGTCTGCATTGTTAAATTGTTAAATCTGAACTGCAAAGCATGATTTATCCTCATTATGCTAAGACACTGCAGGCAAAAAATGGCTCTCAGCCTAACTTCGCTAGTATGGTTAGAAGGCAAGATGCCATCAGACATTTCATTTCACAGATCTAATTACTGGGTTTGTCTGAAGCTTGTCAAACTGCTGGACATCAATTTTTAACAAATATTTCTGTTTGGAACAGATGGCACGCAGCACAATTGCGAAGCAGTCGGTCATAGCTCTGAACACAACTAGAATCGATCTGCTGGTGCATTCAGCCTTTACACAAACATCTTCTCCATTTGCTAGCAGAACGAATGCAGAGAGAAATGCCATAATACTGATTCACATGAGCTTAACACTCCTACTGCAGTCAGCCAAGAGACCACTTCCATTACAGCTTGCTCTCTTCCCTCCCTCCTTGCCAAAGCTTATCACTTTTAGGGGAAAAAAATGCCACCCAAAGGCAGATTTTCTTTTATCGCTTCAGAGTAACTGAAGGATGAATGTTTTTCTGCACAAGAAACTCCACTTTTCCTATGGGCTAATCAAGCTGTAGACCAAAGCTCCACAAAAATGAGAAGCCATCTGGCTAAGCATAACGTGCGTCCCTTTGACTTCCCTCCCTCACTGCATACATTAGACGTTACAGAGTGTATGAGGCTCTTGCCAGGCAAGAATGAAAGGTCCTGAGTGTGTTCCCATTCCACTGGTGAGCTGAGTACCCTTCCACACTGATCTGATGAAGCAGTGAATAAGGGGTCTGTTGTGGCACCAGTTTCCTTACAACAAACCTTAGTACTCAAAATACAGTAAAAAGTGGAAAACCCCAACTGGCCCAGTGTTGACTTATAAATACCTGTTACTACAGAGTTGTACTTACTTCTGTTGAAGTAAGTTGAATAAATGACCAAGTTCAGTTCTCTACTACATCTTGGGTCAATAAAGATCACTGGCTAAGCCTGCTGAAAAGCACTGCACTGCTATTGGTGAATGCACAACACATTTTTAGAGCTGACATTTAGACTGCATTGCTGTGGCCAGATGAATGGAACTTCCACTTAGAATTTTACAAGAAGATCCTGACAAATGCTGCTTTCCCTGAATCCCTGATGCCTTGTGGAACAACAGTTCCCAGCCATTCTCTGCAGGCAGCATTATGCCCCCAAGAGCTACTGCCAGACTGAAATCCAGCAGGTCAAATAGGATCATAGAATCATAGAATGGTTAGGGTTGGAAGGGACCTTAAAGATCACCTAGTTCCAACCCCCCTGCCATGGGCAGGGACACCTCCCACTAGACCAGGCTGCTCAAAGCCCCATCCAGCCTGGCCTTCAACACTTCCAGGGATGGGGCATCCACAACTTCTCTGGACAACCTGTTCCAGTGCCTCACCATCCTCACAGTAAAGAATTTCTTCCTAATATCTAATCTAAACCTCCCCTCTTTCAGTTTAAAACCGTTACCCCTCGTCCTGTCACTACACTTGCTGATAAAGAGTCCCTCCCCATCTCTCCTCTAGGCCTCCTTCGGGTACTGGAAGGATCTATTCATGCTAGACCTTCGCTAGTACCTTGGTGAAGTTGCCTGGCACAGTTGCTTTCAGACTCCTGAAAGATCTCATCTCTCTAAGTCCTCCCTGTCCCTCTCCTGCTGAAGAACAGCCGTCAGGGAAGCAGACAGAGCTTGGCCTTGCAGCAGAGCTCGCATGAAAACACAAAAAGGTCTTGAAGGAGAGAAGGGAAGTGCCAGTTCGCATCCTGTTATGGAAATACCTGTCTTTGCAGGTTTAGCAGGAGAAAGGAGTGACAGTATGGCTTATACTCATGCTTATATTTTGAAGGAAATTAATAATATATAAAATTTAAATATTTTTAAATACAAACTGCATTCACTCAGTAGGAGTATGTACTTTTTAGCATAAAACTATGCTAAAAGGAAAAAAAAATGAAAATTGCATAGCAGAATGACCATTCTTTCAGATACTAGTTACTACAGTACGAAAAAGTAAGTGCAATTCCTCTGACTGCATATCTGATACTAACCTAAAATGTATTCCAGACCTGCTGAAAAAACCTGCAAACATTTGACATGCTTTGGCATTAATTCACAAGTAGCTGTTTTACTGGGTAAGAGAACCAGTAAAATCTCTCCTGAAATGACCAGCAAGCTTCTTTCCATGGGGCCAGTCAACGAAAACTTGCCAAAGTTGTCTGCAACACCAACGTTGTTCTTTTGACACTGGGATAAATAAACCTTCCCAGCTGACTTGACAGTTTCTTATCGGTTCCCTCAACGCACAAGACTGTAGGTCTCGTCGTCTTCCTGAGATGTACCATTTTCAGGACCTCCCTCAGCTACATGAAAGATAATGCTCAGAGCTCGGCAAGTAGAGCTGGAAAAATCTACCCGTGAAATAGTTTCAATATGAGAGAGGTGACCTGCCAGAAACGTTCTCTACCACATACAGTCACTGTTGATCTGCCTAAAGATAATCAAAATCATCAACCTGGGACTGGGGGACAAAGAAAGGACTTTTAGATTTTCAGTACTGGGCCGAGCGTATGCACTGTTTGTACAAGCAGTACTGATTTGCACGGGGCCCACAGAATTGGGTTAAAATAAATACACTTCTTTCAATATGGCGGCAACTATTTCACGGTCATATTTATACTGAGGCAAGCTATAAAATTATATACACCATGACCAGTACGTTATGTCCTTTAACAGGAAATATCATGAGCCTTACCTTGCTTTCCTAAGTTTGCCTCTGCGGTAAAGCTAACAAAGGTGTACTTGGCACTTAACGGCCTTTGGAAGAGGGATCCCTGTAGCCGGTGGTAGAGGAGAATTGTTGCTGTGGTATCTCTTTTGGTAGGGTAACTATACTGACTTTTTCAACCTACCTGGTAAAACCATGACACAATCAATCAACGACTAGATGGAAACACACAGGAATGTAACATCTAGCTGGAATGGTGACACTCTAATAAACATGCCTGAGTCCTATCTCTTGGATTAGCAAACAGCACATAATTTTTAGCTTTGCTGACAGTTTTATGATTTGAGAGGCTTGGTTCTATAAAACAAATATAAAATAACAACTTAGAATACACTATATATTCATTACAGCTTGTGTTCAGCATTATTGTTCCACTGAAGGAACTAAGTTTTACAGTATGACTGTGTAAAAAAGAGTAACATTACCCAAGTCAGAGATTTTTGATATACCATCACCAGGGGTTCTCTTGCTGGAAAACTCGTAGGTACTGTCAGGCTTTTCACCACGGCACACACAAGTCCTAGCATCTGCACGTCAGAGATCCGAAAACACTTGCAGTTTGTCCAGGAATAACCCAATGTTGTAGTCTGTGCCCAAAGTCTGGCTATTAACAGGAATCACATGTGGTTACTGGGGATTGAAATGCTTTAACGTCCCGTTACCCACAGTGAGGGGCTGCTCTCTGGGAGCCAGGTTTTAAACTTGATGGAGGAAAACCAGCATCATACCTTCCCCAAACTCGTACACCCTGTATTATTTATGTCTTTAAGTATCCTCTTTCCTCTCTTATTGAAGAAACTTAGCCCTTCACACCGATGCGCAATTAAAGTAGCAAAATGAGCAGTGGCAGCAGCTGAAAGAGCCGTGTTCATTCTGGCCACGTCAAAGGAAAGAGATCAAAGCAAGCCAGACAGCAATGCATTTCAAACCATGGGAACTGTAACAGTAATTGCACACCAGCTCCATGCATTCTCCCATTAAAGACGATGCTGAAGCTTAAAACCAGAGGTACAACAGATCTTTTTTTCTTAAGCCTACTCTGAAAGTCACACCAGATTCAACATGCAAGAAATTAGCTGGGGGGCATACGTTACACACTCTCTGTCAGGCTATATATGTATTTCTGCAATTGAGGGATGCATCTTTGTAAGAAATTACCAGTTACTCTTAACTTTTGAGGTCTTGCAGAAAAGTTTTCTACTGAGCCACCTGCTGCCTTTACCTAACTGCATGGTCCAGCTACACATAAAGAAAGCCACCAATTTGGGAATACATGGCACAAACCATAGCAAAAAGCAGACGGCTCTGGACTTTGTTATTTGACTCATGAGTGTGTGAGAGTGTTCACAGAATCACCAAATGGTAGGGGTCAGAAGGGACCTCTGGAGATCATCTAGTCCAACCCCCCTGCCAGAGCAGGGTCACCTAGAGCAGGTTGCACAGGAAGGTGTCCAGGTGGGTTTTGTATGTCTCCAGAGACGGAAACTCCACCACCTCTCTGGGCAGCCTGTTCCAGTGCTCTGCCACCCTCAAAGTAAAGAAGTTTTTCCTCGTGTTGAGATGGAACTTCCTGTGTTCCAGCTTGTGTCCATCGCCCCTTGTCCTGTCACTGGGTACCACTGAGAAGAGTCTGGCCCCAGACTCTTGACACCCACCCTTTAGGTATTTATAAGCATGGATAAGATCCCCCCTCAGTCTTCTCAGTGTTGTATGCTTGTTGAATGTACTCAAGTAAAGAAACATGCAAGTAAAAAGAGGCATTCAAAAGAGTTAAAAATAACCCCTGTAGTGAAACAATTTTTTATCTCAAGCTTGTAATGAAACCCAATCCACTTGATTGCACGAACTGCCTTGCGCTCTGCGTGTTTTCATAGAGTCGGTCACTCCGTTATCCATGCCACTGATTGACAATGAAGAGCTGAAATGAAGCCCACACGGTGGCCTACCATTGCAGAGGAATGCAGCAGTGTAGGCCTGGCTCACAGCCTCTCCCTCTTGTTTTCCAGAACTTCTGGCATCGCCTCCCTTTGCTGAGGGTGACAAAGGAGAGTACAGAAAACAAAAAAGCCTGTGGTTGGAACCAGTGGGACTTGCTATGGCAGAAATTTGGAATCTATGAGAAGCATGTGGCAATTCTCCACACAGCCTGCAGAGAGATTTTTTTTTAAAAAAACTTAACCAAAGAATTCTACCCACCCACCAGTTCCAAAGAAAACCGTTTCTTTGTGTTACTAGAACATATAGGTTTGTTTTAATCTTGAGTATCTCACAAAGGATCCGCCCACAGGAAAGTGAGCCGGGGCATCATTTGTAACAAACAATTTCATGTACTTAAAGAGGAAAAATTAAATCACCTGTTCGATCCATCAGCACTTGTCTACTTTAAAAATTGTGCAGCTGACTAGTATTAAACAAAGTTTCCTTGATTATTCATCAACAGTCACGCTGAGCCTGAATAATCATTAGGTTGCAAAACCGGTATATATCCACCCATCCCCAAAGTAACAGCACAACAAAATGACTACCACTTACTTCAGATTTCATAGCAACTTCCACTGTCTTTTGGATTTTCCACATCAGTTATGTTTTCCTAAAACATAACCTATTCCTGTCAGCGCAACTCAATATACAATATTACAGATAGATTTCTTTCATAACACCACAGAGAAACAGGGCCTTAAAAATCAGCAGAAAAAGACACGTTGGTGAAATAAGTGAAGTGAGGACAGTGACTGAACCAGCTGGTTCAAGGGAAGTTGCTCCGAGCATAATAAGCAGCACAAAAAGCCCCAGCTGTAGAATATTTTCTGTTAAAACCCGTCATGTGGCCTCTCCAAAAGAGGGCTTGATAACATTGCTGGTTTTCCTTAACAAGGATTAAGTGTCTGAGTGGTAGATTATTATTTGGGAAGTATAAACTGCAGAATAAAATACAGTTATAAAACCACACATGCTAACTTTAAGAAACACACTTTGAATTTGACCACGGGGACACTACTCACAGCATGAAGCTACAAATCTCTGTTAAACCTCTATTTAAACCTCTATCTATATTTCAGTCCTACAGAATAAAGCTGTTCATGTGTGTTAAGTTTTCCCAAGACCAACTACCTAAACCCAACAACAACACTTCACACAGTGAATATAGCCTAAAGTACTGTATATGAGTTCTCCAAATGTTAAAAAAAGAGAATATAAATGCTTGTAGCTGCCCCAGAAATAATGCACCGATTTGCTCTGCTGGAGACATAACTTCAAAGTTTGATTTCCAAGATAGCTTTGTACAGAGCAGGCACAGGGAAAAAGCAAAATTACAGGAATCTGGCACCTCTGGAGAGAAGAGCGCACAACACAAGCTGGGTATTTGGTAGCTGTGAATTACCCGCAGGATGCTGTAATCAATACGCTTGAAATTCTCATCCATCCTTCAGGTGTACATTGCCATATCTCTGGATTTCTCTATTTTCCCCTGTTAATGTATTCTGAACTGAAGCTTTAAATAGCCCACTTGATCTCAGGGAGTCACTAGCATTATAGAATTCGCAGTGAGGGGAGTTACTTTCGTAGTTTTTAGAAGAAATTTTTTTTCCAGAAAATCCCACACTATAGTCCTATAAATTACACACTCAGAGTACAGAGTACATATTTGCTAACATTTCTAAAATGTTAGCATCACCTTTGTGCCCTTTGGGGAAGCAGAGGACCAGGTCAGGAGCTTCACCTCCAGTTCAAGATGCTGACAATGACAGAAGATCCCAGTCTGATACAGACACTGTGTGTGGCAGTCATCTGCAGCGCCAGCTCTGCCTTTGTGGTACAGACAGTGAGAAAGTAATTCTGCCTAAAAGATCAGCAGCTAACTGCTAATTTTAAAAACACAGCAAGTGCTTTGCAAATGTGTCACTTCAGGGATGTTCAGCATTTCAGATTTTAGTTTTTGTCTGCCTGACAGTGCTTACTCTAAACAGATTTTTAAAAGTATTCATATGACAATATGGGTTTCTAGAGGATGACAGTCAAAATGATCACTCTGAAGATAAACCCAAAAGCCAGGTTACTCAGAGGACAAATTCCACATGCCATTTCCAAAGCCATGTAGAGAAACCAGCTACACCTGCGCACATTTATGATGAGGATGCTGCTGGGGCACAGACTCCTGGGGCTGCATTTGGCCGGTCTCGTGGTTTAAAGTCTCTAGGCAGGCCCTGGCAGAAGGAACACGGCACCCAAGGACAATGCATCCTGCTGACTACCATGAAGGGAGGAGGGAACAGGATTTTTGCCACCATGCTCCGTATTGCTTGTCAAAACAGCTTTGTCTGGAAGCTGCGTGATGGAGGACATCGGCACAGACCTAGGAGCAGAGCCATGTAATTGCTGAGGCAGAACGAGTGGAGGGTATGAAAATATGGTTAACACATGCAATAAACAGTGGGTAGTTTGTTAAACTATCAGCAAAAATTATTTTGAGGCCTCTGTATTTTTATAATTAATACAATTAAAAACCCAAGAGTTTTAGAGGTAGTTTGGATCATAAGGCAATGCTAAACTATTCAGAGCCTTCTCAGTGATTTTCTCAGTGAAAAAATCTGATATCCAAAGAAACATTTTTCAGAGGAAAACTCTAATACATGCCTCAACACTTGATATGAGATTTGATTAAAATGTCTGCCTGCCTGGCAAAAAAAGACACGTCAGAAGGAAGCCTTATCTCCAGAACTTATCATAGGTTTTACAGGAGGCAATATCTTCCTCACAATAGCCTCGAGTGCAGTCCTAAAGCCAGAATAAAGAATATTTGAAACCATGCAGGAAGTTCCAGCAAATACAACAATGAATACAACGGACTAAAGCAGTCTGCACTGAGTCTCTCCTGACCCAGGGACACCGGGTCTTACAGCAAGAGAAATTATGCCACAGAAAGAATATAAAATATTGGCAGAGAGCTGAGAGTAAGACGTTTGGAAGAAAGATACCAGAAAGGACGAGATGAGTGTTTCTTTTGATGATGAGAAGAGGTTAACAAGAAACATGAACTCGGACATTTAGAGGCAGATACAAATCACCTCGTCTGTCTAATCCTGCAAGCAATGGCCAGCATTTAGTAGGGAACAATGAAACATTACAAGAAGTCACACTGGAAAGACCATACGCTCCATGGTGAAAGACAGATACCATTAAATGCCTGGACGTTAAGTCTTCCAACCCTGAAGGAACAAAGGATTTGCACTTCCAATTTGTCACACCATCCTGCTGCTCTCCCATGTCAAGCACCCTCTCCCTCTCTGCCTCCCCACCAGCTGCGAGTCCTTCCTCCCACCTCCTCTTCACTAGGCTCCTGGACCAATGCTGCTGTCCCAACTACCTCGCCATGCCACCGATCCCACTCCCACAGGCTCCACCTCCACAGACATTGCAATCCCTCTCCATACTGCTGCAGGCTTTAGCGGGCTCCTTCTGGACCAAATTCCAGATTATCTCTGCAAAGCAATTCACCTCTGAAACCTTTCCTGATCATAAAGTCTACCTGCCCAATACCACTCAGAACTGTCAGAAGCTAGTACAAACAGTTAACACATACTCACTTCTAAATCAATTAGAAGAGTCACAAGATTAAAGCACTACCTCTCCTAATTTACATTGTCAAATGCTTAACACCCACGTACAACTTACAATACTGGGAGTTAACATAAAATGTCTAAATTCAAAGGGTTCCCACTTGGAAAATAAATACTGCACGGGCTTTTGCCCTTTCTCAGATCCTTCTGCAGCTCTGGATTACTGACATTTGTCTACATTAACTAAGAGCTGTCAATGTCATTTCACAATACATTTCGCAAATTTTTTTCCAGAGGTACCCCCATCAACCCTCTACAGCTCTGCCAATGGAGCATTGCTGGACCAGCGTCTGCCCATGGTTCTCCTACCCAGCCTTAAGTGTTGCTTGGTTGGTGCCACAGATTGATCCAGTTTTGGAATTTGGTCCTTTCTGCACTGAGAGTAGAAATACTTCATTTCTCATCTTTCCCAGACGAATTGAGATGGCTGTTAGAAAATTCACACAAATGTTTTGCTCCGTCTCTGCAAAATTAAACCTCTCCAACCTCCAGAGTGCTAAAAGTTTCCAATTGTCACTTTTTCAGGTTGTTTCACCTTTGAAAGAAACATTTCTTAGAGTCTTAGTCCTAGCTTTCCCCATCCCAGAATGCACGTTATAGCAATGAATGTACAAAGACCTGTTTATTTATATATACACATTACAACAGATTGAGCTTAGCACAGAAAAAAGCATTTATTGTGCTTACCACCATATTTACTGTGGTAAGTGGCAGTGATGGTAGTGTCAATTAGCATCCCCATCAAAACTGCCAGAAAAATCTACCAAACGAAAACAAAATTCCTGGTAGAATCACTAGAGCACATTCATAGGGAAACAGTTTGTTTAAATCAATGCTATATTAGGAGAAATAAATCAAATCTCAGGAAAAATCTCAGTCCTGTAGTAGACTTAGGATTCTTAGTTGGCAAAAGCACAAGGTAATGGGTCCTATCCATTATGTGATAGGGATTATCCAGGGAGATAACAAACTCTGTGGCACTGCAGGAATACCAGTCTCTATAAAAAACTATCAAAATTTACACAATTTCTCTCTTTAATTAAAGACATATATATCTCATATTTCAGTTGGATTTTACCTGAGCTACAATATGCCCTTAGTCAGAAAAACATCCAAGAAATTATCAGGAAATCCCCAAGCTGTTAAAGTACACCCAGGCATACAACAAAAGTCCATTTCTGCCTCTCAGCTAACCATCTGTCAGAACAGCCTTTTAGATTTCTGCTTTAATATTTTAGCATCTAACCTCAGCTACTGTAAGTCTTTAAGAACTCCATCCCGCTCTCCATCATTACAAAACACATTATACACTCCTAAATGTATTAATAAACCTGTTCTCATCTAGCCTAAGCCACATTAGACATATTTTCTATACGCTAACAAATCATTGATACTAGATTATAAATAATAAGTTTTTTTTAAGTAAAAAAAAAAAACAAACCAATGTTTCCCCCCCCCCGCTGAACACTTGTGAGCTGTACCATAGTTCTAAATGTGACTCAATGCTATACGAAGAACAATGGTGACAAACTGTATAAAACCGCGGCAGTGATCGATGGTACTTTACACAATATCTTCTTTTCAGCAGCAGCATTCTAAGAGTGAAAAACTGCTTGCACAGTACCAAGCCTTGTACCAGTTCGTGGGAGTTACTACTATTAAAAAAAGAATGAAGGAAAGAAAGAAAAAAATAGAATTCACAAACTTTATTTTGCTATTTGAGTATGTATAAAGTCACTTCTTATGTGATGAAGAAAACACACTCAGTAAAAAGAACTATTAGTTCTGAAGACTGAAATGACAGTATGATCAAGTTACACATGATCTGAAATATTTTAACAGGCAAGAAATGCTACAAACACATTTTCCCAAGTGTAATTTGAGTAAGTTCCACTCAACCCACCCAGCAGGTATGAGAATGAGTAAAACTTGTAGAATAATTTACGAAGAGCCTAGAGCGATTCAATAGGTTACACCAGAAGGAATATCACAGGGCAGCACTTGTATATAAAAGACGCATGTGCCACACATTCCTGGTTACCCAAAGTGAAGATGCAAGCCCAGGAAGCCAAGCGACGCCGTGCCTGCCTTTTGGAGGCTGAGATTGCTCCACTCACACCCCCGGCCAGCAGAAGTCACGTCACAGCCCTCAGCACCGTGCTCATCCCAGCCAACAAATCTGGCCAACGCATGGAGAGGGCTTGGTGCTGCCCCAGCCTGGGATCTGCAGCCTCCAGCCGGCAGTTCCTCAGGTGCAGCAGACCTGTGCCCGCTGGCAAAAGTCTCAACAATTAGTAGTTCTAAACGATGTTCCGTTCGCAACACAAGAAATGAGTGTGCGTGTCCGTGTGTGCAGGAGCCCTATGCTCAAGCCACCATGCATTTCTGAAATAAACAAAGGCAACAGCACTGCCTCGAATTTCTCAGCGGAAAGTTCTCGGTTTTCTACCTCCTAGGAAACTGTGCAGACAACTCACAAAAGGTAAAAAACACTCTGTAGACACAAAACAGCTGTGTTAGTCTTATCTCTGAAAGTAAAAGGTCATTTATTTCCCAGGTAAATGCTTCAAGAACACTTCTGTAGC
Organism: Rynchops niger; assembly: GCA_013400035.1. Lineage (NCBI taxonomy): Eukaryota > Metazoa > Chordata > Aves > Charadriiformes > Laridae > Rynchops > Rynchops niger. The sequence continues at coordinate 197,455 of VXBH01000820.1, read as the reverse complement.
CACAAATCGGGACTGTTTGGCAAAATAAGAAGTCTTTCCTATTTACAGTCTGTACTACCCCAGAAAGTTACTTAGCATCCTTTGGAAATATGTAAATAATGCAATCTATTTATAAAGCCCTTGCAATTTGGTTCAGTTCTCAATTTAAGATGTAGTCCGTCACAGTGAGTCACAGGCTTTGGTTATCCTGAGAAACCTGGATAACCAGTGCAGCCTTCCAAGGCTGTAGAAGCCCAATGTGCTTCAGGACCTGCCCCATTACTGCCAACTTGCCCGGTGGTCACCAGGCAGCATCCAAGCCCAGTGGCTGTCCCTGGTCCCGCTCTGCTCTGCTTGTTCGGGTACCCGAGGTGCCTGCCCTGCCTGCCGTGCTGTCACCCTGCGTCCCAGCTCGCCTCTGCCTTGGGCAGGCCATTTCTGCTGCTCCCCGACAGCCTGAAGGCATCAAAATGCAAAAAGCAAACACATTTATTTTTGATTCCTCATTTATTATCTTTGGCCTTCAAAAAAATGCTGAAAGAAAACTAACCCATGCTCAATCTGATGAGCGTAAGAAAAGCAGAAGGTTCCACCTCATTTCCATCTGCAATTTCAATTCACAGAATTGCCTCCAGTACGCGTTGAATTATCCTAACTACCTACATAAAATGAGACACTTAGAGGAGGGGCTGAACCTCAAGGATATCCCTTCCAGCAGCAAAAAAGATCACTGCGTGGTTTTTTTAATCCACTGGGGATAGCGTTGCCTGAGAAATGAAAGCAATCACATACTGATTAACAAACCAAGATACATTTCATTAAGAAAAGAAAATAAGTAGTTCATCATTATGACAAAAACTTGCAATTGCAAAAGCCTCCAGCTCTGATGGGTTGCCTTTCAGAAAGTGTCATAAAGAGGCATTTACTGAAAGAAATCCCCCCCCCTCCCTACCCACACCTCCTCCTAACAACTCTTTCTGTGACATGAAATAAGGCAGGTCTATCAAGCAACAAAGAACTAGAAAATACCTAATATTTGGAATAGAAGAACATCCACCCCATTTCTGAATTCCCAATTTTCTATTCTGAAAAGGAAAATATTTTCCATGTACCTGAAAAGAATAAAATTAAGGCCCATATTCTTTGCAGGTGGCTGACAAACCTGGTTGAAATCAGCAATTGTCAAGTTATCCTAGGCTCCTACTGATGGTACAAGCAGTGTGTTCCACTCCATATAGAAAATGAGGAAAAGATACAGGATAACCTGATTTGGAGCTGTACCGTGCCATTATCTGTGCATTTATTCTTTTTCATACATATCTAATTTATGATTTGCTACAGTTTAACTAGATGATTGTAAGTTGAAGTCATGCCGGTTACATCTTTTTTCATTGCCAGGTCTGCCACACATAGTAAGCTTCCTGAATACAGTAAAAGTGAACTGAAAAATAAGTTCACATTTCATAGAATGGTTTGGGTTGGAAGGGATCTTTAAAGGTCATTTAGTGCAGTCCCCTCCTCCACTGAACAGGGACATCTTCAACTAGATCAGGTTGCTCAGAGCCCCATCCAACCTGACCTTGAATGTTTCCAGGGATGGGGCATCTGCCACCTCTCTGGGGAACCTGTGCCAGTGATTCACCATCCTCATTGTAAAAAAATTGTTCCTTATATCTACTCTAAATCTTTCCTCTTTTAGTTTAAAGTCATTGCCCCTTGTCCTATTGCAACAGGCCCAGCTAAAAAGTTTGTCCCCATCTTCCCTCTAGGTCCCCTTTAAGTACTGAAAGGCCACTATAAGGTCTCCCTGGAGCCTCCTCTTCTCCAGGCTGTGCACATTTAACTAGTGCACATTGTGTGCAGTCCTTGGAAGTTGTATGGGGCTAGCTAAGTGCTATCATCATCATTACCACTAACCAGCAGAAAAATTGCATCATCTTCAGCCACTCTTCTGCTTGCACTGCAGTACAGATCTTCTGACTTTCTTTAAGATTAATTTGACTGGTATTCAAAGTCATTAGGAGCCACTAGCACTCATGCAGGTGGCAGGATCTATGACATCCAGGTCAGTTCACAGGCACTTTAACGTAACTGGATAGACGTACAACCTTGGATATCCAAGGTGTATCTTGGATACAACCACAAATCTTAACTCTGTTGAGGCATGCTGTGAAAAACACATTTGCATCTGTACAGCTCTAAGTCAGCATAGACTCACAGACAACTGAGACCTATTTTATCTAACAAAGCTACTAAGTTTTGAAAGCAGAAGCCGTTTGTCAGCACTATCCTGCATATACGCATAGACAAAATTGATGTAATTAATAAACGACAGCCTACCTGCTGCCTGAATAACGGCAATTCCCTTAATAAACATAAACCTTAAGCAAATGGATAAAAGTCAGTGAAAGACAAGGGTGTATGTACTCCAGCGCAGAGGCACCACGTCTCTGAGGAGTGCACCAGGTTACCTTCTGCCAGTGAAGCTTCTCATGGTGGCCATACACTGCTTCTCTGGCAGTGTCTACACGAACATGAGCATGAATAACTCAGGAGTACCAGAAGTATTAAGCCTGCAGACGGGTTAGCCGACTAGTTCAAATATGCCTTGAATGATAGCCAGGTAAGGAATCAAAATGAAAAAAAAAGCAATACATTTAAAAAGGTTAGTGATTGGAAGAAGGAAATTTATTCAAAGAGACGATCTTTTCATGTTTTGTAGCACCAACTGAAATAGAGCAAGAGGCTCTGCTTCTGAAGAAACATAACACTCAGTGAATACCACTGCACTTGAATGCTGACTGGAGAGAAGCCAGTGATGCCAACAATACCAGAGGAACAGCTACAGCAATGTCTTTTCCTCCTCTACAGAAAGATTGCTTGCCCTACACGATCTGTAAGAAGTCTTAAAAAAATGACTGAGTGAAACTTTTTTATCTCTGACCAAGCATGCGTATCAGGGACTATGTGCTTCCTCTCTCTTACAGGAATTACACAGTATCATGATTCAGAACTAAGCTGATCTGTGCTTGGGAAACATCCATCGTATTGTCCAAACATTCCTTACTCTTTCCTGCTTCTTTTTTACACAAATTGAAAACTGATCAAGGCTAGTGATCACTGCAAATCTCTAAAGAATTAGGAGGTAGCCTTAGACATACTCACAACAGCCTGACAGTAAAAAAAAAAAAAAGCACCAGTCAGCCCTTTTTGTTTGTTCGTACTGGTTGCATTCATGTTATATAGCTGTGCCCATGCTGTATGGCAGGGAGGGAGCTCTGATGTCCTCTGTCACCCAGCCTGTACTTTAAGGTTTCTTTGAACATGGGAACATGGACACAGATGTGTGGAAGGGGGGAGCAAAGGGACTGTGTACACACAAATACAGGGAGAAGCCAGGACCCAGCCCCAAGAGAGAGCTGGAAAATGTTCCTGGGGTCCTGCAATTTAGAGGGATCCTTTGTATGTCGTTATTCCTCAGCTTTAAAAGAAGGGAGAAATACTTCTTTGTTTGTAATGGTGCACATATAAAACAAATCATTCACTGAGAAAGAATTTCAAAGTACAGAAACAAATCTTTAGATTCCAGGATCAGTTATGTGCCTGATCAGCCAACTTTTCTATCCCACTTAGGATGTGAACACTCTGGCATTGTATCTGTCTGAAACAGAGCAACGACTCAAGTACTCAAAGCTTTCCACCCATGAATATGGCTAGTTCGAGACACGTTCCATGAATTTGAGACCAAGATCCAGCTGCAGAAGAAGGAAACATCCTGTTCTCCAGCCAGCAGAAATGCACTCTCCATACCTGTACAATTCTTTTGCTTCCCTTCCCTTTCTGCCCCATACAGGCATAATAAATAAAACCAACTGCCATGTCTCTTCTTTCAGTATACAATGGCGTATATTCACCCAGAGCAATTTAAAAATGAGTGGTCTCCAAAAATGAAATTAAGTATTTTTATTGTGTGGTTACTGCCTTAAAATGCCTCCCTCTTTGGAGAGGGCTTTTGCATAACTCTTTATCAAATTGCTTTTTAATGCAAACATTGATATTTGTTAGCAAGCCAACTTTCAGCCTTGGCCCTGGTATGGCCAGGTTGTTTTGGCAGTAAAATCTAATGGAAATTTAAAGCAAACAAGCCAAATTTGTAACCACTCTACCCTGAAAATAGGCTTTGTTTGAAATGGGTTGTACGGAGGAGCTGGCAATAAAGCAGCGGCTGTCAAGTTCTGCTTTCGGACCATTACTGTTAACTTAACCAACCGTTCCAAACAGATTACAATGTGCTCAAACAAAAAACCAAACCACCACAAAAAAATAGTAGCAGAAAAAGATCAAATTAGCACTTAGCCAAGCAAAACTGAATGTTACAGACAGCTGCTGTTTAAGAGCATGAGTCCATTTAGCCATCTCGCTTGGCTGTCCCCAGTATCGTTCTTATACGAAACACACAGCTAGGGGCACGACTACCAGCAAAGTGGAAAAGTTTAGTGGTGTCAGTATTTCACCTGTCAGGTTAGAGCTCATACGCAGGTATTTTGACCTTCAACTCTTAAAAAAAAAAAAGAAAAACAAAACAACAACAACAAAAAAAAAAACAAAAAAAAACCCCCAAAAAACCAAAAAAACCAACCTGTGCAAACTCTCAGATGTCTAAAGTTATTTCACATCTCTGAGTTCCCAGAGCGTGGTATTGACATAGTGTTCATTATTAACATTTGCACGGTCAAGAATCGTCTAGTCCTTCCTTTCCATTTACAATTTCCTTCTTCTAGACTGAGCAGTGAATGTGAAAATACTTAAGGATATTCTGCGGAGCCCACCTCTGTGCTTAGTGTTTTTTGTTATTTACAACACACGCAGGGTATGATCTTTCTGATAATTTTTCCAGAGTATTTAAAAATTCCCTTCAGGTATTTCAGAAAATCCACTCACAACATGGAAATTGCCCGCTTAACAATTTTACATCTGCTTTTTATTTTGTACCAGTTTCATATCCTAACAGATAAAGTAACATGCGGTCAATTTATGATGCCTTTTCATCTGTTTTTTGGTTTGGTTTGGTATTTTTTTTTAAATTTTAAATCTGAGGCCAGGTACTAACCCACAGGACTCAAAATAATTAAGGAAAAAAGGTCAGCAGTAGAGTCAGACATTAAAACTACTTGTCTGTGTAGTAAAAAAAATCTCACAGCAGGACACTAAGAAAACTGGCTGTGCTAAATACCCTCCGCGAGATAAGACAAAACCAGAACAACTTTCCCACCTCCCCATTCCTCCTTGGGACCAGAGTTATGCAGCATTTTGTTGCTACCTAAATAACCCCTTGCTTTTGGACTCGTTATCAGGTACGTTTTGCTCCATCAGGAGAAAACAAGATTGAGAAGGCAGAACTGTGTGCAACTTACTCAGCAGGGATCATAACGCACAGCTTGTGGTAGGCTCTTCAGCACACGGTTAGTAAACCCAGTAACAGTGGTGCAGAACTTACATTACTGTCTCTAAAATTTCTCCAAGTGAAAACCTGAAAATTCAGTGTCCAAGGTACATAACATGTAACTCAAACCGATGGAATAAAGTTGATGGAAAGAAAAGAACGTATGACAGTGTAAAAAGAGTATCAAATCAAATATCAAATTTATACATCCCCATTTCCAGCCTCTGGCACTCCAACAATGTGAAAATCTAACAAACTCTGTGTTTCCTAATTATAGGCAGCTCAAACCCAGCCGTCATAGTCTCTTCTACTTGGATGAGCTGGAAGAAGGGGAATGTTACCGGACTGTCCCAAAGCATCAATGGCATCGTCTGTGTGAAAGGTCCCTGTTAAAGATGCCCAGATAGAGCACAGTAAAATCTTGAACTCTGCAAAATGGTGCCTCAACTAAGAATACACTGCACAACAGTGGAGATAATTATTTGCACGGTGGTGGAAAGGGAAAAACCAAGTGTAAAAATAGCTTGAGCTCAAAGCCACTTCTACCTACTTGACATCATGTGTTTCTAATATAAAAATAGGTTTAGCCTTCATCTTTATCCTCAAAAAACTACTGAAGGTCCACTGAAAGACTCTCTGCTTTAATAAAACCTAGACTTCAATTTTAATTTTAAGCAAACTGAAACAACACAGGAAATTCACAGCGATTACTTTTCTATGAAGAAAAGTTTAACCTTTATGCAGTTGAACAAAATTCTCATTAAATCAAGTGGCAAATTAAAGTGCAGACTACAAACGTCTCAATCTGCACAGAGCTCAATTTCAGACAAAGGAAGCTGCAAGCACACGTCAGCCTCATTTGGCTGGGTTTAACGGCACTGAGGGATTCCGAAGCAGAGCAGGACATAATACCGATTACATGCACACAACAGCTGGTACTGGATTTTTCCGAACTGGTTAAGATCAAAAGGACTGGTGACAAAGAAAATGCTTTAAAACTACTATCAGAGCTCTCAAAGTTGTAGTATCAGTGGGAAGAGCTAGTGAGGACATATTCCAAACGGGATAATAGGTCACATCTGAAATCCAGGACTAAGAGAGAATCGCAGAATCTTCAGAGTTGGAAGGGACCTCTAGAGATCATCTAGTCCAACTCCCCTGCTAAAAGCAGGATTGCCTAGAGCACATCACTCAGGAATGCATCCAGGTGGGTCTTGAAAATCTCCAGAGAAGGGGACTCCACAACCTCCCTGGGCAGCCAGTTCCAGTGCTCTGTCACCCTCACCGTAAAGAAGTTCTTACGTGTGTTTGAATGGAACTTCCTGTGTTCCAACTTGTGCCCATTGCCCCTCGTCCTGTCACTGGGAACCACTGAAAAGAGCCTGGCTCCATCCTCCTTCAACCCACCCTTTAGATACTTGAAATTCATTCCCTTTTCTAAAAAGTACAGACAAACCTCAAGTATAGATAAATAGTATAAATAAAAAAAGTACAAACATGTTTCTTGGTCCAAAGACGGTAAGCTTGTAGCATCAATCTAATTAGTAGGAAGAGAACGGGGGGAAAAAGCCAGTAAAACTCCACCAGAAGTAAAATCAATATTAAGTTGAGGTCCATTTCAGTGGCTGAGAACTAGCAATTTTGCTTAAGATTACACCCTTTTTTTTTTTTTTTCCTGAGACTTTAATGTGGTATGGACATTGCACTAACAAAAAATGTAAGCACCTGATCTGAATTTTAAACAAATGCAATTTACAATCTTCTACTTTTATTCTTCTTTAACTAGAATGAAAAGATTAGGTATTATGAACATTCGAAAGAACCACAGAATATATATATATTTATGCTTGTATTTATTCTACTGCTGTCTTAACTGTGCAACCCTTGCGTGTCATACATGTTTGTATGACACACATACACAACATAAGAAAATCTTGGTATAGTTATTGTTTTTCAGATGCAATGAGAGGAATTCCAAAACTGAAGTGATTTACTTAACATTTTTTAAAGTTCTCAGGTTAGACAATTCCTTTGCCTTTCAAATACATTCGGCCGTTGTACATTGGCCAAATGGTCTATTACATGCTTAGGAGATTGATGGCAAGGCAGTACTGCTTTCTCAAAGCTTCAGCTTTACAGGGATGACGCGTGTTTGCTAAAACCATTCAATAAAATTTCTCTTAATAATCATAAAACCCAAATAACTTAGTTCATTTTATTACTAGTGACTGCAGTAGTTCAATCATAGTAAGTTAAGATCTGTGCATTGCAACGTGCAAGGGATTTGTGGTTTATGAAGTGCACTTCAGGTTGCAAATACTTCAGTGGCATTTTTATAGCAGAAGTATCTTTTTTTCCCCCACTAGCATAATTTTACTTAAAAATTGCTGCTATCTAAGCAACTAAGCAAATAAACCTCCCCTGTCTAACAAGCAGATGAGAGACAGTAGATTCCAAATTCAACTGAGATTTTGATTTCTATTATTTGTAAAACAAATGAACCATTCAGTGATTATAGTATTTTAAGTTCTAGAAAGCATGACCAACCTGTAACAGAATTTACCTAGAGTCGTATTTCTAATTTATTTTGCTATTTGGAAAGATAGGACACTACACTTCAACTGGTTCTGACTCTGTCACTCTTAGGCCCAAAATCTAGTTAAAGACTCACTGACTACAAGGACTTCTATCAGAAAAGAGTATAATTTGTTAGAATAAACTTTTCAGAGAAACTTTCTTTTTCAAGGACATCATGTTGCAGAAGATGTCCCAAGTCTTGACTAGAATTTGTTATTACAGCAGAATGGCCACAACGGTCCTGAGCAGTGCTATTAACCTGGGTCATCTCACCAATATTCATCTGTGCAAGCCTAGAATATTCATTGGCATGTGGCTTGCAGCATCGCTGAAACAGCATATATCCTGTCAGCTTATCACAGATAAAGAAGGGCATTTGTCTTTTAAAAAAAAACAAAAAAAGAAAAATCTAAATAACTTTAAAAACGACCCTTAACATATCGACTTTTCCCCCCCTCCCTTTTTCCAGTGTTCAGGGACGCAAGAAGAGAGATGGACTGGCTGCTACTGTATGGCATGGTTGTATTTATATCCAGGTTAATAACCAAGAATCTTGCCAGGAGGAGAACTTTGGGTGTTCGTAGAGCAGTTGCTAGAAAGCAGCTGAGGTAGGTTTGACCCCTGGCAGTCAAGGAAGACCACGATGAGGGCAAGAGAGTAGTGAAGAAAAGGAAGGAACCAGTAAGATAGGAGGATGTAAACGCAGCTAAAGAGGGTCTGGCAGAAAGAAATGGATCAGTAGGTGAGAAGAAAATATGGGGAGAAAAGCATGGGGAAAAGACTAGTGGCAAGCAAAAGTGGAGCATAGTCACACACTGGGAATAAGTCACAGTCAATAGGAAGAACAGTAGGTTGGAGAAATGACCCAGAGCATAAGAAGAGCACAGTCAGCAGTTCTGTTTACACCACAAGGATTTTTAACCTGATTAATGCAAAGCAGATAGGCCAGAAAAGGGATTGGTAAAAAAACAAGCACCAAGCAGGTGACATCTTTGCAAAAATGTATGGGTTAATAGGCAAAAAAAAAAAAAAAAACCAAACTCAAATGCTTATGCAGCAGCCTATTCCACTAATATCAGGGATTTGGCAACAGACTAAGTTCCACTCCTTGACTGCCGAAGTGGTTTAATTTGAGATAGTAACAACTAGGTAACATACAAACTCTGACTTTTCTCCTCCAAAAGAAATCATGGCAACCAGCGACCCTATTGTGCTTTGTTGTTGCATAATTGTTAAAGAAATGCTTTCCGATGCCCTGTGAGAGGGGGTACTATCTCGAAAGCTCAAAGGGATCGTTCATTTGATCACTAAGCACAGTGTTATTCTAACCACTCATGAACGCAGAGAATGCCTCTATTCTTATGTTCCCCTGAGAGTTGAGATCATCTGAGATATGTCGCCTATCACATATAAATCCTGAGGTAGAACTGCTGGCAGGACATTTTAAGCGACGGATTTTCACAGACCTGGAATTCCTCTTCTGCATTTTCAGACAGCAGTTGAACTTGCTGACCACCGGGCTCATTTAGAAGGTATAAGCGTACAAGCAAACCTTTACTTACAGATTTCAAGCTTGAGAGCTTGCGTGTTGAATGGTGAAGCAGTTTTAAGAATGACAAAATACATACAAGATGTGTTTCTAATCCCAAATCTATCTATCTTTCCCCAAAGCCACGGGCAGAAACCTGGAAGTGCATTTCATCCACAGAGCTCTTGGTACAAGCAAATACTAGTACACAAGAAAAAAAAACAAAACAAACCATTCCAAAACACAAGGAAAACCCCTAAACTCAAACCCCACACACCAGACTAAAACGCTGCACACAAAGACAATGCAATTAGCAAAGAACACGGTTACTCTATCCCATCCTCTCCTACCATCTCCTAAGCATACGTATGAGATTTACTTCTGACCTCTTAAAATTGGTTTTACAATATTCCATTCAAGTCACTAAAATAATCTTGCGATGCATTTAATGATTCTTGAATTGTTTTCTTGAAAACAGTTGTTTACCAGTAATCTCAAAAACAAAATGCCCAGCGTCTTACCCATACATACATTAATTAAAAAAAAAAAAACAAAAACAAAAACAAAAAAACAACAACAACAAACCACCTCTGATTCATGCCACTTCAGCACAAGTAGCATACAGGCAAGAACTCGAATCAGTGCTACGTGCTAAAATCTGCCGAAAACTGATGCACTTTCCAACTTACGCTTGAGAGAGTCAAGGAAATTGCCTGTGTGTCTCCGCTGTGTGCACATTACTGTTCCCGGAGTTAACATACAAACCAGCCTAGACACCGCTAGGAATTAAATGGATGCATCACCAGCACACGAAAGGACATAAATATGCCTTATCAAATTCCTCCCCCTAATCTCAGTTGTACTTTTTTTTTTGACCCCCCCGCCGTGGGAAACACGGCTCGCTACCATGATTTCTTATTTTTGTGTATAAATAATATCCTTAAAATAAACGTACCGTTGTAACCAGATTTTAAGGAGGCCTGAGGGATTCTGAAAACCTACACTTGATGCAAATAAACTGCAATTTTCAGAAAGATGTGACCTCATTGTAAGTTCTACAACCACAAAATGTTAGGATATTTCACTCAGATGAAAACGTTATTATTTCGCACAGGTTTTTTGTGTTTTTTTAACACTATAGGTCAAAAAAAATTCACACCATTACAACATTCTGACTGAGAACCTCTAAATCAAACTCCTTTTTATTCACTAATTAAAAAAGCAAATAAAACACCTAAATAAAACCATCATAAGGATCAAATATTTCTGTGCTTCCTTGATGAAAAGAAATACGTTAAATTAAAGGGATTGTATTTTTATTTAAATCAGACTATTTGAATTATGAATCTGGCCCTTAAAATATAAGTCTTTATATTGCAGTGCTGCATCACAACTACGTCAACATAAGCAGACTAATACAGATGGTGGACAAAATGCTCTAATTTTAAACAGCTCCCTATGTCCAACTAGCTTATATTCAGCTTTTTCCCACACTTCATTCCTGGTAAAGAACACAATTAGGGTACTCTGGAAAACACAGGGAGTTGACTAGAAAAGTCAGATATTTATCAGTAGTGATTTATTATAAAGAGGTTGGTAGTCACGATGACTAGCCAAAGCAGTGTGAGATTTTGAGCAACATGCTGATTTCAAGACGTTCACTTGTTTTCTTGAGGGGGCAGCTCTGCATGCTTTCTTTCTCTTATTTTCTTATTGGAATCTTGAAAATAACTCACAAGAACATTCAGACTCAGAAATCTTGTAATAGGTATCTTAACTTTAGGTAGTGCTAAAAAGGGTCCCTTTACAAGGGAACTAAGAAAATACATTAGAAAAGCTTCATATTTTCACTGTAGGAGACATTTGTAATCAGCACCTATGTTAAACAAAAAAAAGTGGTTGGGAAAAATGTTAACTCAGAAACTGTAAAGACATTTTTCACCCCTTATAATTATTTAGAATTGAAAGAAAAATTGCAAGTCAATATTGTACTATTGTTGGTGAGAAGGGCTGGAGAGAGAAATAACTTAAATGTTTGCCTTCAGGGAGAAATCACCAACAGAACTCTATTGGTATAAGGGGTATACCACTGCAGCTGTAACTCTGACCAGAGCAGAAATAGCATGTAGAGAGGGTGCTAATGGAGCACACATCGGAATAGAATGATTGTGCTGTTGTGATTCTGCTACTGAGTTTTCCAAACTAGAATAGGCTTTATCCTGAAACTGCAGTTCTGCAAAAACCAGAGCAAACTTGATTCCTGCACTACAGTTGGAGAACAACAGACGCCTTGGATGCAAAAGTAGTTTGCCTGGCAGACAAAGTTCTTACTCTCAGAAAGAGGAATCGGCTTTAACGGGTGCAGAGCAACTTTCTTATGGTATTCCCATTACATTTACAGATCAATAGGCTTAGTGAGGTCCTACTCCTCGACAGGTGCTTCTGCCGTATGAATAACAACTGAAATAATGCTAGAAATTAGTCTGGATTTGGAGTATGGTAATAGAGAAAAAAAATCACGTGCACCATGAAAATAATTAGAGCACTTAAAAATGAACAAGAAAAATCCTAAGCATGCATGCATTTAAAAGTCTCACCTCCTGGGTTCTCACTTTCAGAAAATCCTGTTAATTAGGTTCAATCCCACTGATGTCTCCAGTCCAGTGAAAATAGGCTACTAAATACAAATTACTACAATCAGGTGAGCACTGATTTTGAAATAGAAGCTAGATCTATTGTTGCTGGCATACGGAAACAGAGGTAACACCTGTCTGCTGGAGCCCAGGGGGATTTGTCACAGAGGAAAAAGGGGAAAACTGTTATTTTGTCCGATCTTCTGATTCTCACTTTAAGCCCAGATCCACCAAAATATCTGTCAAAATCTGGATAGTAGTTCAAAGTGTTAAACCATATTCCTAATTCTGCTGAAATCTAGGGAAGTGCCTCTGTTTATTTTCATTTATCGTTGTTCCCCCGTAGGCTGTGAAGTTCACGATGATGCTGGGCAGCCACTGCTCCCTCACAGCACGGGTGGAGTCATTTGGTGAAAAAAGAAGAGGGAGCTTTCATTTTTTCAGGGGTCTTGATAGTTTTTGGTTGAGAGTTTTATTTCAGCATGGATCTTGAAACAAATTTGCTTTTAGATCTTCATATTGGAGTTATATATATTGAAACAAAGCAGTAAAATTATTCCAAGAAATTTTGGCAAATAAACTGAAATAAGTGAACTTTCAGAATTTGTATCTAATGTTAAGTAGACTGAAATTAGGCTTGCTGTATAATTGGTATCCACACATCTTAAGTTTTCCATTTCATCCTATTTTGTAATAGACTTCCTGTGTTGAGAAATGCAGAAGGAATGCGATACCATAGCAATAAAGCCTGGAGACCAAACAAGAGGGTCTGGTGGTCATTTTAAGGATGGCCAGTTTATATAAGACTGAATATGACACACAAAACAAAGGACAGCCCGAAAGAAAGTAATAGTTAATAGACTAATACTACTAATGTGGCAAAGTCCTGCTCATGCCATACCCTTACCTTACAAAAATGAAATACCGGAACATTTTAGACCGGAGGAATAAGTAAAGCAGCAGGAGGCAAAAACATATCATGTCTGTAACCAATCTCACCCAAAAAGGCTTTGCAAAAAATTCGGTTCACTCGTAAAAATAAATGTCAGAACTGCATTTAAAACTTAGCCCCTCAACAGTCCAAGGCTAAAATTCTCTACTTCTCATCATTTGACTCTGGGTTGCAAGACATCTGCAGACAAGAAAATGGAAATGTCTTTCTGCCTGAAGCTGCCTCAGCGGCGTGTAGCATGCTTGATGTGAAAGACGGCTTCCTCATAGCCAAGCCGAGGACTTCACGAACCACAGACCTGCGATCAACATCACCCCTGGTAGGAGCTCAGGCTCCCTCGAAATAAGTAGAGCTCCTGTAGTAGTGCTAAAAAAGCAGGGGCTCCTGCGTAGATAAATCAAGGCAAATGGAGTCACCACATCCTGATAAACATTCAGGGAAGTCCACTTATTTTGAGGAAGGAATAGTGTGTCAAATGTTCAGTGTTTATTTTAGAAGCATCAATATTTTTGTTCTGTCTCCACCGAGTTCAGTGAAACCAAGTCTATTTATGGTGATGTTGCGTGGTGGTTTAGTTCGGTGCCTAAAACCTATTGCTTTTGTTTCAAGAGCATGGTCAATCACTTTTCCACAAGCAAAGGTTAGAAAGAAAATCCTATTACAGATCTTTCAGAACAGAACTAAGAACTCTTGTGAATATCTTTTATCTGTAGCCAGTTTCTATTGAAGTCACCTGAGATAAAGAGATTTAGAGTCATTTTTGCAACGGCATCCATACATGTTGTTGTTTAAACAACTGAGTTTAGTCTTTAAAATACTGATTTCTGCTGCAATCCTCCTTGTCAGCACTACCAGGGACATTTTTGGTTTTCCACGGTTAACATCACACACAGCAGAAATTTTAAGATGCTACAGCAAGAAGGCTCAAAAGGGAAAAAAAAATAAAAAATAAAATTCACAAATTAAAAATCACTCAGACTAATCTAAAGTTCCTGTTTTGATGGAGAAACTTTGTATCAAGTAGAAAAATGGTTCCTTCTAATTAAGTGGGAATATTAAAAGGCCTGCAGAAAGCCAAGCTTTTCATTGGCCACAGGGAAGGGAAGCATAGGGAAGGCTCTAGAGAGGGAGCCTGCTCTGAACAGAATTGAAAATAAAGAACAGCATTATCATGGCTGTTCCTTGCTCCTCGCAAGGCTTGTAAGCGACTGCAGTCTCGTCGCCACCAGGATGTTTCTGTACAAGTACCAGTGCGTGCACACCAGTAAATACTAATCCTTTTCACTTCTATTTTCCTTGTCAGAAATAGATACCTCAGATGTGAATTTCTGCTCTGTGCCTCCTTGTCAGCACTTAAAGGGACAAAGTCACGCCCACAATACTGAACTATTGCACAAGTGCTGCCAAGCTACATATTTGAAGGAGTTAAGCCAAACCACAGTCAGCCGTCTTGAACAAATGCTTACTGGAAAGCCATAGCTTCAAGTACGGGTTGGATGTGCTGCCTGACATGGTACTGGAGCCCTGGAGTTTCTGGAGCGTACAGAGATGGGAGCACTAAGGGGTAGCTGACCGATGCCAAGTCCTGCAAATTTTCATTCACTCATTCAAAAGCTCCACGTTCCTTCTTGCTTTCACTCTCCACCACTGTCAGATTCATTTTCAGTCTTGCAGACACAGTTGCAAATGTCATACGTTAGGCTGCAGCACAATTCAGATTAACTCAGCATAGAAATAAGAATATTTTGTCAAGGTCACCACCAAAGCAGCTTGCATGGGGTGTTTACAATGTGCTGTCATTCCTTTCACGGTGGGCTTACTGCTGCTTGTGTCTCCCTTCCAGAACTACACTCATCACATACCAAGTCTGATACTTCGGCAGAAGAGCTGCTGCTGGACAAGATGATCACAGAATCACAGAATGGTAGGCGTTGGAAGGGACCTCTGGAGATCATCTAGTCCAGCCCCTCTGCCAGAGCAGGGTCAACTAGAGCGGGCTGGACAGAAACCTATCACTCTCTACAACTACTTGAAAGGACATTGTAGAGAGGTTGGTGCTGGTCTCTTCTCACAGGTAATTAGTGATAAAACAAGTGGGAATGGCTTCAAGCTGCAACAGGGTAGGCTTAGGCTGGACATTAGGAAAAAATTCTTCCCAGAAAGAGTGGTCAGACACTGGAATAGGCTGCCCAGGGAGGTGGTGGAGTCACCATCCCTGAATGTGTTTAAGAGTCGTTTAGATGTGGTGTTAAGGGATATAGTGTAAGGGAGAACTTTATAGAGTGGAGTTGATGGTTGGACTCGATGATCCCAAGGGTCTTTTCCAACCTAAATGATTCTATGGTTCTATACAGGTGGGTTTTGAATGTTTCCAGAGACGGAGACTCCACCACCTCTCTGGGCAGCCTGTTCCAGTGCTCTGTCACCCTCAGAGTAAAGAAGCTCCTCCTCATGTTAGGATGGAACTTCCTATGTTCAAGTTTGTGCCTGTTACCTCTTGTTCTGTCACTGGCCACCACTGAAAAAAAGACTGTCCCCATCCTCCTGACACTGATGCACCTACAACACCTCTCTCACCACCCTTCCACACTCTTTGGGCAACAACTTGAACATAAGAAATTTCACAGCTCTTTTCATACTCCATCCCACCCCTTTAATGCTGGACGGACAGGTTGATGGATTTTTAAGTTCAACTCACCATCTTTATAAGTTTTGCCAAAGTCAATAGAGCCAATTACAAGATTGCCAACGAACAAGGCTTAAATGGGGGGCTGAGTGGGAAGTACCACTGAGAAATCCAAGATGGAATTTCTTAGGGACACCTGATCCTGACAAGGAACTGAAATTTCACCTGATGGACAGCACACAGGATGGGATGCACCAACTTAATACTGACCTACCGTGTTTATGAGGGCAAGACTTTTACCTCTGTATTCCCTTTTTCCCTTGGTTTCTATCTACCGCATTCAGATAAGAAAAAATCTGGGCTAGGATTTCTGTTTCATGATGTGTGTTATGGGCAGCCTAACGGAGCCTGGTCACACAATCAGTGGTAATTATAAGGGGTAGGCCATCAGTGAAGTGCCTCTTTTTAACTAGGCCAACTGACCACTGAAAACCTAAGGAGAATCCATTGGTTTTATACCATTCTTGCAACAGGACATTATTCTGGCTCAAATCCGGTATTATGGATTTAATCCCTGAATTATCCAATGAAATTCCATAATTCTTACTAGGCTGGAAGCCAAAGTAGGTGGCTTTCATATTTTATTCTTTTAAGACACAAGGAGGATTATCAATCTTAGCTGGTATACCTGTATTCTCCTAATAGATTGTACAAAAACTCATTCTGGTTCTCTTCTAGCCATTGCATTAAGAAGTGAGTCACACAGTAATTAAACTTTAATGACAACATCTGTTTCAGCTAACACAACAGAAGAGCAGTTGGCCCACAGAGAACTACTCTGCTTCTTGTTTCACTCAAACCAGAACTGAGCGTTTATTCAGCCTCAACAAAACTGGAAATGGGACAACAGCAACATCCCAGCTACTTTCCCCAAAATAACGATCTTTCAGAAGCACTTTTAATTCATTTACAGATAAAATCCTGCCTTAACCAAACTGGATGGTACATAAGGATCAGTGATGGAGAACACTAAGGACTCTGTTTCTTCTGTACAAACAGAATATTCCCTTGGGCTGCAGCCTGCTAACAAGACAAAGCCGACAAAATACACTGGGAAAGCAGTAACATGTTTTCACGGCTAGCTAATTACCC
Organism: Rynchops niger; assembly: GCA_013400035.1. NCBI lineage: Eukaryota > Metazoa > Chordata > Aves > Charadriiformes > Laridae > Rynchops > Rynchops niger. The sequence goes on along the minus strand of VXBH01000820.1, from coordinate 180,565 downwards.
AGAGGCCCCATATCACCACCCAGCAAGTGTGACATTAGACCACCCTTAGCCATCCTCACTTTTACAATCAGCTACAGTGTGTCCCCTGGATAACAATAGGAGGGTAAATGCCTATTGTGCTTCCCCCCATCCCGCATACAGACTCACTGAATAAACAAGGGTGAAAAAATCAGCAGATCCTGTACACTGTATAGCAAGCATTAAAGCAGTAAGTCATACAGACGAGAAAAAAAGAAAAGTCATACCAGACCAAACTTCTTAAAATGCCCTTAAGTGCTTGTGCACTCATTTTGTGGCAAACATCAGTGCCATGCTAAAAGTAATCCTAAAGGTTTAGACGCTACTCCAGAGCAGTACATTAATTATAATGGCATATTAACTAGTTTGATGTCCAAGAGCTACTCTTACTGTTTAAAGCATCGGATGGCCAGCAGAAAAAGTATGTTTGAATGCCATTGTTAAAAAAAGAACATCCATAAAAATGAGCCAACCACAGAATTAACATAAAAAAAATGCAACTATCTATACTTTAGAAACAGCTTAAAACCCTAAAATAACAAAAAAATCCACCCATTGGCCAACTGCTGCCTCTGAAATCCTGTGGGTCTCTTTCCACCACAGCAGTTCTCTAGTCTTTGGCCTCTCTTGTCCATGTGTAAACTACACACAGTTTGCAAAAAGCATTTTGTGATACATAAGATCTTGCAAGAACAGTTTCAATCCTTCCTCTGAAAAAAAACACAACACCCCACACCACAAAGGGAAAGCTGTGAGCAGTACCTCTGAGACCCAACAACTGCACAAAAGATGCCAAGCATTTTTTTATTAAAATGTAAATCTATTCTTTCCAGCTCAGAAAGTTAATCCAGTCTTGCCGTTGTAATTTTGATAAACCAGTGCTCTCTGGATGGAAGGAGACAGGCCAAGTCTTGCAAGAAACTGGCGAAAGGGAAGAGATGGTGAAGGAAAGTGGAATTATGTGAACAGTTGGAACAACAGAATCATTACTTAACTTATAACGAAAAACTACAGGAAACTAAATTCCCCCATTTACCTCTCAGGGAAGAGGGAATAACTGCACCGTGGTAATAACATCTATTTTAGGACAATTTGCTGTCTCACCAGATTGATTTTTTTCATGTAAGCTTGCCATTATTTTGCATTAAAGTCATAGCTTGTGTCCCACAATTGATCGTGTTTACAAAGAGAGAAGCTTCCCAGTAAGAAGGTCACTGAACTACAATAACCCTCAGCTTTTAGGAAGCTCCTGACATGACCACACCACCTCCTGATAAAGGCATTGTGCAGCCAGGAGCTGCCAAATGCCTTACAGCTCCTCTTTTTGCATTCTGCCCCTCCTTCTTATAAAAAAGAATCAAAAGGCAAAAATGGATACAGTAAGAGAGTGAAATCCATAGAGATACAACACACAATCATATATATTCCCACCTTATAAGTGTATTCTGTACAACCACTTTTTAATTTGTAAGAGATCGACACTGCCTATTATTTTGGGGGAATGGGCTTTATATACCATCATTAAATCCTCAACTGAAAAAAAAAAACAACCCACAAACAAAACCCAAACCAAAACTAGGATCCAATACTCAGCATCCAAAAAATTCCTAAGTGTGGACACGGTGGGACTGCAGCAACTGCGGGACCTTTGTCCTACCATGTTAAGGGAGGCCAACAGTGAGTGTGACTACATCTGTCAAATCATTACGGATGGAAATCTCGTGGCAACAGAAGTTCTTGAACCTGCATAGAGTTATACAAATATCCACAGGACTTTCTGCGTAGGACACAGAAGCAGGCATCAGCATGAGCAACGACTCAGGGTCAGTCAGGGTCACCGTGGAATTGTGCTGAATGTATGGTTTCTAGCTATATCCCCGAGCTCTGAATACAAAAGATACCTCAGGATGTACCCAGCACTGCAATTAGAAACAGCGGAATGACGGATGGTGCTGCATTCAGTGTCACTTTCCCATACTTGTGCCTTTTTTATATAAACAAAACACACAAAACACCCTCACCAAACCCCAACAACAAAAAACCCCAACACCCCACAGTACGACTCCAGCCACACAGCAGGGATCACTAGAAAACACTAAGCCATGAAGAACCATGACCACTTCCACAGATAAAATTTTAGCACTGATCTACTAGATAGAAATGAAACTTTCCTGTTTGAGAAGATCATGACTTGAAAAGTTAGTACACTTTAACTTTTCATTGCTGTCAGAAAGAGGAATATGCTGTCATATCACAGTTTCCCCATGGAGAATTTTTCCTTACTTGTAATTTTATGCTAGTTCAGCCCTATGGAAAAAAAATTATCAATGAAAAAATCTGCATTTGTCCTTCTCCAAGTTATCGCAGTCAGGGATTGCACCAAACGAAGGTCCAATCCTCCCAGTCAGAACGACAGGCACTTTGTTCCTCCGCTCTAGCCTCCCAGTTGTAGAGTAGCAATGGATCTAATAAACTTCTGAAAAGTATCGCTGGAAGTAAGGTCAGCAGTTATCTCCTAATTCATTTCTTTAAACATGCAGCACTCGGCAGTTTTCTTCTCTTGCTTGGACTGAGATGTCACTCACGGTCCTTTTTTGACTACATACTGGTTGCAACAGAGACCATGTTGACTACGTGCAAGTTCAACAGAAGTTTGTAGCAAGCAAGACATTCTAGTTCCACATCACAGATGCATATTCAGTCTATATCAGACAACAGAACCCTGTTGGGTGTCACAAGCAAATCCTTTCAAAGGACAAACAAAACTAACTCTTGTTAATTCAGAATTTCATACTTACAAATACCATTACCGTACAGACTAGATTTCTTTTCTCTCCCATATCCTTACCCTTCTGCTCCATTTCTCCACTCTACCCTCTTCTGTAAAAACTTCATCACCTTTGAGAATTAGCTCTCAAAACAGGACATACCTAACTTGTTTGTTTAGTGAAGCAGCTAGTACAACGCGGCTCCATTGTTGATACTGACATTTCAGCTATACACCAGTATAAAAATAATTATTAAAGAGAAATGCAAAAAAAACCCCCAAACCCTCCAGAGTGGTAATTCCCAGTTTCAACTCATAAGAAAAGGAAGAAGAAAGCTAAGAAATTCATGTTCACTCACAAGTGGTCCTCCCACAACAGTGGATCAATCTTTACTCGTGTTTACAAAGAGTGCTACTGGGTCTAGCAGACTTGAAGGAGATACATCCACACTTGGGTCTTTATCACCAAAACATTTTCATTCAATAGTACTGTGCTTGCCTCCCAAACTGCACCCCCCTGATAGGGACTGCAGAAACCACACTTACTCTGAAAGCATTCCCAGAAAGAAACACTGCTGTATTCAAACTGCACGTCTCCCTCTGACATCTTCTGTGTAACAGTATCCAGTAATTGCACCTATTCCATGCTGCCCACAGCACAGAAGGTTCCCTGCTCCTGATAAACCGTGTTGTCACCTGGCCCAAGACAACACTAACCTCGGAGAGGGGGGGAGACAGGAGAAATGAAAGAGCGTTCCGTTTCCTTTGCTAAAGAGCCTTGGACCTGGCAGTCCGGGCACTCTGGTGGCTGCCAGGGACTGGGAGTTGCTGCCACCGGGTGGCTCAGCGGAGAGGGACAACCAGTGCTTTCAGGGGGACCCGACTCCTCCCAGCGCCCGCTGCACACCCAAGGGGTGATGCCCCCTTTTCAGAAGGGGGCTCAGTGGCTTCGTCAGGCAGGAACCGACTTCTCTGCTGCCTGTGCTGACCTTTCTGTAGGGGGTGTCATTGTCCTGAGAAAGCTGGGGACAGAAATCTTTGTGAAAAGCACAGAAGACAGCGATCTACATGAAAAAGGAAGGCTTCGCCTACTCAAAGAGACCTAAGGCTTTTTAAAATTCTTCAGAAGAGAAATTCTAGTAAAAGCCCAAGCTATAAATTAACCAACTCCTGATGCATACTTGGTGCTCGTTATAATTAACATCACTGGGGAGAAAGAAAGAAGAAAGAAATGAGGGACAGCTTGAAATAGATCAAGCCAGTGGGAGGAAAAACTGAGCAGGGTCTGTAATCTAATCATTTAAGTCATAGGACAACAAATAACTCACCTAGAAGAAACTGTTTCAAGGTTATCGTTTATCCCCTATGAAATGGATTTGAACATCTTAAGAAATTGCCCAGGAGCGCAGGGAAAGGCAGGTATATACAACAGTGTCATTCTCAGAGACATAAAACTTCTATCTGCCAAAATTTTCTCCCTGACTCTCAGGGCGTCTCACACCAAAGTGGTTTCATTTGCACCTTGAGACCACTTCAATTTCCTCACTTGACCAGGGTGAAAAAGAAGATTACANCCATTTTGATCTAATCTTAAAAATGACAAACAAACCAGATTTTCATTTGGAAAGTGATAAAAGGGTTGATACAAGACGCTATAGTCTGACTGGTTTTCGAGTTGGAAAGAAATTTTCCTCCTTGTGGTGCCAAGTTATCAAAGGTTGATTATAGATAAGCAGTTCAGTTCACGGATTTGGAACGTGGAAATATTTAGCAATTTGTTAGTAAATCATTAGCTTTAAAGAACACGTAGTACACTGCATGTCGACCTTCTTAAATTAGTAAAAGAATCTGTAGTGAGGGTCTGAATCACTGCATGGTGAGCTTAAGCCTACCAACACTGAACTTCATGGCTTTTAATTCCCATTTTTAAGTTCACAGTCCTCATATGGACCTCAGGCTTGACTAATTACTGGTTTAGTTCACTGGTACATAGGGCTAGCGATCAGAATAGATAGAAGGTTTAAAAGCCTGAGATTTTGCTGGTAGAAAGAGGCAGACAGATGTCTCTCTCTGCTCTGCTGTCTCCATCCCTCTCACAGAAAGAAAACCAGAGATCCGAATTGAGAAAGGACAGTTTGAGATGCACGTTACACAGTGCCGCGGGGCTCTATAACCAGTAACACTGGATCTACTGCAAATAACTGGTGGAGCAGATGTAGAGGAAATGAGGTAATAGCCTCACCACTGAATTAATGAAGTTGGAAGCTAGTTCTTAAGTCCACTTGTGTATTCTTCAGACACTGGCATTATATGATCAGTGTTTGAAACATTCGTACCAGGAATTCAGGCTCATGTGCCAATCACACTGCATTATCTCATTAAGGAAGGCCGATTTTAAACAAAAACAAGTCTAAATGGTCACAAGCATTGTTTCCATACATAGTAAGAAAGATTTAATTATTCATGCTCTATTCCTCTTGTACCTTGAAAGAAAAAAATTCCTTACTGCATTCAAAAATATTTGACTCATATGAAAGTCTTCAAGCTAGTCAGCCTTAATAAAATCCACATGACTTCTGCAGATCTTGAGTTTCCACCCCAGAACATAATGGAGCTAAATACTACACCAACTGATAAATTTTCAGCCTTGCCCTCACCTCTCCTGCATTAATGCTAGACTACTGCTTTTTTTATTAGAGTTCTACTAGCAAAAAATCAACATAAAGTTGGAACAATAAGGTTTCCGTGGCTCTTTTCCAAATGTTAACGCAGAAGAAAAGGCCAAATCCTGCTTTCAGGTCAAATAATAAAACGGCCAGCAAAACCTAAAGGGGGAATGGGTGGGGGGATGGGGGTGGAAGAGGCATTCACAGAAAACAATCACGAGGAGACCATCTGAAATCTAGGCCTCCGAGTATCCTCAAAGGTCATCTAGTCTATCCCTTCTGCCACAACACGAACTACATCAGTTTAGACAGTTGTTTTAAAGGATAAATGTCCACACTTCCCAGATGATGCATCCCGGTGTTTTAGTATTCATTTTAGGATTTCCCTTCCCAACATTTAATCAAATCTTTCTTTCTGCAAATTTAAAGAATTCACTGCTTGTCCTGTTCATCATGGACAGAGAAAAGTTTGTGTTCCCTCTTACTGCATACACCTTTAATTTTGTTGAAGATTTGGATTCAGTCTTTCTTGTCTGTGGTAACCAACTGCAAATCTGTCTTCACAGATGATGTATTTTAGACCTTTGATCCTTCTTTGTTTTCTTCTTGGTCCTTTCCTCCACCTTTCCAGGTCTCTGTGGAACTGTACGTTCCGCAGTCAAACACTACACGCCAACATTAAGCAGATCACAAGGACTTTGTGGGAATTATCTTTTCTGAACTAACAGATCAAAAAACGTTTTTCTGTTGTCTGAGTAACTCACCAAATACTTCATTGTCCTCTGAAGACTGCTGTGTTAGTCTGGCTGCTTTCGGACTCTCTTTAGTTCCTTCCTCCACCTTGGTTTCAGCATTCTGTAAAACAAACATTTCTTCAGATTAGGTCTTCTTTTATAGTTATCAACTAGAAAAATTCTTCAAACTTCCAAATTACGCACACATCACATTCTTAATGAATACAGAATCATTAACACAGACGTTTTTGGTATCTTTACTATATATATGTGGTTTTGCAAAATATTGACAGAAAAATATTCTCAGAAAACACAGATTTTTTTTTTTTTTTTTTGAGTTTGTTGTAACCTGAGTAGAGGACGTAAGATGGAGGGACAGAGAAGACATCTAAATAAGAGAGAACTTAGGAACCATGAAAGAATCCTTGTAAGTTTCCACTTTTCCTCCTCATATTTCATTTTCTATTTATTGATGTCTTCCATTGTTGACTTAGTGAACCAAGAGATCAGAAGATAGTGCACAAACATTTCTCCTTACAGAGCAAAGGTAAGTGAGCTAGAGAGAGCTTAGGAGCCGCCATGCTCAAGTCTTTAACCAATTCATCTACTTAACCGTTTAAAGCACGAGTATTTATCTATTTCTGAAACAAATCTGCCAACGCGCTACCTGGTGTTAGATTGAGCCCAGAGATAAGTCAACAGCTTCAGCACTTAAACTACCAGAAGTCAAAGCATTTAATTCCCTAGCTAGAAAAGACTGAAGAAAACATAACCTGTGAAACACTGAGTTTTAAATATTTATATTGCTACTGAAGAAAAAATAACTCATGATTTTAAAATGTTTTACTTTGGTACTCAAGAGAAACGTATAGGCAAGCTTGCAGCAATGCAGACAGTAAACTGCATATGCAGTCAGCTTTTAAGTGATGGATATGAAGTGACTGATGCAATATAAATATTACTGGAAAGAGCTGACTAAGAGTTGAGGAAGCGAAAAAAGAGAAACGTATACCTATGCTTTTTTAAAGGATGGATATTGTTCTATTCAGGTACATGCTTGTTCACAAGACTTTGCTGACATTTTGGAAAAATTACCTTTGTACAATTTATAAATTCTGGTTTAAGTTTCAAAAATGCTGCTATACAATCCGTCCATGAAAAGTACCGGTTCTGCCCTCAGAAACATAGCACATTTCCAAACTGTAAGTGGTCGCTTATTTCACAGAATCACAGGTTGGAAGGGGCCTCTGGAGATCATCTAGTCCAACCCCCTGCCAGAGCAGGGTCACCTAGAGCAGGTTGCACAGGAACGCATCCAGGCGGGTTCTGAATGTCTCCAGAGTTGGAGACTTCACCACCTCTCTGGGCAGCCTGTTCCAGTGCTCTGCCACCCTCAGGGTAAAGAAGTTCCTCCTCATATTTAGGTGGAACTTCCAATGCTCAAGTTTGTGCCCATTACCTCTTGTCCTGTCCCCGGGCACCACTGAAAAGAGCCTGGCCCCATCCTCCTGACACCCATCCTTTAAATATTTATAAGCGTTGATAAGGTCCCCCCTCAACCGTCTTTTTTCCAGACTGGAGAGACCCAAATCCCTCAGCCTTTCTTCATAAGAGAGGTGCTCCAGTCCCCTAATCATCTTGGTAGCTCTCTGCTGCACCCTCTCCACAGCAGTTCCCTGTCCTTCTTGACCCGGGGAGCCCAGAACTGGACACAGTACTCCAGACGTGGCCTCACCAAGGCAGAGTAGAGGGGGAGNGTGTCATTAGCAAACTTGCTGAGGGTGCACTCTATCCCCTCATCCAGGTCATTGATGAATGTATTGAAGAGGACCAGACCCAGTACATGTCCCTGGGGAACACCACTCGTCACTGACCTCCAACTAGACTCTGTGCCCCTAATCATGACCCTCTGAGCTCTGTCTTTCAACCTGTTATCTATCCACCTTACTGTCCATTCATTAAGACCACTCTTCCTAAGCTTCCCTATGAGGATGCTGTGGGAGACAGTGTCAAACGCCTTACTTAAGTCAAGATCTGCTGCCCTCCCCTCATCTGTCCATCCAGTCATGCCATCATAGATGGCTATCAGATTAGTCAGACATGATTTCCCCTTGGTGAATCCATGTTGAGTACTTCTGATAGCTGATTTCCCCCTATTAATAACCACACAGAAGATATAAGATGACAGGTAGATTAAGTCTGCCAACCTCCCTATAGAACACAGGAGTACAAACTTAGGGCACATAAACAACTCAAGAGACTTTGAAAGAAGACTTTTGTCTTTGTTAGGAAAAAAGAAAGACCTATGGGTGTCACAAAGCACAGTCAAGAACAGAAATAGCAGAGAGAACAGGAAAGAAAGGAGAAACTGTGCTTCAGAGGAAGAAAAACCTGCAGAAGAAAGGATTCTGCACTCCCTCAAGGCACCAACCTGAGCACCCCATGCAGAAAACCCATCAGCTATGTCTCTCTCAAAGCTGAGGAGACAAGTCAGTTTTAGCAGATGCTCCCCTCGGTTTGGCTAAGTGCCCCTTAGGAAGATGGAGGGACCCAGTCAGAAACTAGCAGTGCCTGTGCTGGGAGACAGCTTGCTTTGGGAAAACAATTTTGTGATCAGCACAAATACTTAAGCCCTGTCCCCATCCCCACAGATATAATTTGTAAGTTGTGGAGCCACCCAGTTGGCAATGTGTTACGTGCTGTCAACACGCACAAGGGACACATGCCAAGGTCCACAGCACCTGTACTGGTTTACAGAACCACTTGCATGTAGAGGCCACTGATTCAGTAAGCTGCATATTGAAGTTGGGTTCTCCATCCTATTTTAGTTACTCTATAGTGAGCAGCAACTCAACTACATCTTCTTTGTAGAAAGAGATGGAGGACAGCCTTCAACTCTGAAAAAGGCAGAAGAGGACATCTGCTACAGCAGAGTGAGCCAATCCCAAAGCAAAAAGCTACTAAAAATTGTGCCATTGTGTATGAGACAAAATTCATACAAAATTAGATAATCAAACCAAGTTCAGGCTTTCCCAGATGAAGGGGACAGCTGAACTCCTGATGAGAGCTATTGCTCTCAGTTTTGTAAAGACAGTGCTTGTTAGCTCCATTTTCAAATGTATTCCACCGTATTGAGTATATGGTAAAGCTGGTAGTGCAGAAGGACAGGGATTGCTGTTCCTCATGCTCTTGTTCCTCTTGGGAAACAGCTGAAAGTCTGTAACCTGCTGCAAGGCACCAAGAGCAGTAGCAACAAAACACTCTCCAACAGATACTCAGCAGTGCCTATGAAATGAGTTGTGACTTCAAGTTCTTACTAGGGAGATGTTTGCATCCCTTACTTTAAAAACATGGTTTTGTCAGTCTCAGGGAAATTAGAAAGACTGAGCCCTGAGATATTTTGGTTTGAGTTAAATCACTGGGGAAGAACTACACAGCAGCTGTGCTGTCTGCTCCCTGGATAAGCCACAATGTTGGTGTTGACAGATGTCAGCTCCAAGACGCTGACAGGAAAGTTGTGTGATGTATCAGCCTAAAATATGACAGTGCACGGCTGGAGGTAAATCCATTTGGCATGACTTCTTACAGAGAATGTAACCTTTAAAAAGATGTCTTTTGCTTTATTATTTGCACTAAAATAATTTACACAACACATTACTACTGGCATATCTAGTATTTGTATTACCAAAAACAATATGAGAAAGAAAAATTGATGATCCAGATGCACTAAAACAAGTTATATTATAAAACAGCATTTTAAAAGACAAGATTTAGCCAGCTGCTTAATTCTTTTTTCCAGTGTTCTAAAAATTCTTAAGTGTCTCTATCCTTCCAATCAACGAACAGAAAAACTGAGAACACATTCCCTTACACTACCTGAGCTGTGCCAGGAGGGATTCCTTACCTACAGTTGTAAACTGCTTGTGCTTGGTTATAAAATAAAGGCCCTTTGTACATAACATAGCAAATATAATTCTAACTAGCTCTTACTTTCAGGTTGAGTGCTCAATGCACTTTCAGAAGTGATAGGCAAAATAGGTTTATATTACAGCATCAGTTCCCAAGAATTATAGATTACACCTGATTTTAGCATGAAATAAATATTATATAGGCCTAAATTCACAAAACCCCACTCTCACTCCCCAATCATCTCCTCAACCACCACAAAAATTATCATTAAAATGGAACTCAAGTCAAGTTTCTTGAGATGAGATGGGCATTCTCAATGTGCTCAGACCCTTCTCTGAACTAAGGCCTCCAACCTGTGCTTCAGAAAAAGCGAGGAGGACGTGCCCCATTCTGCAGGTGTTCTGATATTAGGAGAGAAACCACAGAGCACCAAGATCACTACCAGAGCAGAATGGAGTTGCATTTCTTACATGAATTGGGCCGCTCGTGTTCCAAAATACCATAAAACACCTAAGTAGCAAGCCAGCATCTACTGCATCGTAACAGCTGGTCACAGACTAGAAAAACTTCTATCTTTTCTTAAAGCAGTTACAAAATAAGATGTGCATGTAAACTGCAACTGTACATAAGTGAATATGTACATATACAGCTGCTCTTAACTCAGCCCTGATAAAAATTAGAAATTGCATTATAATCTACCACAGTTTTACAAGACCCTTTTGGCCCTGCTTCCTATTGTAGCTGCTCACCCATGCCTTGTGACTCAGTTCACCTCGTTTATTGACCAAGTGAACATCACAGTCTCCATATTACACAACTTTTTAAAACTTTGATAGGCAAATATATAAAGAGGTAGCTATCAAAATATTTCTAACAAACAAACAGCAATATCAAAAGTCATGTTTGGCTATACATACCAAGTGCAAGAAGCAAGGCTATTTGTATTTTGCTGCTTTTGGTGCCTATTTATGTGATCTAAGTGGAAAATACTAAAAAAAGTTGAGTTACAATGAGCTGTGTTCTGCAGCTACTACAGCACCAGGCCAGATTAAAAAGTGCAGTGAAGTATTTACCTTTACTGAAGCAGTTATGTCCTCAAGAAAACACAGAACTTGGAAATGGAAAGTATGGAGTATTCAAGCCAGCTTTTTAACTATCTTGCCATTTTTGCATACTAGTTCGGAAAGGCTTGTTTCTTTCCCTTTAACCATAAAACTGTTACATGATGACTTCATTTTGCAAGTGACAAAAACACACAGAGAAGTTAAAAATTCTCATCGGAAATCAAACAATTATTCAAGAAGTGTTATATCTAAAAGAGAATTAAAGAAATTCAGTGTGAAAGAGAGATTCGTATCGTCTGTGCTCCCATTCCTGCCTTTTACAATCTACTCTGTGTTCTTATTATGTACTTAGCTAGTTATGTGTAGCTCCATCCCTGTGGCACAAATGAAAACAGACTGAAATTTCCTTTATTTTCAGAAAAGTGCCACACTGACATCAAAAGTTATAACTGCAGCAAGACAACACAGACCATGGGTGCATGAACCGCTGCTTTGGCAGCATAGCTATTTCTCCACTTCCTTCTCTCATTCTTATTCATTCATTCATTCCTGTCCATAGCAAGTTACCTTCCTTGCACTTAAGTCCATGACATCTAGCAGAACCAGAGGCATGGTAAACACTTGATTCTTCCCTTATGCTACATTTATGAAATGAAGATAAATAACAAACACCACCTTAAAAGACAGACAAGAGTTTCTAGTAGATAAACCCAGATTTGACTGGCAATAAACCTCCATTTTGGAATAACAGAAAAAGGGTACATTGTTGCAGTCAATAACAATCTTGATAATCTAAACTATATCCATAGCAGTAGATCATGCAGCTCCAGACTCAGCTGAAGAACTCAGCATAATATTCCTCACTTCCAATTCCGCAGCGATATTCACCTAAATTCTACCATGCAAGGCTAATTTTCATTTAATATCCACAAAGCATATGAATGATGTTCAGGTTACATTATACCTTCAGGACATTATATATGTTGCCTCTTCTCAACAGAGCTAAATCATCTTCCACAGAGTTCCAGGGAAAAAAATAAGAAAAAAAAAAAATCTTTAAACCATGGGTATGTGCTCCTTCAAAAATGTGACAGTAACATGATTGAGAGCCATGTATCAATAAGTTCATCAAATGCGCAAATGTTTCTCCAAATATCAAATACTGTTGCAATTGGCAGGACAGGACATAAATCCTGTGATAGTTTTCTTTGTCACTTTTGGATTCTGCATCCCCAGATTAAGTAGTAACAATGTTGCTTTCATGAAAGCTGGAGAAATGCCTTGTTATTTTCTTCTCAGAGACCTCCATCAATCTCAACAGTTTTTAGCTCCCATCCATTGTGGGGAATTTTACACGCACAGCTTAACACAATCAAGCAGATGAGATGCTGTGGACAACCCTTATTAGCAGCAAGAATGCATGGAACAGCAGTTGCCCTTCTTCAGGTGGGCAGAGATCTCCTGGACCTGCACTAATGAGTATGTTAATGTCAAACATCTTCCTGAACTCACCCATTAATTCTTTTTAACCGTGGAGATTTTCCAACCCTCTTTTCATTAATACAGAAACTCATACACATGCTTGCAGGCACCAGCTTCTTGCACAGAACGTGAATGGTGAATTTTACAATGCCATATGGGCTAATTCATACTCCCTGAGCAAGACTACTGCTATCATTCAGAACAGGGTTACGCCAGACTGAAGCTGGCCTCTTCTTATCTCTACAGCTTCAAGCTCTTGAAAGGGTTCCAGGAACTCCTACATCAGTTCGTTCTTCAGTCCCCACCAGTCATGAAAAGGATTCAAATTTTCCTATTAATTTTCAGATAAGTAAAATAACTCTTTTAAACCGCAAGCTAATCACAATCATTATCTCCAGTCCACTCCTAGGCCTCATATTCTGAGTTTAATTTTCACCTCTACAGTACAGATTCTTTACATTGTTTCTGAAATATAATACTAAAAATATCCTCTACTCAGTAACTTCTGTATAGAATAATTATTCTTATGTTCCTGCGCATGTGTCAAAATCTTATTTAAGGTAAAAGAATGAAAAAAATGACAGAGTGATGGAAAGAGAGAGGGCTAGAGTATTCTAAGGACAGTTATCTGTTCCACTCAGCTTCAACAGTACAGTGCTACTGCTGCTAATGTCACCGACTGAGAATTTCAAAAGAAGTTTCAAACAAAAGGATCCAATCACTAACCCCCAAGGCAGACAAAGGCCCTTTGAAAAAGGTTTGAGATGCCTCAAACATACTATCCGGGTCTTTGAAGATATGCATTCAGTCTATTTTAAAACCTTAAGATACTGGGAGGCTGAAGTAAAAAAAACTGAATTCCAACTCAAAAAATTGCTACATTCCCCATCACCAGTTCCACACTATTTTGCTACGTGTTCCACTCCGTTTACAAAAGGCATTTAAAAAACCACTTCTGTTCATGGAGAAGTTCTCACAAATTGGGTTAATACACAGGATATCTTGGCTTTATAGCAATTCTATTTCATTTTGAGAAGAGGTTCCTCACCACTCTGTGGTTCTCATATTTTATAACTGAACTGAAATCGCTTCAGCTCAGACTGTAACAGATAAAAAACAGCTAATGGATCCACTGTGTGCTTCTAGGCCACTTTTACTAGTCTGTAAAATATTCCCCTAATGCTGAGGAGGGAGGTTCAAGCATGTGACAGGGAGAAAACACGTGATTACATTAGTGTGTCCATATCACTGACAGAGGCTAATTGCATTTGGGTGCAAAGTGCTAAAACGACAGAGTTCATTTGAGAAACAAAACAAAATAAAAACTAGGACAGAGAACCTGTGCAAGAATCAAGGTTTTCCCATGAATATCGTGACCTGAAGAAAACCAACCCAAGAAACCCAAATTCACGTACCCTATCCATAGCAGCAGAGAGAGAGGAAAAGCTATGTGAGTGACCTGTTACTATGTAGGTAATCTAAGACGCTGACAGAATCAGGAATTCTCATAAAACAGCAAAGAATTTGCAAAACAAGTTAAGACGAGACACAAAAACATGCTCCAGGGTCAATATTTTCAATTTGAAGCAAGACTCCTGTAGCGTGCCTTTCACTTTGTGCACATTAATCCTGAAACCGTACACAGGAAACCTGACCGTGAATCACCTAAAATTCAGACAAGTACGGACAGAGCTATGACTTGCTGTTTCCTCCCCAAGTCCCACCCCGGTTCCACCAAGCAGGGCAACCACCACCACATCAGCTGTACAAGCAGCGCAGTGGCGCGCACGCAATGCAAAACTGTGAAGATCAATATAAGGATCTAAAACCGCACTTGGCAACACGCTGAGTTTTGACAGCCTCCAAAACGCTTGACCTGAAACCAAAGTTATTAAAGCACATGTGCTGCCTACTCTGAACCTGTGTGGTTTTTCTACAGTGCCACTGCAAACAGCATCTGGCAGGCACATTGATGGATGCAGCTCTGGACCTCATGAATCAAAGAGGAACCACAACAACGCTTGTTAAACAAAACCAAAAACAGGGACTTCAATCATCCAGCACAACAGCAAATCTCTTCTACAAAAGGTGTTTAAGCACATTTCCAGAATAGTCTGAAGGGTGACAGCTATTAATACCGATGCTTTCACAGTCCACTCATCACCTTTATCTTATCTAGACTGTTTGCTAATTTACTTTCCTTTAAGCACTCGTTTTAGCCACCTGCTGAACAAGTACAACCATTACACTCCCTATTTTTTTTTTCAAGAAAAGGATGTGGCTTAAGTCATAAACACAACGTTGATGCTGCAGCCTCAACTCTCAGTGCATCTCCCTAAGGGCTTCATAAGTACACTGAACAACGGCAGTGTCTAGCCCCAGCAGACTAGTATTTTTCAAATACCACCACCTGAGGTCCGTCTGAGGGTAATAAAAAAAAAAAAGTGTACAAACGCAATCCTGTTTCCTTCTGCTAATGAAAGCACTTCTATATTCTAGCATCTTGATAACATCTGAAAAGAATTCATATAGACATCCAACAGAAAGTGATAAAAAAGGTTGCCTAAGCATCTGTGCTGGTTTAGGCTGGGGTAGAGTTAATTTTCTTCATAGCAGCTAGTATGGGGCCAGGTTTTGAATTTGTGCTGGGAACAGCGTGGATAACACAGGGATATTTTGGTTATCACTGAGCAGTGTTTACACAGAGTCAAGTAAATAAGTAAGAAAAATTAAATAAGTAAAAAAAAACCCCAAATATTCATTTAAATATTATTTTCTTTCTCCCATTACCTAGAAGGTGTTTTGAGTGGAATGTATTATAAAATGAAAGTTATTACAGAGCATCTCAAAAATATTCACTGTAAAAGTTTCAGTTCTAAGAAGAATACGAAACTATTAGAAATAAACCAAGCTGCCACCTTATCAGCAAAAAAAAACCCATATTTTCTTGGTCCCCAGCTGTGAAAACCTTCTGGCTTTTGCAGTACTCCAGTCAACAGTGGACAGGTATTTTTGACAAAACCCCAGCACAGTCGATATCCTGACTCTGCAGCCAGCATTGCCTTTTTTTAATAGAAAACAGATAAGGTTTCCCTTGTCAATAACTGGTTGACTCTGCAGGCCTCCAGAAGCGAAGTGGAACACACGTGACTATGTGGGCTACAAAACGCTGAAGCATTATCGTGACAGCTAAACACAGAGAGAAGGAACTCGGCACCCAACACGACAGTTTAGCTCTGCCCAGTTCCCCAGCAGCAACCCAGATTGCAAGGAGGCCAGAATTTCACTTCTGGTATTTCATTCTTAATTCCATTACGTGCAAGAACCAGTCCTTTAGTGTGAAAAATAAATAGGCCAACATATATGTTTGGGTCATTTCTATATGTAGTTGAAGACTGGCTTTACTGAGCAACAGAAGTATCTCTTAACCACTTGCTTTGGGTTGAGTGTACCACAAAGGAAAAAAAGCAGCGCGCCTAAGAGTAGACAACTTTAAAAGACTTTCTGGCTGTTCTACTCACAGTGACACATTACACTAACCCAAACCCCCTCTGAGCTTAATGAGTAGGAAACAAGCCCCGAAACAATTGCCACTGCACACCAAAAATTGACTTTCAGCGTCTTGAATTTAATTTTCATTTACCAAGTCTTAGCTCATGAGAAAGAAAGCTCACAAAAAAAGCACTTTACATTCAAAATTAAACCCCTTCAACTCCCTAAAAACTACCAAGACACTCTCAGCATTTAAAAGGCAGATTTTACACTTATTTGCCAAGAATTAAAAGAAGAATTAAATACAGGACTGAGCAGTTAATTTTAGAAGGGATTTTTTCCAATATACTGATTTGGAAGGAAGATAATTTTCACTGTTTTAGGTCACTCAGCAGTCTCTGGCTTTGTGAATTCTATTTCTAGGTCAAAGCTAAGAAAAATCTTACAATAAAATCACCTGATATTAAAATACATTTTATTTACCTGCAAGACCTGTAGGTTTAAAGGAAGTTCTGACCATGGTATTGACCAATGCATTTGTTTCTGCACCATGATAAAATTATCAAGTGTTACTTAAATCTCGTACAAAAAGGGTTTGGTTTTTTTTGGGGGGTGGTGGGTTATTGAGAGACATCTTCGTCTTTCAAAAGTGGTGTGGGATTTTAACCCAGAAAACCTGATGTTTCAGCTCCTCATTAGCCTGCACTCCATCATGGCCACAGCCTTGTCCCATCCCCGAGGCTTGTGTTACCCCTCTTCACCTCCTCCTCAAGCTGGGCTGCCCCAAACGCTTGTTGGGCCCCCAAGGAGCCAAACAAGGGGAGGGAGAGAGGGGCTAAACGTGAGGGGAGAGAGAGGGAGAGAACTGAACCAGAACAGCTCTCAGATCCAATCCACTATACAGCCCCACACCCCCAGTTTTAATGGGAGAAACGACGCTTGCTACGCAATGTAAATTATGGACTCTCTAACTGAATGACACAAGCTTTTCCTCTTCTTTATTTGATTTTTTAGGCCAATATTAAATGCATGATCTTGAAAGAAACTGAGTTTTATTACTCTGCGCTCCCAGAAGGAACACAGGTCCTCTGCGTGATGTAAATAAACATACAAACACCAGCTAAAGGAAAATATTTTCAAATGTCAAGATTTATGAGGACGGTATTTACAAAATAATCAAAACATGATTGTCCTCTTCAAAATGTAAATAAAGATATCTTTTCAACAGTTTTGAAATACAGTTGGCATGGAAGTCAGGTTTTTTAGTTAAAGGAAACCGATGGAGGCACAAAATAGATTGTATGATTGTAAAACACTGGTATGACACCTTTTAACTCACACTTAAGTAAATTAAAAAAAAAAACCAAAAACAAGAAAACAAACAAAAGTCTCCTATTGACTTATGAAGTGTACTGTTTTGTAGAAGACAAATTGAAGCCTAAGTCATCAGCACAAAAGTAGTGACCAGGAAGGGTAACTATCAAAAGAACATGATTTCCTGCAATCAGTCCGATTTCTTTGTTGTATTTGAAAAATACGTGCATCTAGCAAACCCCACAGGGGCTGAAAAACCTCCACACACAACAGTATGAGCACAAAAAGTAAGAATACTTTTTGTTTTCAATAGCTCTAGCTTAGTATTATCTTCACTATCGATAACTGTCAGAGTTCAAGGAACGTCTAGACAATGGTTTTAGTCATAGGGGTTTTGTTTTCAGCAGTCCTGTGAGGAGCTGGGAGTTGAACTCAATGACCTTTATGGGTCCCTTCCAATTTAAGATTTTCTGTGATTCTATGATATGTGAAGACAAGGCAAGACACTGATCACATCATCAAGATAAAAAAGTGTCAAAAATAGTTCCTCACTATAAGACTATATTAAAAAAAATAATACTACAAACATAGACATAGACTTTAATAGTCTTATTAAAACCCCGAGTCTAATGAAGACTCACCAGGAATGTTAGACACTAAGCAAAACATAATATTTGCTGAAGGATTATTTTCCGCAATCCTCTGTTGAATAAACTTCTGCCTTCAGCCCTGTTGTGCTGTTTCCAAGGTTCCTCTTGTCCACATCACCCTGAACTCTTTGCTTGCCAACTCAGTCCACCACTTCCTCAATTGTCTGCGGGTCATCATCTCCCTCCCTCCTTGTTCCTAGTTTAAAGCTCTCCTCACCAGGCTGGCCAGCCTGTTGGCAACGATGCTTTTGCTCTACTTGGTCAGGTAGATGAAGTCTCTTCTGAGCAGTCCTTCATCCTCAAAGAGGGTCGCCCATGGTTGTAAAGACCCAAAAAAAAGCTGTCAGCACCAGCTGTTGACCTCCAGGATCCATGCAGTTCTTCAAGCTCTACACTGCACTGGAAGGATCAAGGAGAAAACCCTTGGCCCCTGTGCCCTTGTTCCTCAGCCCCTGAGCCTCATAACCATGCTTGATAGGCATCACGTTGCTCCCTCCAGTATCAAGGGTGCCATGTGGAAGAGCAGCAAGGGAATAATAGTCCAAAGATAGTCCAAGGGGATAATAGTCCAAGCCCCAGCAGCCTCACCACAACAACATGGGTCCAAATCTCCCTCCTAAATGAGAAAGCACATGAGAGAGAAAGACAGCACATGCAAAAACGTAACTGCATTTTAAGTAATGACCTTGGATTTAAAGATACAGGAAGGAGGGACAATTGGGAAGTATATGTTAATTTTTAGAATCATATTAAGGTACCTCAAGATGTTTTTTTCTCAACATGCTCAAAGCCCAGAAGTTACCTCCTTTTCTCATACCTCACCAAAGACAACACAAAAAGACTTTCCTACAAGAATTAGTCATCTTTGCAAATCTCGAACAAAAACAGATTTAAAAAAAAAAATAGCTTTCCCACTTTTATATCAACAAAATACAGTCATTTAAGAACTTGGATTAAAACCCTTTCACCATTGATTATTTTTTTAATGGGAGATATGCAGGCAGACTCTACTCCAAAATAACAGCAGGCATAAATAGATTTTTAAAATAACTTGAATGGCAAATAGGTATCTTCCCTGTATTTTTTCTTTGAAAAAGAAGCAATATCAGAGATTTTGGGTTAGAGTTACACGAACGTAACACTGCAAAAATTGCAAAGGAAAACCATAATCTAAAGTAGGATCATCTTCCCTTGCCCCAATAAATCAGAAAGCTGCAACTCGGTAAAGAAAGGTTTTCACTAATAATGGTTCTTGCAAAATTTTTTTACGCTTTTGTAGCATAAAACGTTTCTCCCTCCCTCAAAGAAATCCAGTGAATACAAATTCAACAACATTACTCTGGCACTACCACTAAAATGTATTTTAAAATACTTCATTTTAAGAGACGGACTTTGCCCATCAACTCTCAGCAACTTCAATTCTGATGCAAGACAATTATCAGGAAGCAACAGAAAGCTCAATGCTAAATTTTGATTCAAAATCATAAGTCTACCTTTTCAGAAAGCCACAGTACTATGCCAGGGACCTGTCCACCTAACGTCCAATGTGGGCCCAAATCTGTAAGACCTTCCTTTCAGCAGGCTACTCTAAGTCTCTCAAATATAAACCAAATGTCAACTAGTAGATAGTTGTCAATTATATTTTAGTAAAATTACTTTCTAAACACGAAAAAATCCTCGATATTTCTCTATGTTCTCATAAAAAGATCATCCTAGAGCCAAAGAACAAACACTGAAATATTTACAATCCTTTTCTGCATTTTTAAGAAAGCAACTTCAGAACATCTATTTTAATAAATTTATAATTTTTCATGAGGCATTTTAAGAGGAATAAAACAAGGATCCATTTCTCAATTCCACTAGCTACCTTAACAACCACAAAATGTAAAATGAGAGGATCAACCGATTTCTGAAATATTCTAGCTGTCAGTCATTTTTCAAGAAACTGTCTAAACTGAGCCCAAACGACTGTCATAAAACATGCAATAAATAACAAAACAATACACCTAAATTAACACTAAAACAATAAAACACAAGCCAGGAGCATCTCAAAAAAAGCTAACCGAAACTAATCCACTCCAATAACCAGGAAAAAAAATAATCACACAATGATGCCTCCAACACAAATAGAAACTGCTCCCAGTCACTGCTTGCTTTGACTTCAGCATCCATTATCAGGAACGGAGGAGCAGACCCTTACTGAGATGATCATTTCCCTTTCACAATGTTCACGCGCACTAAACAACGATCATGGTTCTTTATTATTGTTCTCAGAGAAAAAGTGATTTGAAAGGCTTTACTGAACTCACCATTAAAGCCTGCTCCATTTTTCACAAAGGTGAATGCCTTCAAAGCAAAATTTGTCAGCCACCTCTGTGTAAGTGGCATTATGTCAATGATTTACATAAAACCTGATACCTCTTCTCATGATTTTGCCCCATATTCTGTTATTTTGTGTTCTAAAAGCAACACAAGAGAACAATGCTTTCCCCCATGCTTTAAGCCAACACAGAGGCACTCTCACAAAAACTACTCTGCAGACTTACAATTGCACCAATACGATTAGAAGAAAAATGCACCATTGTAACACACATGTGAAGCTAGCAAGCTAAAATACTAACCTGCACGTTTGATACCTGAACCTTCCCATCTCAGAAGGGAATAGCAAAGTCTCAGAGGCAAAAAAAATGGGAAAAAAACTACAAAAACAATTGTTTACCCAAGCATGCCCAGAGAGATGACATGTTAATAGTTAATTTTCAGGCAACTGTGCGGTCTGTGTTTAAAATGTCTAAATTGGCATTCAAATTGTACTGACCACTGTGAGGGGGAAAACAACAAAAAACCCAAACCCTGAAGAGCTACTGATGTTAATGAATGGCAGAGGCCAATTTCATTAGTTGCCCTGCAATTGGTATATGAAAGTCCTCTAAAGCAAGAAGCAAGCTACAAGAAAATAGAGGATGCATTGTTTCATTCAGCAGCAATAATATCAGAATGTTAATGCAGTTGTGAGACTAATGCACTTTAATGAACGCATATTTTAAACCTGAGCAGGGCACTTGATCTCACTGGGGCTTCTAGACATTGTTAAGAGCTGTAACTCAGAGCCTGACCTCAGCAAGTTCTGGCTACCGGGCCACCAAGTGGCTTTTTATACCAGCTCCACTGCCACCTTTGGATATTGGTGCCCTCCTCCGGAGCACACTTATGCCCTAACGCAGCCCAGACTGTAACATGCAGATGTGAATACTTACATATGCAGTCTTATTAACATTTACCCCAACTTTGGTAAAGTGATTTGGCTAGTTTCTAGCATGACTTGGTGATTTCATACGCAACAAGTACAGGTAAAATGTTACATTTTTTTCCCTACAGATCAAGAATTTAACACATTCCTAACTTTCAGGTACAGTCACCTGAAATTAACTATTGCTGCTCACCATCACGAGCCAGTGGTAAGACATACCCTGAGAGCCCCAGGAAATGACTCAGATCTTGCACTTAGCGCTTCTTCAGTCCCAGGTGACACCTGATTCATCAGCAAATACACACTGTTACTCACCTGAAAATAGGGGAGGTTTTCCTGTAGAGCTAATTGCTTCCATTTAAGTACACACACACACACAAAAAAAAGATGACTGTGATCAGAAAGCATTTATCAAAAGTGTCTTCAGATGTCCAATATGATAAGATACATGCTCCATAATATGTTTCATAAGGCTGTTCTCATACCTTTTGAAAAGCATGAACAGATAATCTAACTACTGAATAAGATGCCATCTGCACTATGCATAATCCTGTTCTTCAGGAACACTTTTTGCTTTGCTGTTGTTTTTTCAGATGGAACAGTTCACAGGCGCAGTATTGTTTTAAACAGCTGTTGCTACCATTTTCCAAATATATAAAGTCAAACAAAGAAACCAAAAACCTGAGAATGACCAAGCAATAGAAATTTCCAACTGACTGTAAAAATAAGTGTCCATCTTCCCTGCTACCAACGTAAAGAAAAGTCAGAAGTGATGACAATGAAAGACTCACATGCATGTACAGATGGGAGAAATGGTTAATACGAGAAATACAACCACACCTGTGAGCAGCCACCTTATCGCTCAGTGAGCCAAAAAGCAAATAGAAACTGACATTTAAAAAGATGATTCAGTTTACCAGAGTTGCAATCATTAATGTGGTTCTAGCAAAAACCTTGCACATCTTCATGAGAAGAAAAGTCTCATGGTGAGGGGAAGCAGGAACAAAGACATATCTGTATCATGTTGAAATTCAAGAGCTATACATTTAAACAAAAAGTTATTTAAAGTAATGCCACTTTTGCACCATTCATAGTGATCATCTGTGCAAGCCTCAAACTCTGTGCGGGAGAATGGAGCACAACCAGCAAGCACTTCTATTCACTGTCTGGGTCTGTCTCAAACTCCAGGCAAGAGCACTTGTTCTTTTTGTCAACTTCCACCTTTTTCTTCAGTGCCTAATTTTTTAGATCTTTTCTCTTTTTTAGCTATTTAACAAAAAAAGCACCCTTAGCTTAGCCAGCCAGCACTGCCTTTCTTCTGTGACCACTCAAGACTAACTCTGTACTGTTATGAGTTACCATATACCCACTAGTATCAATTCGTCAAGCCTTTGTGAAACTGCGACCAGTGTCCATCTTTTTAGCAAGGTTTCAAGCAAGCAAGGATCATCTTTGAACTAGAAAGTATACTTCATGCCTCTTCTCTCTTTTAGGTGGATTTGTTTTGAAAGAAAAAGGCCTCGTCTCCAGTATTTTTTTTGTCAATGATGGTAAAGAGCAGTACTTTATTGAAGTATAAAAGACGCCAAAGGTAGGGTACATTCTGTGCTCAACAGAAACCTCTACGTCTACAGTGAAGGGGCAACAATGCATTGGTAAAGGGAGAGCCACACTTAATACATAGCATTTCAAATGCTTAGCTGTTTTTATCTTCTAATTAAAAGCAGATGGCATAACAGTTTTAGCAGTAATTGTTCTCCATGGATAGAAGGGGAGGGGGAACAGCCAGCTTGGATTTACCAAGGGCAAATGGTACCTGACGAACCAGACAACTTCCTGTGATGAAATGACTGGTTCTGTGGAGGAGGGGAAAAAACGTTTCATATCGCTTTACTTTAGCATGGCCTGTGACACAGCCTCCCACAGTCTGCCGCTCTACCCTTACAGTCAAACCGAGAAGATAAGATTTGGGTAGGTAGAATACAAGGGGTTGGACCTTGTACTGGAATACAATTGGTAGGACCACCAGGCTCAGAGGATTGTGATCAATGGCATAAAGTCCAACTGGCAGTCAGTCAGCAGCCGTATCCCCCAGGGGTCAAAACTAGAGACCAGTATCATTTAATTTCTTTAATAAAGGCCCAGATAATAACAAACTGGGGGACTGGTCAGCACACTGGAAGGCAGAGCTGCTAGCCAGAGGTCCCTTGGCAGGCTGCAGAAGTGAACTGACAAGAATCTCATGAAGCTCAGTGAAAGCAAAAGAAAAAGCCCTGCACCTGAAATGGGATAACCCCATTTGCCAGTACAGGCTGGGAGCCAACTGTCCAGAAAGCAGCTTTGCAGAAAAGATTTTATTATTTTGCATCCATTTTAGTTAAATGACTGTATTGCATATGTTTGGAACTGATTTACAGCTCCTTAAGTACATGGCAAAAGCAGGCACTATTAGCAAAAAGGCTTAACCCCAGTTCTCCTAAACCGGGGCATTTGAGAGAAAAGATGCACGAGTGCCTATACAGGACCAAGCAAGGGGTTTGGAAAAACAGATATGTACTTAGAGTTCTGCTGACAATTTTTCTCTCCTTGTTCTGCTTTGCTTCTTCTATAGACTTTAAAGTTACTTTGCTTGGAGTCAATACTGCCACCAGAGATGACAGCCTCCTGAGGGAAAAGCTGTGGCTAATACATCAGGTTAAAACCACTTGAGCATCACAGCTGGTCACAGAGAGTTACAGAAAAACAGGAGCCTGACTGAGCAAGGAAGAACTCGGGACTGATTTCTCCCCAGAGGGAAAGGTTTCTGGCCTCACAAAGAAAATGGGTGGACTCTCTGAAAGACTACAGAAAAAGCTCAGATACTACAGTCTCTCAAACACGGACAAAAAAAAATGCAGTCAGACAGAACTTTAGAATTACACCCTATCGAAAATGTCAAGAGACTTTACAATGCCAGGAACAAAAATCAATGTACACAGCTTTTACAGTGATGATGTCAGTAGGTTTGGTTTTCATTTGGTTTAGGGGTTTATATAAATCATCCAAAGTGGGAAAAAAATAACTAAAAATCAATTGCCATGAGTGAAGTTAATTTTGAAAGGCTGGTAAGTTATCATTCTATCCATGTGAAAGTAGCAATGTCAGCCACTGAAGAGCCCAGGTAAATAACACAATATCACCTCTCAGCTATAATGCATTTCTCAAGGATTACAAATAACATCCTGTATTTCCTGAAAATCCAGGAAACTTAACAACTCAATATGCCTGGTAAATATTTATGCCACTTTTATAAAAGGACTGTGGTAGTAGTTACTTAACAAAATTTATTTTTTGCACATCTTTTATGTATGCTGGCAAAATGATGTAATTAATATAAGAACCTCACTGAAGTTCCACATAGTCCACAATGAGCAAATCATACAGCCTAATAAGCTCATGCTACCTCCCCCTGCAATAATTATTCGCATAGGTGCACCCCCCATCTTCCAACTATTTGCAGACAAAAAGTAGCTTTGTAACAGAGAAATGAGTTAAAAGCTGTAGGACTTCATGACAGTTCAACAGTCCATTTTCATCAGCATATGAAGGTCTCCAGCTCAAAGCCCTGCTGTAAGTTACACTAGGTTTGATTTAAAGGAAATGTTGATCGCTTAGGTAGAATCTTTTTCAATACATAAGCTCCATCTCAAGGCTTGACACACGACCTTTCCACAGTAACGTTCCTTGAAAATAAATCCTCAGAAGAAACAAATCCTCTGATAACCTCTGCGCAAAATTAGAGGTAAACACAGTTAATAGAGGAGACGCAGCTCAAGGCAAACTTCTTGTATTATCAACACCCCATGTATCCCTGAGTCGCAGCAGGTTTTTTGTTTGTTTGCCACTCAACCTTCCCCCCCGTCCCGAAGAAAGATACACATGGGTATTGGGTTTGCGTAGCAAGGTTTTGGTAGCAGGGCAGCTACAGGGGTGGCTTCTGTGAGAAGCTGCCAGACGATTCCCCTATGCCCAACTGAACCAATGCCAGCTGGCTCCAAGACGAACTCGACACCAGCCAAAGCCAAGCCCATCAGCAACAGTGATAGCACCTCTGTGATAACATACTTAAGAAGGAAAAACTGTGCAACACCAGCAGCAGTCAGAAGAGAGAGGAGCGAGAATATGTGAAAGAAAGAACTCTGCAGACACCAAGGTCAGTGAAGAAGGGGGAGGACATGCTCCAGGTACCAGAGCAGAGATTTCACCTGCAGCCCCATGGACAACCCCAGACCAGAGCAGGTGGATGCCTGAAGAAGGCTATGACCCCATGGGAATCCCACACTGGATCAGACTCCTGGCAGGACCTGTGGCCCTGTGGAGAGAGGAGCCCACACTGGAGCAGGTTTGCTGGTGGGACTTGTGACCCCGGGTGAACCTACACTAGAGCCTTTTGTTCCTGAAGGACTGCACCCCATGGAAAGGACCCACATTGGCACGGCTCATGAAGAACTGCAGCCCATGGGAGGGACTCATGTTGGAGAAGATCATGGAGGACTGTCTCCTATGAGAGGGACCCCACACTGGAGCAGGGGAAGAGTGTGAGGAGTCCTTCTGAGGAGGAAGGAGCAGCAGAGACAACGTATGATGAACTGACTGCAACCCCTGTTCCCCATCCCCCTGTGCCACTGGAGGGGAGGAGGCAGAGAAAATCAGGCATGAAGTTAAGCCCAGGAAAAAGTGAGGGGTGGGGGGAAGGCGTTTTAAGATTTGGTTTTATTTCTCATTACCCTACTCTGATTTGATTGGTAATAAATTAAACTAATTTCCCCAAGTTGAGTCTGTTTTGCCCATGACAGTAATTGCTGAGTGATCTCTCCCTGTCCTTATCTCAACCCACGAGACTTTCGTTATATTTTCTCTCCCCTGCCCAGCGGAAGAGAGGAGCGATAGTGTGGCTTTGGTGGGCACCTGGCGTCCAGCCAGGGTCAACCCACCACAACACACAAAACATATTGATTACACACAGAAACTTTTATATCTCTAGGTAGATACAGATATAAATACACAGAAATATATCAGGGTCCATAATTATGGTGCAGCATGGAGAGGATGAGGTAGAAAGGGAAAACTGCGCTTCATCTCCTGTCCGCAATACCAGGCTGCAGAGAGACTCCAACCCTTCAAACGACACTGCTGTTGTTTTTCCCAAGGTTTTGCTCACATATAGCCCACAGCAAATACCATTACATTAATGTGCAAAATCTATGTTAATGTACTACTTGGCTGGCAATTTTAAGTGCACAGACGTCACGCAGTTAAAGACTGCATTTCCCTCAGCAACTGTTACTTAGTAACCCTCTGCACATAAATAGAATTTTACATTACTACATATGTGTTGTGAAGGCTAAAAATCCATGCCTCAATTCTACAGGCAAGCAGCAATTAAAGGAGTCATGTGGGGAACTGTAAATCAAACGTGCACCAGCTATGTTCAACTGCTTCTCCAGGCAGAGAATTTAACTGGAGAGAGAAAATCTGTGCGTGAACAAAGAGGTATTTCCACCGCCATTCTCTGGCTGGTATTTCAGCATAAAAAAGGAGCAGGTACAACTTCAAGGAAGTCAGAGCTCATCCAGACTTTCTGGTATTATTCACAGACAGTGCAGTGCAGACTTCAGACATAAGCACAACAGACTAGGCAAAGCTCTTCACCTTCTTCCCTAGAGGTAGCATAATCCAGTGGCTACATAACTTTTAGGTAGCATTGGTATCATCAGATCCACAGTCAAAGCATTACTAAAAAAAGCTGTGCAAAACAGATCCAGGGCTGGGGAAAACAGGTGAAGAAAAAAAAAAATTAAAAGAAATGCAGATTATAATTCATCAACTTTAAATATGAAAACTTAAATAGCTGTATTGTATTAATTTACATATTTGATCCTTCCCTCATACAGGCTACTTGTGAATTGACTGGCAGCCTATTCAAGCTGCTTGAATAACTGTCAACATGGGACTTCAGAATCACTTTAGACCAAGAGACTGCCTTTTCAGCATTGACCAAAATAGGTGGCCTACTGGAAATACCTAGGCATCTTTTTAATTCAGTTCCCTACCACTGCAAAGGACATATTATCATTACTCTGCTTTATCCCATCTTTTGCCTCCGGCACCCCATGGTTCTATCTCCTAAAATTATTTATTGTAACAAAAGTGGGTTGCCTTCACGCAAAAGCAACTGATTGAGTTACATATATTGCATTTCACAAATAAACATATTCATATGAAGAGGTTACATGTAAACTACAGTTGCAGTTATTACACTGGGTGACTAAGTATAAGCACATAGATAAGAAAACACATTTCATTTGCAACTCTATTAGCAAGTTTACAATCCCTTACAGTCTAGCACATCTTCCAAAGTGCAGCATTCAAATAGATTTCCCATTTCTTCCTAGGAATTAAAAATAATTATCCTGAAAAAGGATTCTGGAAACTCTAGCAAACCAAAATACTCTCCCCTCAAAATGCCCCCACAACTCTTGTCTTGTAATACATAACTCAACAGATAAAAGATCTCCTTGCAAAAGCCTTCAAAATATGGGTTCCTACTTAAAGCTTTTCTCTGTCACAACCATACCCTGATACTAACAACGTTGTAACAAGCAAGATGTCCTAACTCAGGCCAAGAAGTCTTTACTCCTGTTAAGCATCAGGCAATTTTTTCTTTTAAGAAAACAAAAACCAGCTAGGAACAATTTCAAGATTTGAAACTAACCACATTAAATCATGACTAAGCGAAGTCCAGATGCTCAGAGATGTCCCTGAAGTCCTCATTTTCTTAAAGCCATGAGACCCAAATTGGCAGCACAGCAACAGAATTGAGAACCGAGCAGGAGACTTGGCCAAGTCTTACCCAGTGATTGGGACGATTAACTGGCCATCTGGCTCTCTGCACGGAAGAAAGCAGCTTTGCACCTGCTCCACCAGCCCACAGTTCATAGCCTAATTGGTTAAAGCAAGCTGATCAGGGCAAAAACCAGAACAACTTGTCAGCTGCTGAGACCAGTGTTCAGAAGCTGGGATCGATGCCAAGCCCCCCCTCCTCCTGGTGGAGCCATCTCCTTTGTGGGCTCCATGTAAGACATGTTCAGAGGGTCTCCTGTCCCTTATATGCAGCAGCAGGTGATAAGATGTCTGTGATCATCAGAAGTGATCAGAGACACATAGTAATTGATACAAAACCTATGTGTCCAGCCCCATAAGCTTCCAAAATGCCACAGATCTTTTATTCTCCCATAATTAGGTGACTCAACAGCAGCAATACAGTGTTATTACAACATTAACTGCATTATGCTATTGCATTATCAACTCTCTCCGCAAAATCCCAGAGTAGAATCTGATGCCTGAAAGACCTCATCATGCCTTTTCAAAAGCAGACATAGCACTCGTTCCCCTCGCTGTTCGTGTACTTTGAGTTAAAGGTCACTGGCCAGGACAGCTGGACAATCCGGTGAGAAGGGCACCTGGCGTCCAGCTCCCCGTTCCACCTGAATGCATCCACTGCATTTGGTGGAATGACCTTCCCAGGACCTTTTGGCCTCCTTTCCCCTAAGCTCCATAAAATTTTCATTTTCAGATGTTTTTATAGATCATTATAGGGCCTATATAGCACAGCGTAATAGAATAATAATAAAATAATAAACAACACACAAGATACCAGAAGAAAGGAAAAGGGTGCAACAGGACAAAGAGATACATTGAAGAAATTCCAGAATGGAGTCCTGTTCCCTCTCCTCCCAAGGAAATTGCAGGAAAGGAGAACACAAAACACTGAGGTTAAAGCAAGAAGAAAAAGTGTGAAAGCTTAATAGGTATTTCACCTGTTTTTTCCTACCTACCGATACCCTTATTTACAAGGCAAGAAATTAGCTGAAGGAAATATAAAGAAAACCCCCTTATTAAGAGTTATATTTTCTTGAATTATAGGGAAAAAAATCAGTGCTAAAAGTAACTTATCAGGTAAATGAATCTGAAAGAATCACAGAAAGGTTTGGGTTAGAAGGGACCTTAAAGATCATCTAGTTCCAACCCTCTCTCTCTATATATATATATATGTAACCCATATATATTATATGCAATATATAAAAATAATCATATATTTATAGTATATATAATTTATAATGATATAATATATAATAGAATAACATAAGCTTTCTCCGAACACAGATTTGATTCTGGAAGAAATTGAAGATTAGTACCGCACCATAGGAGAGGACCTCTTTCTATCAGAAAGCACCCTGCAGCATAAGGCAAGTTACTTATTTCAGTGAAAAAAAAAAAAAAAGTTTTAGTCTTCATTATGTACAGCTTTTGACCTAGAATCTCATCTCATGTGATCAAGCTCCAGAAGTAACGTTGATCATCCTAAACACAGAGTTTTCTGTATAACAGCATACCAAAGACAAAACAGCTGTTGCTTTATGCAGCGGGTCTCACCTGCTGTGAGCTCTGAAGCCTTTCCTAGAACACTAAGATATATTTACTAGTACTACATATTTGTTAAACATAACAAAGATATTTAAATTTTTTAATCCATACATAGCAGTAGTAATTACTGAAATATCTTTAAGATATTTTATGAGATATAAACATTCCTCAGCTGCTACTGGCACTAACTTGAGATTCTCAGAGTCCCAGACATTCACCGCCCTTTCATCTGCCAAGTCTCAAAAAAACAGGATTGTCTGGAATTTCAGACACTGTGTTTACAAAAACAAAACCAAAACCCAACCAAACATAAACACACGACAGTGATTATTCAGGCTTTATCACCATGTACCATAGGGCAAGTTTCATCTGCAGTAGAAAGCTCTGGCTCAATGCTAAGAAAACATTTAGCCTGTAGTTCACAGGGAAGATCAGAATGGATAGCCAGACTCCCCAGGGTGTCAGTCTACTGGTCTTGCCTTTTGAAACTCATATAGTGAGCACATTTGAAGCCACACAGGGATACAAGCAGAGTATCTAAACTTTAATGTACCCTGCATTTATTTATTTTTTTTTAAATATACACCTGTACATGTTTTATATATGGATGTATGCATACATGTATATACACGCACACAAGGAATTAAAGTGGAATTTAAAGTTTTTTGCACAGAGGTCCACTTCACGTTGATAAATCTCCCCAAAAGAATTTAACAGCAATTCTTTTATTTTATGCAAAAGAAATTCTTTAACGGGTACAAGATATAAATGCAAAAAACCAACACAACTTTATGACGGAACAGTATAGAAATGATGATGATAGTTGATCATAAAAATAACAGGAGACAGTTTTGATTTTCACCTTTCAAATATTGGCAATGGCACTACTGGACTGCTTTGTGAAGCAACATACTGTGGTAGGCTGCGATAGTTCACAAAGCTCATATGTCAACGTGAAGCAAGCTAGCTGGAAGAGAAAACCATTTTCCAAGGGGGTATGCATTGTCAGGAAAGTGCAAATTTTTTCTCTTTTCTTCTACAGTGTTCCCACCTTCCTCATCAGACTTCCTGTTAGCTGGCAATCTCTTCGCTGTTTCTAACGCCTCAGAAAAATCAAAACACGGCACTGAACTTAGACTGCATCAGAGATGGAGATGCTGGCAGAAAGTCGCATGCAGAAAGAAACTGGGTGTAAGAAGGAGTAGAAGGAAGATAAAGGGAGGAAGGAAGAGGGGGTGTGTGAAAGGCTGGGAAAATGTGCTAGACATATGTCAGTTATGACCACAAAACAAAACAAAAGTCTCAGATAATACCTTTTAAACGGAGATGTTTCCAGTATATTGAGATTTCCATAACTCATCTGAAAACCTCCGCACTGCCAGACAGCAAATCCAATCACGAAGCTCTTACACAGAACAGGAATAACTGAGGGCCCAAAAATGGCGATTATTGTTTTGGCAATAAGTGACTTGTTTAAGGATAGATCTCATCGGTGACAGACTTGCTAAGATTTCTGGCTTTTAGGTCTTTTCTGTGGCTTTTGAGCTGCACAGAGTTCATGAGCAAGTCGAGTGACCTCATGCCTCCCTAAATTAATCCTTCAGTTCTAGCTAAGACCAGCTACACCAAGCTGAATGTTACTCTGTGGCACTGTGACAAAAATGCAAGATTTTCCATTATCGCCTCTTCTTGATTATAACTGATGCTCAGAAGTCCCCCTAAATATCCAGGTTAAGTGGTATGTGTCTTGTGGCTTTCAGCTCTATGCAAATTTTGATATTTTTGTGGCCACATCCACAGGATGCTGCACAGAAAGATCAGATTGTTTTTAAGAGTGAACCTTATCTCAGCAATCAAGAATAAAGTCATATTACTCTGCTTAAAAGATTTTCAATTTCCTTTTGCAAAAAACCTTTTTGTTTTTTTTTTCCTCTCCAGTAAATGCTACCTGAGTATTTCCATCAACTTAAAGCAGGGGGCATGAGAAAGTTAAGTAAAAAGGAAAAACATTCCGTGACATTTTAGGTCAAAATGGAAAAAAACAGTTTTGAACTGTAGCTGCAGACAAGTTAGATTTGCTCAGCGTACAAATAAGTAGTTACACAAGAAATTCACCTTCAGCTTCTGAAGTGCAAAAAGAAGCTACTGTTAAAGCGACAGTTTGTATGGGAAAGCCCTGTATCTTTTTCTTTCTGATGCCCATTTCACACTTGCCGAATTTACAAATGAGAGCAAGATTCAATTCTCAGCAATGCGGAACTTCTCTTTTCTCATGGCAGAACATTAGCATTTAGCAGAGATGGGGTTTTGGCTCTGTACCAACGCATAGCGTAAAACCATGTTTCACAACTAGTTACACTGACCTAGCTGCACGGTCAGTTGCACCATCAGAAATACACGCATGTGAGACTGAGAATTAAAATAAAACCTGGCTCCAGCACTCTTCTTCCCAGCTACTGCCCAGGAGCATCAAAGGCAACAGAACTAGCATTAGGGGAAAACCAGGACAGACTTCAAAATGCACTTTTACTGGGGTTTAATACTTTATTAAGTGCTACAGGACAGATATTGTCTTAGATACTGGAGGTTCTGCTGTGGTTTGGCCCTCTTTACCCACAGGTAAAGCTTGGCAATCTCTCTCAGAGGGAGAATGCACTTCGCTGTAACTGCTTTTACAGATATAACTGCATTCTAAGGTAATACATTACCGCAAAAGCTTTTTTTTTAGGCTCTTCACAACTGTAACTAATGGACATTCCACTTTGTTACATTGACTTCTCTCACCCACTTCCAGTGCAGGTGATACAACATATCTCCCCAAGCTGATCCATGACCACCACAACAGCAACAGCACCAAAAAGTTATGCGAGGAAGGAAGAAAATACTGCTCCCTTTCAGGATCTTCACGTCACTTACTGTTTCCTCAAGATTCAAGATACAAACAGCTTTGCCTTCAGTCTTCTGGCATGAAGTGAAAAACTTCATAGAAGTTTATGCATAAAACTACATAAAGCAGCGAACAACATGTTCTCAGGCTGAAGTATGGGCTGACTCTCACTAGAAAAACCATCTCAGCAACTAGAACAGATCACAGAGAGTTAACAAAGAATGGGCAGTGCATTACACCCCTGTCCTTCCAACTCCTTGCTAATTTAAGTGGTAACGTTATTAAACTCATTTGACAGGACATTTATCTAGTTCTATACCAAAGCTAACAAGAAGGGAACTATAGGAAACTACACTGCAACAGCATGGCGTCTGAAGCACAAGACCTTAAGAAGTACAGAGTGTACTTCCCTATTCTTATCAGTTCTGCAAGCTGAGGGTGGGAGAACAAAGCCCGAGACTGTAGCCACCTCCCCAGCCAAAACCACAGCGACTGCACGTCTGTCTTCTACACCCATGCAAGACCTAAACCAAGAAACACTAGTACTTGGCAGTTACGTGCACAACAGAAAAACACTTATTCTCAACTTATTTCATGCAACCTTCACCTAAGTATTTACTCATGTTTTCACTGAAACACAGATCTAGTGACATTCTGCCAGGACTATACAATTCAGGCAACTCTGCAAATGCTGTGGCACTGGCCAGAACTTGCTCCTCACTGGCATCTGCCTTGCCTCCCACCTTTAACTCTTCCACCAGTTGCTCTGCACAGAAGCCTCGCTACACCTTCAGTGGCCTCTACATACGTGCGGCAAAGGGAAACAGGGAAGTGTAAAAGTACCAGCTCTGATCCAGGGACAGTTTATCTTCCATACGTCCTTACGATGAGCTTAGCATATTTTAGACACTAGAAAGTTTAAATATGATAACTACAATTGACACTATTAAATTCAGCACCTGAAGAGTTTAATGAACAGTCAGCTATTCAAACACATGACTTGGATTTAGATACATAACTATTCCCTTTCATAGCAGAGCTACTTGCCTACTTAAACATTAGACGTAGACTTCCAGTAACATACTGAGCGATGGTCTTAATTTCTGGGATAGATGTCATAGCTACAGCATACTTGGCATCCTCAGAGGCTTCAAACAGTACAGTCATTTCCGTATCACTATTCTGTATTGATATTTCTGCATCTCACTAGCTGAAACACGTTAGTGCCTGAAGGCTCCGCTCAAGGTCTCCAAGCACTACAATTAATACAGAATGACACCGCACATGTCCCAACAAACGATCCAGTTAGACAGTATGAAGGTTAAGAAACGAAACAGGAAGATAGAGCGAGAACAAAAGGATTTGCTCAAGGCCAGATCTAGGTTGATGGCAGAATCTGAAGAAAACAGACATCTATCAAATTGAACTGATCTTGCATAACCTGACTGCCCAGAACTTCCCTTCACACCTCTTTTTGCCTCTTCCAAAGGCAGCACTTCCTTCTACCAGGCACTGGCTTATCCAGACACTGGCTGGTCAAGAGAATTTCTACAGCACGTAATCCGTAAAACTGGCTGGTAAAAATGCTCATCACAGCTCTCACAGAAAATGGTGGGACTCTCAGTGTTTTCAAGTTTTTCTCCTTTCTTTGGATAGCGGCTTGAGAGGGAATGTTTTAATCAATATATCAAATTACAAAGAATAGAGCACTATAGCCTCTGTGCTCTTTATTGCTTTACTGCAAAAGGTAAAACTGAGAAAACACACAATTGCACTAGAAAATAAAATTAGTGCCATACAACTTTGCTAGGGGAAAAAAGTGAGAAGGCTGCACTCAGATTCATTTACATATGGTAATAAGACTATTTATTTAAACGTAATAAAATCAAATGTGGGGGTTTTTTTTGTTTGAGGTTTTAATTTATTTTTATTTATTTATGTATAGAAAAGCATATCCCAGACTTCAAAATCCACATAATATATATGTCATGTATTTCTCAAACTGTAAGTATTAAAAAATAAACCTCTATCTTATAAAAATAACACTTCAGAGCAATTAATAAAGCAAATAAAATCACTTCCTCTGTTGTTTTTTTTCCCTTCTTGATACTTTATGATGCATACCAAGAGGAAGCACCTGGTAAAAACCACATATACATCTCAGGTCTATAAGCAGTCTCAACCACGAGAGGTAGGGCATCAGATGAGATCAATGTGAAAACACTTTTGCTCGCAGAAACGCATCTATGAGGTGAAGAACACAACTACCGTCCTGAGCCAGCCACCTTCAGAATTCCACCTCCTTCTCATTAGGGAGAGCCAGAAAACTTTCTGCCAATATTCCCAGGAGTAAGGCTGCACAGGGTGCAAATTTCTGAACATTAGTAAGACAACTGGGGAAAAAAAGAGGAGAGAAAACAGAATCTCCTTGGAATTAGCATAGAAACCGTCCAATTTATTGATACATGCTCACCGTAGCAATTTAGCTTGAACTAATTATGCTGAGTTCTCCTTAAACAGTGAGAACCAGTTAGTTTATTAAAATTAGCAAATCAACCACTGCAAAATACACTATAGAATCTAGGCACGTACATAGGGCAATTAAAGGCCAGGTTTTTCTTAAGTTTACCACACGGCAAGACTTGGTCATTGTTAACAGATAGCTTTTAGTTCAAACAAAATGTTAAATTGCAGGCTCAGTGCTTTATCATCACTACCTCTGTTTTCAATTTTGGCCTGTGACAAAGCAGTATACTGTGACAATTTACATTTCCCAAAGTTTTTCAGAGTTAGATATCAGAGGTAGCAATTGGTT
This sequence comes from Rynchops niger, assembly GCA_013400035.1. Taxonomy (NCBI): domain Eukaryota; kingdom Metazoa; phylum Chordata; class Aves; order Charadriiformes; family Laridae; genus Rynchops; species Rynchops niger. The sequence continues at coordinate 145,051 of VXBH01000820.1, read as the reverse complement.
TTGATTTCTTAGCGTTTATTTACAGCACAACCTAAGTACATCAAGGACATGAAATAGGTAGATGATCCAGTATTTCCAATAATCTAACATGTTCCAGGCCCTTATACGTTTCTTAAGCAATCCCTTGACATGGTAGGGCATCACGTTTTGATTGTTTATTACAGCTCACGAGCTTGGTTTCCAGCTCCCCACAGTACTATGTGACCTGAGACACATGAAAACCAGGCTCCATGGACTTGGTGCATTTGGCAATTGCTGTGGAATAGACGGGTTAATGACGGAAACCTTCTTTCCAACCCCATCTTCCTGAACAATCAACAAAGTTAAGGGACAATTTTGACAGGTAGCAAGAAGGTTCAAAGATTTTGAGATGGCAATGTGTGTGCTGCACAGAATTCTCTGAGGGAGACAATCAAAATGGACCGTAGCAGAGAAATGCGCTATTCTAATACTTACAGGCAGCTTTAGTCATTACAAAAAAGCACAGGGGACTTCACAGCTTAATGGTGCCACATTAACGCAGATCAGCTACAACTCCAAACAAAGACCAATAAAACTTCAGTCATCTAGTCTGTCTACTCTTCTACATTTAGGTTTCTGAGAAACTCAGGGCATGAAGGACAGACCATTCTTTTTGCCATTGTTGTTCTTAGATATATGTACGTAAGTTTAAACTCAATTTTAACACTAAGAACAAAGTTAAACACGATAAATACTTACATGTTTTCTAATGCATTAAGCAGACTGCTAAACCTAATATAATCCAAAGTAAAAAGGAAGAAGATAAACCACCGATTTCATTGAATAGTTTTTATGTATCTTACAAAACTATAAAAAAATACAGACCCATTAGATACAAGAGAAAGAAATCTGATAGAAATGAGATAGAGTATGTTATCACTTTGTGTAAACCACGAGGGGGTCTGCAAATATTTTCGGCATTATTTAGGTCAAATAGACCAACTATTTTTCAAAGCATGCAATTAATTTCACAGTATCTCCTATTCTTTATGAAATAATCAGTGTAGCTTAGCATATTTATAAATCAAGAAAAGAACAATATTCCGAAAGAAATATCACAGCACAGGAAAATTTCCCAATTTGAAAGGATCTTGGTTACACGTTAGACATTGATGAAGTAATTGCTTTCCAAATCTCTGTTTCTAATTTTGTAATTCAAATACCCAAAATTTACGTTCGAAGCAGCTGCCTAAAATGATGCTGTTCTTTGGTACTATATTTTTGGGAAATTAAAACAGTCTGAGGTTACAGGTAATGGAATTTAGAAAGACCTTTAATGAGATGTTAGCCTCTTTCATTGCAGTTCTATTGCTGAGAGCAAGGAGAGGCAGTTCAGCATTTCCACTGTAGTCTCTGCAAGCCTTCAAGTCTCCCATACCACACCGGAAGACCGGTGTGAAAACAGTTCTAATTTACAGCTTTATTGAACAACAGAAAAAAGCTATTACAACTTAAAAAAAAAAAAAATTAAACAAAACCAAAGTATGACATATAGTTACTACTGCCAGTAAGAACTTCAATGCTGCCTCTAAGACCTGAAGGAAGGTTGACCAGTTATGTGGAATACATAGCAGCACCTTAACCATATATTTCCTGATTTTAAATCTATGGCCCTATCATTTCTTGTGACATGATTACTGTCTTATATGCATAAAGGGAGATTTTGATCAAGCATTGCCTATTTTAAAGTTTAGGGGGTGGTGTTTCGTTTTTTTGTCACTCTAGAAGGATAAGTGAGGGACAGAAGATATTGCTACAGAAATAAGTTCCCCCTTCAAAAATATTTTAGGTAAATTAATATTGTTTTGATTGCAGAATCAAGTATTCTCCATGAAGTAATTAGGAAAAAGAAGGAATTAAAAAAATTGCAGCAATCCATTTCCTTGTAGGCCTGTCTTACACCCTAAGTGCAAGACTCATGGCCACCTGACTCTTGCTCACCACCGCAAACTTGCATCTATTGCATTGGCTGCTACAGTCTGAAGAATCTTTGCCCTTTTGAGGCCCCATGTGCCGGCCAACTTACTCACCTGCAACCCAGATGCATCAGACACACTGCAATCCCACAGTGCGAGAAAAGTTACAATGTGTTTTTCTACCCAAATTTTGTGCTCAAAGACCAAAGCAGGGGATAGGTGGTGCACAACAGCCCATCAAGCTCTGTATACCCGCCGTATCACACCTGCAGGATCTCATACCCTTGGTCAGAAGGGATCAAAATATTTGGCTAAATACATCTGTTTGGTGCATTTGACTTTGCTGTATCCACATAACTGCGTTTTCTAGAGGGGGAGTCTACAAGACTGGCCACTACAAAACCACAGCTTGGGACTCATACTATCGTTTGTACTGAAACTGAAACTTTGGGCCACAAAACCATTTTGCAAAATGCTGCACAAACACGAAACAAAAACATACGTTGCCAGCTGTCCTTTCTTCCTGCTGTTTTCTCCTTATTCCTTCCAGTGGGCTTATGTATTTTCCTAAAGGAGATGGCAAAGAACTAATAACTGTATGAATTCTTCTTTATATACCTTTTAGTGATAGCTGCTGATCTGCCACAGCAACGCAAAATACCCACATTCCTTCAATAAAGCACAGAACTGCCTGTTTATATCATCTGTCCAATGCAAAGGGCAATAGCTTTATACAGTGTGGGCACAGACTGTTATTTTTGGGTGGGGATGGGTGGAGGCAAGTTAGCAATAGCTAGCAACAAGAAGTGTCTTTTTTTATATATATAGAAAGATGTGTCTTTTTTAAGATATGTGTGAGTTCTCTTCCGGTACAATATAAAAAAACAAATAAACAAGATATTATCACAAGGCAATCAGAGTACCACTTTACGTCAGAAACATACAACAGTATCAGCAGAGGCTTAGAAAGCAAATGCTACCTTTTAGTGAACATTTTGATAGTTCTCATCTTTTTTTTTTTCTGGTCAGGAGATTTTTAAAGCTCAATCTCCTCAGACTGACAATGTTTTCCTTAGAATTCTCATAGTTTACGTATTTCCACATAGTTTCTTTCTTATGGATAAAGCCAATGAATGCCCAAATGGAAAGCTGTCAACGTGCAGAACATAATTCAGCTCACTGGCTCTTTAAAAATTTCTGTAATATCATGCTTCTAAGGCTCATTTCATTCGTCTCCACCATGACTGTGAAGCTTTTAATCAACTATAGATCTGATGCAGAAGAACATCACATCTCTCATTAAATCCATCACAGCAAAATCCTTGTTTGGTCACATCTCATAGGACCCCCTCTTTGAAAAAAAAAAAGGTAAATCATTTTATAGTGACAACTACAAAGCAGTAATGGTGAAAGTGATCTGATAAACACACTAATGTACTAAAAAAGTATATATTTCATAACATACATATTTCTGAAGTGGCCTTGCTTCTTCACTTTTTTTACACCTACCTTGGTTGACTTGTCAGTGTTATGTTCTCGTTTTCCTACATGGTTCCCCATGACGGATCACCAGAACTTCAAATTCTGAGAAGATAAAAACAAAACAGCATTTTAGAAATCAATACATTTGTTCTGAAATATAAATTAATTTTTCATCTGACACAGAACAAAGAGATAGTTCTCATACGATAAGCACTTTTACAGTCCAAGGTAAGATCTGTGAAAGACCCTAAGAAAAAAAAATGCTTACCTGGTCTATTTTGTAAATCTAAGCAATAGCAGTAAGCTTTCCTTCTTCTAAAAAAGACATAAACAGAGGACTAAAAATAAAGTGCTTATTGTGAAATGTGTACATAAATCAAAACTAGATTAAGAATTAGGTAGGGGCTCTGTCTTTCAATATTACGTTTTTAATACCAAAATAGTGTAATATGTATCAAATGATCTGTAACTACAAACTTCCATAAAAGATCAAGTAAGTTATTTTGAATTCACATTTGCCATTATATAAACAGCAATTACTGAACAAAAAGCACCACACGAAACAGCTAACAATTTGCTGTGGAGGTGAGAATGGAATTGTTCTTTACAGCCCACACTTTCATGACGAGCACATAAGAAAGGAATGCCAACAACTTCTTTGTATTTTCTGGCTCATCCTGTTGTATCTCAGCTTTAACAGAGCTTATGTAGGTTAAACCACAACACTCAAATTTCAGCTTTTAGAGTACACTTGTGGTTATGCTACATAATTCTTCTCATAGAAGCATGTGTTTGTAAAGGATCTTATACACAGCTGCTGCCTTCAGCCAATTTGAATGCAGTGCAAGGTAGCATTTGAAGTCCTGAAACTTAAAACTACACGCAAAAGAAGCTTCAAGTGGACTTTTTCCTCTCAGAATTATGAACTGAAATTTCAGTAATAAAGTGAAGTTTTTGGTGCTAACAGTAACACTTCATTACTCTGCAATAAACAGAGGTATATACCATAAAACCTGAGCATCATAAATCCTGGCACAACACTCTCAGTATCAGAAGCTACGTCATTTCATTAAGCATAATCTTATGAAAAGGCTTGGGAGAAAAGGACAACCAGACCTTTGCTGTGTTATAAAAGGCATGGAGTAAAACAATAGGCTATTAACCAGTTACACTTGGTAGAACATACAAATATAGTTACAACCCCAGCTACACGCACTGATTTGTGTACCAGAGGACTTTAAAGATAGAGACTTCGATTACTTCTGACTTTCTATCGCAGAAGTATGTACTTTATCAAAAGCAATCTTGTCCTTTACCTCTACTGCAACTTTTGGAGAGACTGATTAATTTCTGCCCTGCCCAAATGATAAGTTTTCAAATTACTGAGGGTCTGCAGTGCTCATTTGACTATTCACTGAATTCCACTCGCTCTAAAAATCAAAATGCCACCTATCACAGTATCTGATTAAGTAATTCTTCACAAATATCCACTTCCGAGGTCTCGCAAAAGGAAAAATTAAAAAATACCCAAACTGAGTAAATATACCCAAGGTAGAGTTTATTGGCAAACTGGAAACAGATTATTTTTTTTTTTTAACAGTGCTATCTATTGCATAAAAGATTAAAAGAAAAACCCCTACCCTTTCAAATTGTGAAATCACCACAATCAATTCACATTTTTGTGAGATTATTGAAGTTTTTGAGGAAAAATACAAATAAATTCATATAGACTGGGTTTCAGAGCTAAACTACCTCAAGCTGGCCTTTCCCTCTAGAAATTCTGAGCAGCAGCTCACCTCTCGCATCACCCACTTTGCAACATAAGGAAAACAGAGTGGAATACAAAACTATAGGAAATATCTACAGCAGAAAATAAAGGCATAATGTTCTGAGTGTTACTCTTCTCGTAGTTTATTGAGAGATTAACTATCAAACTTGATCAGTAATACACATATGTTTAAGTGAATAGAGTATAGAGCCAACGTAATACTTGCAAACTAGAACTCTAATGAGCATCCTCCTGCCTCCCCTTTGTCACCCTGGTGTCTTTGGAGTAACGCTCCAGGAACAAGCACCTGTACCCATGAAACACTGAGCATAGCAGAGGCCCAGTCCTGCAAATGCCAAGGGAGAAGACACCAAATACAGACGAGCTTTGCTGTGAAACTAAGCCAGATAAACATTTAAAAATCATTTGTTGGCCAGTGAAAAGAAAAGGAATTAAAAAATTCCATCCTGCCACATCACACACACCTGAACTAGGAATTAGGTAGGGGCCCTGTCTGAAAATGAAAAGGCCAGTTTTCTGCCCAAATGTCTGCACAAAGCAAGCAAACAAAATGAAAACCAAGCAAACTGAGAAGTATATGAAATGGCTGATCAACGCCTTCTTGATTCCCGTGTGCAAAATTCCTTCAGCAAGATGCTAAACGTTACACATGGAAGGGAATAAAAAAAGAAAAAAATACTTGGAGAAATGGAAACGCACAATGCTATTCAAAATTTAGGAGTGTGGTTTGAGAGTACACCTAACATCTGGGCCGAGTGTTCTGTACAGGAACAGACTTAAAAGCTGAAAACTAATGGCATTGATTAAGCCTGTAAATCTGCACTTCTGTTTTGCTTTATTGTTTTGAATGTGTCAGAAGGACAGCATGGCAGCAAAATTCACATGATCAACCCCTTCTTATTTTCAGCTCATATCCAGAAATTAACACTAATACAACTAGATTTTATTTCACCTTTTTCATGCATAAATGAATACAGATGTTTAAACTCAAGATAAGTTAGCTGTAGGTACCTGCTATAAATTCCTTACATAGAGATAAAGCTACCTTTTAGCCAAAAGAACAAAACCAATCAGCCAGATAGCAAGAGTATTCTAAAACTTACAGAATTCTTCACGCTACCTATTAAATGGAGAAAAATGCCAAGTAACCCTTTGGGGAAAAAAAGGCTTCCAAAAAATCTGACATGAATTAGGAAAGGAAATGCATAGTGCCAACTCTTCTGTAGATATCTGACTAGGAAGCAAAACCAGACATACGCACAAGCCTGTAAACATTAAAATCATTTACAGCAACAAAAAGACCAATTTTTACTTCAGCCTCAAGCAGAAGTCGGCCTTATTTGATTGGAAACTGAGCACATGGCTGATTTTCACTTCAGGATGCAAGCACATCCTGAAGTGTTACAACTTACAACACCAATTTAGGTTCTTACTGTGGTGAGGAGACCACACTGCATGGGTTCTACCTGCGCCAATCTTTATGCAATGAGTTGAGTCACTGCCTTCAGTGGGATTACTCATGGTAGGATCTTTGCAGGAACTTGCAGCCAACTATTCAAAAAATCTGAGCCGGAAAAAGATTTGTATTTTCTTTTTAGTCACCTTCATAACATACAGGTTGCCAGACTAAGCAGTTCTGTACATAGCGAAGAAGCAGCTTCTTGCACTTATTAACGTCAGTCAACTGATGAACATTTTTGTTTGCAGAAGTGTCTGTACATGCTTTAGCACTGATAAACAGCCACGAAGCTCTAAAACAATGCAAAACCTGTACTGCAGAAATGTAGTAACCTTCCTTGAATCTAACGTGAATCACATTTAAGAATAAGCTGCCAAAATAGGCCTGAGCATGAGATCGAGCTAATGACAGCAACAACAGCATTTGTCCGAAACCTTCCTGGTGAAACCTAGCAAGTTTCGTAAATCCTGTGAGATGAAAGGTTTTGCACATGAGCTTGAGTCATAAAATGAGAGGGGACACTATGTGGGTCTGCAGCATCAAAGTACATCACCAGCTCCCCTACAAAATTCCCCAGCAAGACTATGGGTTTCAGCATATTAAATGTCTGAGAGGCTCAGGAAATAACAGGCCACGCGAGGAAACTGATTTAATAGGACCGAAAGTTGAGAACATTTCAGCTGCCCGACAACTCTTTTGGATGATGCGAGTGAATTACGGCAGCAAGATGTGAACTGCCACCAGCAGAGTCACCCAGCCGCCCCAGTACTACACCACAACCACATACGGAGCTGAATCAGCTCTGCTGCCGACACCCAGGCACTTCCCGATCAATGACGGATGCAGAAATAAACTCCAGCTATCCAGGCTGCTTCAAGCAATTCCAAAAATAGCCCAGGGATTTTGCCTGAGGAAATAAAATACAGTGTCTCCTCCCATCAACTTACCTTCTTACAGAATCGGTCTAACAGGTAACCTGATGGAAGCTTAGACCAAGCTGCTTTCCTGCTTTCTTCACGGGAGACGGAGATAGGAAGCCGCCTCCTAACTTTCAACAACAACAGAAGCGCTACTGCCTTACCCAAGGGGAGAAACTTCTTCTTGTCTGCCAAACACAAAATAAAAATAAAACCCAAACAAATACAAAAAAGGGATGGAAAAACCTTAGTGCTACACTGTCCTACTACAACACCTATAAAAAGGCGCCCAAGTTGGGATCACATAACCTATTTCTCTTCATCTGAACAGTTGATTAAAAATACGGTTTTAGAAACATGGATCACCATATAATTTTTTTTTGACCCATTCTAATCTGCCTGTTGAAATTAAATGGATATTTGTAGTTAGAAAAGAAGTTCTAATCATCTTCCCATACACACACACTGTCCTATAAAGAGGTTTATATTATGATTTAGAATTTTCACTGAAAGGCATAAAAATACTTCTCTAAACTTTTTGAATATACCAAGAAATGTGATTGTATCACTTCCCACAAGTTATACTGTTTTAACTGCAAAATAGCATTTTCTTACTCACGGGAGCCTGAGAAAAGTTCACCCCTCGTAATGGTCAGACTGTAAAGAGCGTCCGTATCTCAGAGAAAATGATAATTTTTGTATTTTCTAAATACAAACGATAAACTTCAGCCCAGGAGCTGGTTTGCAGTGACTGGTCACCAACTGCAATACAGGAGTTACAAGGGGCTATAAACCAATGCACCTGGAGCACCTTTATTGAACATTAATGGTTCATATTAAAATACACAAACTACCAAAGGTAAATCACAGGATGCTGCAAATGGATTGTTAAATATGGTCCTTTAAGAGTAATTTAGTTATGTAAAATAAGGGTTCAATCTTACCTCTTCCCACACACTTAGTTATGACTCAACAGAACTACACATAATGATAAAGGTATGCAAGTACTTACACATTTACAAGTATCAGAACGTAATTATTACCTTGTCTAGGAATACGTATTCACCACAGACTGATGTTGTTGGATAATGTTGTGGAGCTACAACGCTAGATACGTTTACCAAGTGCTCCTGGCCTTACTCACGCATGGGAAGGGTAACCATAGAATATAAAAATATTTGAGGAATTTACTTAAAACTTCCTGTGAAATTAATGACTTCTCTTATCCAAGTAAACATTGCACTTTACTACTATATCCAGATCTTATTAGACAAAATAAAAAGCATAATTAATCTAAAGAAATGTGCAAGTTCTCTCTAATTTCGGTAGCCCTCTAATGTAGGCTTTTAATTACAAACTTACCCAGCAAAACAACATGTAAAAGAAATTTTTGGTTTTGTTTTTTTTTTTTCCTCCTAGTGTCAGGTCCAGGTTACGTAGCTTCCTGGGAAGCAAGCTGACACATTGCCTAGCCCTGGCTTCCAGCTAGATGGAAATCTTTGAGTGGGTTTTTTTTAGGTTCTCACTGTGATAGACATCTTTGGAAGGAAGCCCTTCACTTCAGCCTTCTTTCAAAACAGATCAAGACACTGGGCATGCCCCATCTGTTTTTAAGAATTCCCTCATCACGCTAACCTAGTATTCCAATACACCAAGAAAGAAAACCTCCGGCGGGCACAGGTGGGTGATCTGCAACTAATTCCATCAGCAGCCACAGTCAGATGCTTCAGAGACAGATGCGAGCAACCACAAAACAAAAGTAACCTGCCTCAGGGACAAACTCCTTCCTGGGAATCCTGCCCTCTTAATTCAAGTGTTAAATTACATCATAAAATATAGTGCCTTATCTCCCTTACAAGTTTCATCGTTATTTAATACAAATTGAATTTTTCATTACCTGTGAAATTGTGTAATCCTTGCTAGATCAGACCTTATTTCACTTTTGACTTCCACAATGATACTTCTCTGAGGAACCCTTCCTGCCAGAAAAATACATTATTTCAGACACATTTCCATCGTGAATGATCAAAACCAAGATTTGAGTGGCAACCACAGCATTTAAATCAGAGAAGTCACCAGGAGTTTAGTACCGATAAGTGTATTTAATCATGCTTGTAGAGTGCCTTGCATATCAGAGTCCTGGCCTACCTAGACATTACAGCAATTTCCATGTTTATAGACAACTATACATGCCTTACCAAGGATCCTAGACCTAGAAAACCACCCCTCTGAGAGACAGGCCAAGTTCTGAAACACTATCTGAGAAAGTACTCCCCAGTGCTAGCCCAGCTGCTCAGTAATTTACATACACCTCACATATCATTGCAAAGGACATAAAAATTATTTAATTTCTACTACAATATTAAGCAATCAGTACAACACAGGAGACAGGCTATGGCACTGAGATAGAATATGTCCTGGGAAGAACAGTGCTGCAAGCTGTTTCCTAAAATTGCCATTCAGTAGGCACAGCAGAGAGGACCTAAGGTTATTTTAAGATCTTTTCTGACTGCTTTGATTACAATTTTCTTCTCTCTATGGCCAACAAGAAGGATATTGCACATTATTTTTTATAAAAGCATGTGATTTTCAGGAATCTCACCTCAGCACAGCTAAGGATAGTACAAATTTTATTATAGACAACAGTCTGTAAAAACAATTATAATGAAATTGCTAAACCACATATATTTATTTTCTGTAGCTTAGGTTCCTCTTTCTTTTCTCTTCTTTCTTCCTTCAACCCACTCCATTCTCCTTGCTGGAACACCATCAACCTCATCCCACTCATTAAGAAAAGATATAATTTTAACACAAATTTCTCAACAGGGCTTTTCCTGCTTCCCTTCATGAACAGAAAAATGCTCACCTAACATCCCTTAGCACACACTGATATCTACACTCCCTTATATAAACACAAATCATCAAAGATTATAATCAAACAGCTTTAGCCACATGCTTACTGTTTGTCTTCAAAACACTAAGCTTAGTGGAGCCCTGGGAACACTACGTCAATCCACCTGCAGGGTCATAAGGAAAACTTCCTTAATCACCTCCACTTTAAATGAGAGGCCAGTGCATTTGATAGGGGTGCAAGGTACCACCCCAAAGACCTGGGGCAAGGTACGGATGCCCCCAGCACATCCAAGCCCCGCACCGTATGACTCCTTCTGCCTGCTGAGCTTCTACCACAGCACCTACACTTCAGGGGCTTGACAAAAATGTGGATTTCCTTGTACGTCCTCTCCACGCCTTTGCTGAGATAACTTGTGCCTGACAGTTACTCCCAGACGAGAGAACGGAAAGGACCACATACATGTCTAACATACACATCATTTGAACCTATAGCAAAAAGGAAATGTTGCCCTCCTATGAAATTAAGACTGATTTTTCTATGTTTATCTCAGTCATTAATATCAACAAGTTCACTTAATTTGCTACATACTTTTACACACAACATCACAACAAAACAGGCTGGGTTTTGTTTGGTTTTTTGTTTTGTTTGTTTTGGTTTGGGTTTTTTGTTGGTGGTTTTTTTTTTTTTTTCATATTGGAGGACTGTTTAGGTCTGCGTGGCAAATAAAACCTAGGAGCAAGGACTGATTTTTCCCAGCCCTCTGAAAAAGATCAGACATGTAATCATTGCTGATTTTTTCCAGCACCTGTGTGCTCCAGAGACAAAACAATTTGACACTGCAGAAAAATAAATTCTCTAATGAAAAAAAAAGGACAGAAAAAGATACAGAGAGAACAGCCAAGAATAGAGACTCACCATAACCTCTTTCTACATATTGCAAAGATATGCAGTAGACTCCTAAAACCATCACCTTCCACTATCATCACCTCTAAAGTACCATATTTCCTGTAGGAGTACACCTCCACAGCTGTGGACTTCACCTCTTGGCACCAATGACTCAACAAAAGGTACACACTTGACCTAAATGCTAAAATATTTTTTAAAAAGATAAACCAGCACACAAATGCAGTATTAACCAGGAAAAATAAAAAGAATGAAATTCAAATCATAGAGAATTTCAGGACAAAGTAATAATCTTACCAGTACCAGAGGGGGAAAAGCACAGAGCAATCAAGAAATTGTACAGACAAGGATCATTATTTGTTACTTGGAGACTTTTAGTTTTTGAGATTAAGGTACTCTGAAACCAGACAAGACCTCACATTTGTTTTCACATAAAAATGAAAAGATACCAGGAGAACAACAAAAAAAAAAAAGATAGATTTGAAGACTCACATTTTTTTTCCCCGTTGTCTGCTTAGCAAAACAAGTCCTCTCCAAATGGTGAACGGTATATTCTCCCTTTCAAAGTGAGGTAGGTCACCTAAGCTTCCCAGTGAACACAGCCACTTTGACGATCAGTGTTTCATTAACACACTGGAGAGACTGATGACAAAATGCACACCTGCAGTGCGTCTAAATGCACATGAATCAAAGGCACTGTATGCTGGCTCTTATCTTCTCGTATTCAACAGACTGACAGATGGGACAAGAAGATGATTCACCCTCTCCAGACACCGTTAAGTTTGCTGGGAGAAAACACTGAACCACTATATCCTTCTCAATTAAAAAAAAAAAAAAAAAAAAAAAAAAAAAAAAAAAAAAAAGACAGCTAAAAGCCTCTCTCTCTGCCCAACCTTTCCTTCTGTTATGACTTCATATATAATCTATCCATACTGTAAACATATCAACCAAGAGATGAGTTTCCTGTAAATGCTCCTCTGTTACATTTGGCATAAATATTGATATTACGAAAGGGTCTGACTTTCACCATACTCCAAGTTGACTCCCTCTTGGCTCAGTCTACTGCTGTAGAGTCATGTTCATCCCTTCCCATAAACACACTGCCGAAGAGGCACAAAACCCAACCTTTCTTTTCTGATATGAAAAAAATGCATCCTTAACTGTATGCTCATATTTCTCACTTTTTGTGCATGTTTCTTACTTCTTTTTGCGTTCTCTTTTACTAGCTTGATTTCCTGGGGTTTCATGCATGAGATTATGCTCTGAAAGTAATTTTTTAAGTAACTTCATGGAGACTTAGTCCTCAATATTGTCATTTGTGAGCGTGCTTAAAATGTGTAACAAGGTTCAAGGTTCGCATGACAGCCTCCTAACAGGTTACCATTATCCACAGTCCACTAGAACAAACAAGGCAGTTCTCCAGCTTGAAATGGTTTGCTATTCAAGTTGCAAGTAACACCTCATGATGCTTAAGTAAGGATTTGTAAATTCCTCTGCTGCTAAAAATCAATAAATAAATTTAAGAACAAAGTGATTTACAAAGCTACAGAGAAGCAATTTTTCTGTGTTCATGAACGCCTACCTGGAAACACAGATACCATGACAGCAGTTTGGGATTTTCTCTGACAATTACACAAGGGTTTGCTCTCCCTTCTAAACAAAGAAAGCAATAATATTTTTTTGCTAAGGATAATCGCGTATCTGAGAAATAAATAACTCTACCTCCTTTTCCAATGGAATTTTAGTCCAGGTATTTTGGGCTTTAGTTGTTTAGGTCAAAGGCTCAGCAGGTTACAGTTACTAAGCTGTGAGTTGTTGCACTTGGAATTTCAAATAATTAATGAGTAACAGCAGCAACCCTGGCGCTGAAATCTGCATGAGAAAGCACTGAAGTCTTTACATCACCCCGATACAGTATTGTACTCGTGTGCTTCTTCAAATATGCTTTCAAGTACTCACGTCTCGTACTCAAACATCACCTCATTTTATCTAAATCTTAAATTTCATGTACTAATGTTGCTTTCCCAACCTCTATCCAGGCTATGTACAAAGACAGCATAGAAATAGTCATTACTGAATTACTATTGAAGAGAACAATGACAGACCCATGGAAAAACTTCTATTTGAACATGGAAATGTACAAAATGTACACAAGACGATTATTTCCCTTCTTTCATTAAAAAGAAAATCAGACTTTTTATTTCATGTGAAAAGGAAAACCAAAGAATGTGACAGGCCAAACACTCATTTCTTCAGCATAGTTTCCCAGTGCAGTTCACCATTTACATCATATTCAGTGTGCAAAAAAAAAAAAACCCCAAAATCTGTCAACACATCAAAATAATGGAGTAAGAAAGCATGTGTTTCAATAAGGAGATTAGCAGTGTATTCACCTTCAAAGATGATTACCAAAATAAACCTCAAATCCACTATGTGATTAAAAGTTAAGTAAGCTTATATATAATATTCACAGCACCCATCACAAGAGTATCTTACTCTTGAACAAGTTGCACTTGTAAAGTATGGGGACAAACTATTTTACTTTTATTGTTAACTGAATGTTTTTATAAGAAGAAAATGTTTCAAATACCATCACTAAAATCATGACATGGTCCACAGCCTTTAACCAAGGGGTGGGGGGGTGTCTCATTCCAGACAGGATGCAAAGACAGCAAGAAAGTCCCTTCCCTAAAGGTCCTGCAACATAAGTATACAAAATACACACGTAGGATATTTCTCCCATATTACAGATATAGAGCAAAGGTGGAGATAAGTTAAGGGCAATACATGAAAAATTACTTACGGCCCACTTGAGAAGCTTAGGCAGACATTAGAAACTTAAATCCAGAGCTGTAATTCTGAAAACTCATTCTCAGCTAGTACATAATGCTGGGGTTTGTAATCACAACAGGCACCTCCTTTCTTATTTTACAAGTGCTTCATGGACTTCAAGTTCTGCCGTCAGTCATACAAAACAACACTACAGCTATGATGACACAGCCAAGCAGCTTCACATGATTTCACACCAGAACACCATCAATATACAATGAGGTATGTTCTCTGCCATCCTAGGTCTTCAAGCAGCAGACTTTCTCAGACACAGAAAATGCTCAGCCTTATCATCACAAGGCACAGTGGAAACCACTGCAATACCCATCCACCCTGCCTTTTTTTAAACAGCTATCACAGGAGGTCACCCATACCATTAGATAATAAGCATGTGATTAGCATACTCACACAGGATGTGGGAAACCAGGGATCGTTTTAGAAGATACTGAGGGGAAATATGAGCCTGACTTGATCACAGGATAACTGTGAGTCACCAATGTGATCTGGCAAGGGAAAATTAAAAAACAAAACAAAACAAAAAAAACCCAAAACAACGCACCAGATAGACAAACAGACCTACGTTGTATCATGAGGGGATATTTCCAGTCAAGCTAGGGAAGAATTAATGTCATCATACAAGCCACTAGCATAACCTCAGCTGAATACAAGGTACAATTCTGGTCAGCCATATGCAGATGCAAGGATACAACAGATGCAAGGATGATGGGAGCAATAGGAGCCTATTATACAAGGATAAGACTAAAAGCCCATGACATGTCAAGCCTAAGTTAAGCAAAGTTAAATCACAGTGTTAGAAGAGGAAAAAAACATGCTGCCCACGTACAAATCTAAGCTGAAAGTCAGAGTGTTTATAAATGTCAGAAGAGCGGGGCTCTGGAAGAACCAGGAGAGTAGAAAACCTAGCTATGTTCAAGATGGAAAGCAAGAGTCTGACCACTGTATTTCAGAGACTGTGTGGATGGCGTGGTTCTTGCCACGGCAGAAGAGGAGCCCCAAATGACACAGGTGACTCCTTTTGCCTGAGGATATTCCAATCCACATTTCCAGATGGTATACCTGGAGCATAGTAGGATAGGGGGAGAGCAGAGAGGGACTACCTTTTGACGAACCTGTTCAAATACTGACAACTGACTTTAGAAAAAGATAAAATAATAAACCCCCAAACAAAATAAAAATCACAAAACCAGTGATTCCCTGGAAAGGGAGAGCAAAAATTAAGTGTGCTAGCTTTTAGCCAGCTAGGTTTCACTGGGGTGTAGATACTGGACAAAGAGAATTTTTTCCCCACTCCGAGTTCATTGATGAATTCCTGCTTTCCATGTTATCATGAAAGCGATCAATATAAAGTACAGGAAAATTGTAATTCTGTCTGTACAAAGACACATGCCTACTGAAAAAAGGGATCAGCACCCCTGCCCAACAGTGTCTACTTCTGAAGCCTCCTCCTGGGAGTGGGAAATGCAGGTCTGGTTGAACCCTTTGAGGAAGAGATGGAGGTGATCTCCATCCCAAACGTGGTACGGCAGGGTCTAGGCAAGTCAGCCCTTCTCCAAGTTTGTCAGCACCTGCCCGCAAGGAGAGGGTTGTGCAACACACACAAAGCCCACCCCCTGCCTCCCGCAGCTCTGGGAACAGCAACAGCAGCACAACACAATGCACCGGGTTGGGAGAGATACTGACTTTAAGGGGCCTTCTGCTTGGCTTGTTGGCTACCTTGGATAATAACCTGAGGCATCTAATTCTCAGTGTGAGATACACTAGGTTCCTTATACAAGGCTCCTGAAGTCACTTTAACCCGTTTCCCACATCATTTGCAAACTGACTGCTCTTTTCATAACATTCCTCCACGACTACATTCCAAAAAAGGCCTTAAAATCCCCTCCCCTCCTCGAGCACTCTGCAGTAAACACATCACCATGGCAGAGCAATAATGAATAATATTTCCACAGCCTTTGACACTTTATAATCATGTACATATAACAAACTCTCCAGCAACAGCCACTTCAAAACTATGTGCATCGTATCATTGATTCAATCAATAAAGGTGCCTCTCATCCCACTCCTTACCAGCGTTAAAAACCTTTCAGAAAATAGATACTGGGCTGCTGATACAGCTGAATTCCTTACTTTCCCACCTCAAACAATACCTCTACCTAATGGTTTACTATCAACTCTTAATTCACTCTCAAGCACCAATAGCTCATAGCACTGAAATAGGGCAGTCAATACTGCAAGTTACTTTCTGAAGTACCAATTACACGATACCTGAATCAAAAGCTGTCATTTAATAGAGTTACCTACGAGTGAAAACAATGGGGTTTTTATTTAATGCAGCATCTTGCTCAAACAAGTTTTTATTGTGTGTATAAGGGATCAATCAGTTTGCAAGCAATTAAATTATATTTACAACTTAACTGTTTTATAACTATTTTTTTTTCACAGGAAATTCAGCTCTTTTAAGTTAGTATTTATATTTAGTCTGAAGAGATGTTGCAGCTGGAGCCTTTCACTCCTGAATACATTGCTGATGACCCGTGTGCAGCACCAGTCCCTGCTTTATGCCAACATTGCCCAGCTGTGGTCTGTAACATTTAGGCTGTGGTATTTTAAAATCTTACAATAATTCTGGATGACCAAACTTGCCCTTATTAAGCTAACACTACTGTTTTAATCACTATCTTCTTTTGGTACATCCAGTAAGTCTAATGCATTACCATTTATAAGTAAGAATCTATGAGTAAATCCATTCTCGGTTTGGTATTTTGCCAATGTCCGAAACAAAAATACAGTGTTGCTAGGAAGAAAAGCATTTTGCCCATTTATTATCTCGAAGCACACAAAATTCACTAAGAAAAAAACCACCCTGATAAAAAAACACATCTCCACCTCCAAACCACAGGCTTCATAGTATCTGGCAAAGATGTTTAAAAACAAAAGCTAAAAGCACTGCAGACTTTGTATGTTTAAAGTTAAGCGAAGTGGAAAGCAATTACCACAACTGTTTTTTGTTTTTTTTTTTTGTTTTGTTTGGGTTGTTGGTTTATTTTTTTTTTTAACACAGCTGCATGTAAATATTTCATCAGTTTGGATACATCAGAGTTCACTTATATTCACTCTTAAATTCAATTAGCAATGAACATAAAATTTCCCTTATTTTGCCAAAATATCTCATACGAATAGCCAGTCCCAAAGCACTTAAAATTACACTATACATTGATTGTCTGCTAGAATGGAGAAGGTTTGCAGATCATACCACGCATACTCTCTTCAAATGCCACATGAGGAAAAGGTACAAGCAGATAACAACGGAATCAGATGCACAGCAATGCCAGACTCAGTGGGACTGGGACATGCAGAGGTTGATAAAAGAATGGCATGACAACACAGCAGAACCAAGGGCGCCTAATCATTTTGGTACCGATTACTATTTTGATCCTTTAAAGTCATAACGCTCCTGGCAATACCAGCATCTTGCTCATCGCTTGCTTACCCTTTATGCACTGTAGCCTGCCCATACCCAAACACAATCCAGAATATGTACTTTTTCACAAAGAAGATATTTTTTTTCCATGCTTTCCTCCCCCTACCTGCCTGAGCTTGTATTATAAATATGGTATTGCAAGCAGTACGAAATCTCTCTTGGACAGAAGCATGTTACGTATGTCTCACAGCAATGCTACTCAGCATTCAGTTCAGTCTGAACTCTAATTTCTCGCCTTAGTTTCCCCTGGACATAATTTTTGTTTTCTCTGTTTCATGTGAACTGGTATTTGTGAGGCTGAAAAGTCACCTGCCTATTTCAGGCTCTTTGTTACGAGTTTCTGTTGGAACAGCATTCATAAGGGTCTCTCTACAGAGGAGCTAGTCTTGTTCTTTAGGACAGAGGTTGAAGTGAAATAACTTAAGTGTATCTTTTAGTTCGATCTAATGATAGCTTGATTTTCAGGAACATGAGTGATGTCAGACCTCCTAAAAATTAGTATTCTCTGTACAGTCACACCATGAGAACATAAACCATTACGGTAAAATTATGGTAAATCTCTTGAGTGGCAACTATAGTTACCATAAAGATTAAAATCTGTTCAATAACTTCAAAGCACAGGGTTCCCAAACAAATGCAAATAATTTCAAACATTTCTGAATTGCAACAGCCTTTAAACAGAGAATACTTAAAGTGCTTAAAACAGTAAATGACAGGAAACTTATTCAACTGACATAACAGGAGAAATTTTTATACAAACAGAATGTAATTATAAGCTGGAATTGAGACAAGGTACTCAAAGTCAATGCCTCTCACAAGCAATAAAAAAAAATCATCACAAGATGATTCAATACCACAAAAAGACATAAGAGGAACAACCTTTTTATCTATTTATTATCTATTAAAAATCAGCGTGACAACAAACATTAACGTCTTAAAATCTTCTTGCATTCATTTGATCTTACTTATTTGGGCGGTTTTTTGTTACAAGAGCAAACTCACTGAAGACAATCGTATTGTTTTGCAAAACCAGCTTTCATGCTTGTGTGTGCCAGTATTATTGCTATAATGCATGAGTGATTACGAAATTGTTTAATTGCCCTCTTTCCAAAGCTCTGGTTATTTCTCTCAGATTAAAGTACAGAGATGGACGATTGTGAAATACCTTTAATCATTTGGTCATTCTTGAAATGTAAAATTCTACCATTGTCATACTTGCATGTTAATCTTTTATTTGCAGTGATTAATTTACTAAACTGGTTAACAGGAATATGTGATTTTACACTTCACAAATAATTAAAGCATAAAATCAGATTCCTAAAATATAAGAGACATAGACATTAGAGATAACAGGAAGAACTATATGTTTTCAATACTTACTATGGAGGTACTATTTACCTTTTAGCATCTGACTTCTTCCCCTACATGCATTTTTCAGTCTCAGTTTAGAAATTATCAATATGATTTTGGGGTACGTGTAAGATTAAGATAAAAGGCTGACAATGATTTGCAATCTATTACGATTTTCTCCTGAAGTACTAAGGCCTTACTGCAATTGAACACTATTGGAAGCATTAAAATCATGAGTTAATTACACATGCCATTCAAAACATATTATGAAAGCTGTATTTCTGACTAATTCACTGCTGATAGGATTGTTACTAGAACATTTCTAAACTGTAAAACGTAACTCTTACATCCAGTTCAGCTACTGGTCATCCAGAAACGTTTCATTACATATATTTATAAACTTACTCCCAAGAGGTTTTCCAGATTCTAAATAATAACACAATGACTAAAAATGAATACCTAAAACATAACGTATGGTTCTTTACAGCATGAAACTAAGGACGACTATCATCACATGACAAAATTATTTTGATACATGATGAACTACACAAAGTAATCATTGTTTATCAGTAACAGAAAAAGTTGGAAAATTAAAGGTTTAAACCAGTAAGTCATGTGGTGCCAATTATAAGATTTGAGAATACTAAATTCCCCAAAAAGTCATTGTGAACTTAGTGCTCAGCACCACACAATCAGGTTAAATTTGTTTGCTTCTTACTATGTGCGACTCAAGCAAGTCTCAGTTTTCCTGTGGGTCTTACTGCACTTGAGGGTTGGTGGTGTTTTCCAAAGACCACCTAAAAAATTATGAGAAATAATGGAACATCAAAATGGTGATTAGAAGGAAAAAAGCCACCACATGACTGGAGAGGTTTTAAATGCATATTAACAGCAACAACAAAAAACAACCAAGCACCAAAAAAAACCAAAAAGTAGTTTTAAATGCAAATAAAGATTTTTCACATGCCCTCTCACTGGCACCTGTATACGTATTTCTTGTTATTATCATGCTAATGGCAAGATCATGGACCTAAATAAATACAAAAGACAATCCAAGACAACGCCCACTGGCTAAACGCAGATCACCAATACAACGATCAAACCAATATAATTATTAAACTTACTGTCACTTTTGCTGCCAACTTCCTTTCTTGCAAATGCCTCAAACACACGCAGGGAGCAAGAATCACTCTAGCAGCGACATCCTGTTCCTAACAAGCTTGTTCCCCCAGGTCACATGAAGTCCCAACTCATTCATCACCACATGCCCAAGACGCAGGTGCTCCATCCTGTGACCAGCATGCACTCAATCACCTACAGATGGACAACAACTGGGCAACCAGAAAAGAAGAGCAGGAAAGGTATTATGCCCAGGTGTACCAAGTCTGAGGGATCACTGGGAAAGAAAGCATCATGGTCCAGCCTACTTTCATTGTTTGTTAGTCTAGTCCCATGGTATGTTCAGACATATGCCCACCTGGATGTAATTTTTGGTCATATGAAGAAGGCAGCAACTGGGAATCAACAGTGTGGATTTACCAAGGTTAAACAATGCCCAATGCTCAATGTGACTGCACTCTGTCATAAACTGATGGGATTTGTAGATTAGGGATCAGCGGTGTCATCTACCTTGATTTTAACAAGATTTTCAACACTGTCTTCCACACCATCTTTGCACCTAACCTGATCTAAGTTACAGTCTAGATAGGCAGACTACTAGATGATAAAAACTCTGTCTCTATCATTAGTCTCAAAGAGCAGTTGTTAATTGTTCCCAATCTACCCATAATCTGGTTATAAGTAGATAAATTAGGGGCCTTATCCTGTTTAGTATCTTTAACAGTAACCTGGCAGAGTGTACAAAAAGTACCCTCAGCAAGGCTGAGGACAATGCCAGACTTAGGGGTGCGGCTGATGTACTGGAAGGCAGGGTTGCCATTCATAGAATCACAGAATGGTTTAGGTTGGAAGGGACCTTAAAGATTATCTAGTTCCAAACCCCCTGCCGTGGGCAGGGACTGACAGGCTTGAGGAACGGGCCAACATAAACCTTAGGAGAGTACAGCCTGAAGACTAAGTTAGTGGCAAGCAGGTCTGGTGAAAAGGAGCCGGGGGGTCCTGGAGGACAGTAGGCGAGACATGAATCAGCAGCCCACCTGGCAGCAATGAGAGCTAACAACATTCTGGGATCCGGCAACAGAAGCACAGTCAGTGGACTGAGGGAGAGAATTGTCCTGCGTCATGTACCATCAGATAGTCAGGTATCTGGAGACTACTGTGTCTACTTTTGGATCCCCACTATGAAGCATCAGTCAAGCGGAGGAAGTTCAGTGAAAGGCCACAGTTGGTGGCTGTAACACATGCCCTGCGAGGAGAGGCTAAAGACACCAGGATATTTCAGGTATTATTGCTTTGGAGAATCTAATAGTGGCTTTACGATATCTAAAAATAGATTACTGAGAAGGTGGAGCAGGCTTTTTACCACTGTGCATGGCAGGGGGAGAATGATGTCAACTGAAACCAGAGAATTTATAGATATTTATTAGATATAAGGAGGGGGGGTGGGGGGGGAAATACACTATGAGCACAATTGAGCATTGGAACAGATGCCCCAAAATATAGTAGAATATCTGTCCTCGGAGCTTTTCAAGATCCAGCCAAACAAAGCCCTAAGAAACCTGGTCTGACCTTGTACATGACCCTGCTTCGGGCAGGAGGATGGACTGGAGACCTCTTGAAGTCTATTCTAACCTGAATGAGCCTACAAATCTATGTTGGAATTGTGTATATATGTTAAGCAGAGCATGCACATTTAGGCACAATGCAACCAGGAAGACAGGAGAAACTTCAGGCATATCCAAAACGTGTTGTACAAGTGATCTATGTATGCGCAGTAAAATTGAATGCCCTCACTATTCTCCGAATTGTATGCGATTATGCAGACCAAAAGAACTGCGTAGGCATGTGTTTAGTCATGTGCCTGATGAGGGCCCCATAGAACAGGTCCTTCAAAAGCCTCTGCAAAGCTACTTGACTCACTGAGCCAGAAGAATGAACAACATGAACCACAATTAACCCTAATTCACTTACTAGCGCTGCAGCTATGGGGGAGAAGCCACCAAAACCAAAAGCTAATTATAAAAAAAGAAAAGACTACAGGTACAGCATACATTTCATGGCTGACAGAACAGTTTCTAATGGTAGAATATAAACTGCCGTTAAGAACTGCGAGTATGATGCTACTCAGCGTTGTACCAGATAACTGCATTCAGTCAAAGAGCATACTTTTGCCATTGCTATAAGCTGTTCGTGGGAGGTATATTTTACCCTTCTCACTAAGCCCTAATAGTTGGACAAAACATTATTCACAGAGATGAAACACACAAACTGTTCGCAATAAAAGGCCAATTAGAAGTAATGAGAAGTATTTTGCAACATTTCCTCACGCTTTCCAGGGGCACAGAGAATTATGACTTGTAGCTACAATTCAGTTGGAACCAAATTTCTTCATATACTGCTTTCATTGATAAAGAAGGCTGTAGCATTCAGGAGTTAGAATTAAAAAAAAATAAAAATGAAAAACACAAAACCCAATAACCACACCACATACCAAGCTTTTTACCACAGGAGGAGGAGAATAGAACAGTTTGCAATCCACTTTACAAGTCAGACAAAATTTAAGATGAACTTTTCAAGAGAAACAGTCCTGCATTTGGTTGAAAAGCACCTACTAAAACTGACATTAAAACAACAACTTTTCCCTGGGATCCTATTACAGATTCTTTCCCATTTGACAAGAGTATCTTTCTGAAAAACAAAACCGAAGCCAAATTATTGCCTACCCTCCAGGTGAACAGTGCTGAGTCAGACTATGCTGATGAAAGCTATGCAGAAGCTTACACTTATCTCTTTTCCACAAACAAGTCAGGGCAAAGTAATAGTAGAGATAAAAAAGATTGCGAAAAACCAAGCCAGGGAGTTTCTATGTGTAGAAGCTACACACTTTGTTTATTAAGTCGTCTTTCAATACAGTAACTTCCACCACTTGGGGAAAAGAATCTAAAAGGCCCAACAAGAGCCAAAGTAAAAGATGATTGCAATTGTTTTCCTCTAAGTCAGTCCCAATTTCTTAAGCACACCCAATAAGGTAAAAAAAAAAAAAAAAAAGACAAAAAAAAAAAAACATGAATAAAACCAGAACCTACTGTCACAAAAATAAAGGGAAAGTTGACACCAAGGCTGACTTAAGAAATGCGAAAAGGTTCTGCCCATCTTTGCTATCACCAATTTTGCTTATACATTAAGCACTCCAGGCAACCATTTCCACAAGAGTGCACCACTGTCTTCTGGTCAGCCTTTCAGGCATTGTGGGTTTTCTCTTTTGAACTAAGCAATTTAGAGATAAAATGCCTGGAATTAAATTGCTGAACACTTCTCAGTGACCGTTCCACTAAAGGGCCAAACTAAAATGGGATCACTGTGTATCCTGATTGTGGATTTTAGTATTGTAGTGGATTCTGGGGTTTGCTCCTATTTTAGCTCTCTAGAATGGTGTGAGCTGTAAAACCACCACGAATGCAACACCATAAGGGTCAGAAAGTTTCCTGTTATAATGATGATATAATTCTTTATGGATAAAGCTTTGAGGAACACATCAATCTCCAAAGTTGCTGCTTCTTATTGCTTCATCAGTATTCTACACGATACCACAGATCTACTGAAAACATCGGCCAGTTATTTTCCTTGTTTTAGCTTCAGTCCTTGCTGCCATAGTTTTCACTGTAACAGATCCTTTCCAGACACAAAGTTGTAGAGCTGTCCTTCCCACAAAAAGACAGTGTATGCACCATTGCTTCTGTGCCTTCTTAACACTCAAAGAGACAAGTATATTATTTTATTTTGATCCCTGCAAGCTCTGCCTATGCTAGCTTTTAAGATAATATTCCAAAACTACTTTTCATCCAGAGAATTAACAAGATTTGACAAGAGAGTTTAACTAAGGACTTATTTTTTTTAGAATCAGAAGAGAGACGTTGACATCTGGGAAATAACAGTGATGGAGAAAGGTAAGTGAAAAGCATTACAATACATTACACAACACCATAAAGCAATGTTTTGCTGTTAACCATGAGGTGTCATGGACTTAACTGTGATCCCAGAAGCTGATGAGTCTCTTCTGAGATGAGCTGACAATCTAGATTACTCAAGGAATTTGTCATAGACTCCAGGAACACTTACTGGGAGTGGGTACTACGGGAAGCCAGTAGAAGTTCTAAATACATATTAAAAATATTAGTCAGAAGGAAATGGCTGTGAGCTAGGGGTACATTGATGATGCTCAGGTTTACACAGAGATTTTAAGGCCAGAGGACAATAACTGCTGTCACTAGGATCTGCAGAATTGCTGCGTTAAAAAAACGTCTAGGCTGTGTCTTCATCAAGACACTAACCCAGCCTATACAAAGGCTGAGAAATGAGTGAGAACTGGTCAGTTGCAGTAGACAAGGTAAAAGTGACACTGTTAGGTTGGAGAGAAAGAAAATTTGAGGAGACAGCAAAGACCATCACTACCACTGAATGCACTCAACCAGCCTTGCCAACCTGAAGCCACTCTACCTTACTTCAGTACATCTATCTGAAATCTATCAAGGAAAACTATGAATGTGAACACTAAGTAGAAGGTACAGGAAAACTGTCCTTAGGGCTCTGAGGCTATCATTACATTGAAAACTATGATTTTACTGTGACAGTTTTACCAGTGAAACACCCTATGTCCCAAGATGAATGTACCTCAAGTTGGCTTCTTACCACCGTACCATACTTTGGCAATACCATGTCCAGAAAGGGCTGACAGTAGATCCCTAGACACAATTGAAGGAGCTATACGTTGTCCTCTGATACCCTATGCCCTTGGATACCCAGAAGATGCTATTGCCTTCTAATCTGGAAACTATCATGGCCCAACTTATAACCAAAACAAAATTGGCAGGGCACTGACAACTACAGAACAGCTGTATTTCAAGGCTTTTTGAATCTTTGGAGGACACACTTCTTACCATTAAGATGACAGGCTTTTTCATTAAGATGAACAGCGTTGCACTATCCACGTCCCCAGTCAGACCTAATCCATTGCAAATAACCATCATTTTTCATCGGTTTGTATGTGCATTCACAAGATCACAATCAAGAGAACTAACTCAAGAATGCGGCCAGGTGCAATGAACATAACAGTATCTTTGATTACAATGTTCCTTCTCCTGTATTCATGAAAAATCTCTTTCAGGAAGTCAAGGATTAAAAGCAAACATTAAGACCAGGTCCAAGGGTTGTAAAACAATACATAAACTTTCTCCAGAACAGCTTTATGTGTGTCTGTTAGCACTGATGTGTGCCTGTTAGTACACTGCCAAACCTCTTTTTTCAAGTGTCTGAATTCCAAAGATAGCTATAACTTGTCCAACTGCGTTGTTTTAGCTGAATTTTGTAACTTCCAAGTAAGAAGTGGGCTAAGAACAAAAATATTTTCACTTGTGATCCAGAGATTTCAACTCTTTAGCAGAAGCCAAAGATAAAGCTCCAGGTAAACACATAAAAATTCACTACATGCCTGAATTAATTTTAGGAATATATGCGGGTGTGTATTTGCTTTTGTATTTAAAAAAAAAAAAAAAAAAAGACCTCTGAATTGATCAGTCTTTTTGGATTTATTACTTTGCTTGTTTCTCCCCTTTGAAAGGCCTCACAAAAGCTTCAGCAAAAAAAAAAAATAAAAATCATAAAAAAAAGCATAGTGAGGAAAAGATTTAGAAAACTAACTTCCCTACTGAGTTATTTCAAAATCACTTCAGGACAGAAGAAAAAAAACTGGCTGGAAATTTCCATGTTATTTCTTGTTTTTCTCTCACTTGCCCTTTGCGTGGGTTTTCCTGGGCTATGTCCAAGATTTACAGCTATTCCAAGCAACAGAGTTGGGACTTCACAGTTACTGCAACTGATGCAAGAAGCCTCATAGGAACGATCTCACTTTATATTAACCAAAGAGTTCTCCAATTATTTTTAACTGAGCATTTTAAGAGGCAGAAAGCTTCTCTCCAAGCATGAGGAACGCAGATCATTAAAATCGTAATAATGTTGTCAGGAAGTGCTTATGTATCTGCTATTCAGAAACTCTTTAACCACGAAAATTGTTCATAATAGATTCTGAATCCTTTAAAGAAAATACAGGAAGTTGTATGTCCGTCTCTACAGAAACCCAGGATTATCAACTTTTGACAGAAGTGTCGGTCTCTGCAAATCTCTCAACTACGAAGATGAGGTGTAAAAAACTGAGATAAGAGCAACTGATACAGCCTGGACATCAAGTAAATTTCTTTTAAAAAAACCCAAACAACAAAAGCCACACTCAGAAAACAGCTGGCAAAGCAAGAAAACATGAATACAATTTGTTCTTCAAAAAAGTTAACAAAATTGCTAATAATCTACTCTAACTAACATCAAAATTATTTACTACTATACCCAAAAGGCCATGTGACACAAGGATTCAACCAGGATTACATTTGACATTTGTATGGTGATTAGCTGGTAGAAACAGAAAAATTTCTTCATGTGCTACTAACACATGAAAATAACCAGAGAAACAAATACAAAAAATCCATAGTGATTTAAATGAGATGATTAAGTAAAGAAAATCCACAACTGAGCATGACATAGCCTTTATTTAACGTCACGGAGCATGTAAGACTATCATTGGCTCGCTGGAGGAGAGCTGCCAATGAAGTTTTGTGCAACTCCCTCCAACCACAGCTAATTCTACAGTGCTTAGCATAACTAAGAACATTTTGTCTGAATTCTCAGGTGGGCGAAAACCCTCGAGAACCAGATTTTGATTCTGCTATTTTCATTTACAACCTAGTCAGTATCACCATATTGTGCTCCTTTAGCTCGAACACAGCATTCACATGTTCTCTCACTGGGGTGAGGACAATCTGCTGGCAGAATGATTACCGCAGTGGGACCCAGAACCACGACTGAAGGCTACAGTAACAGCAGAGATTAATGTAATCTCTGCTGAAGTCAGCCACTGCCTTTGGCAACCAGATCGGTCTCTCAGAGACCAACTTGTTAATTTTATACTGATTATCTAATTAGGTCCAAATTAAGCAATTTGTGCACAAAGCTGGGTGCCCCAGAAAATGAATATTAGCACAAGTAATATGCAAATAAAGTACTGAATCCTAGTGTTACCTCTCTGAAACTCCAGTTGTACAAGTTATTTGAGCAGCTGAGCTCTAAAGCCTATATCCTTTTTCTGATTTTTCTTCCATGGGTTGCTAACTTTTTTTTAAAATACATATAAATTCAGGCTGCTTCAGAAATGTCAGTGTCCTGCTGATTTTTTCTTGAAAGCATTTAAGAATTCTAGAAAACTGTAATGGCTTTTTCCTCTTCCAGCTGCAACAGAGGATTTTAAAGAAACCAGAAAAACGCCTGTTTTATAAAAGACTATCAACTGGCTGTATTCAAAACTGCATCTAAAAGTTCCTGACCTACTGCTGTTCATCAGTGGTGTCCTTTATTTAAGCAAGAGCTTCACCATAGAAAACACAGATCACAGCTTCAACGTGACATCTTGCCCGAGAGAAAAATTATTCAGGTAATTAAACACCACAGGACTGGGCACCTCACCAGTGATCCAGAAGACTGTGCTATCCTTTAATCCATGACAGAGTTTACACTTTAAACCTGTATGGAAGACCAGGGTCTTAGACGGCAAACTTTCCAGCCTTCTCCCCCATTAAACGCTGGTTATGCTTTCAGTGCTTTAGCCAAGGAATACTAGATTTTATCCACGTTAGTCCATACATTGTGTTGACTGTCAAAAAATGTTATGTTCTCACGTAAATTAAATCAATTTAGTTCTGGTAAGTAAAAATTTGAACTAAACTGCCCACGTTCTAATATACGAGCGCTCAGCTATTTTCATAGCCCATCCTTTTAGCACATAAGAAGTTAACAGAAAATGGGTAGCATATCATTTTGAGCACTTAACAACTTTTGCTACTTAGCTGCAAGTAAGTGTAAGATGTGGATTTCTGTTTAATCTGCCTTCTCTCAACAGTTTATAACGAAAGTGTTTCTTCAGTCATAATGATCACGTAGCAGAGCAATTAGAGCCTAAACTATAATGATAAGTTCTATTTGATGGAATAAATAACTGAAGTGGCTATTTCAACCATATGGGTAATTTACATTGAGTACTGAATAAAACATCACAAAAAGAATAAACAGAAAATTTGTGTATATGCAG
The DNA here is from genome assembly GCA_013400035.1 of Rynchops niger. Classification (NCBI taxonomy): domain Eukaryota; kingdom Metazoa; phylum Chordata; class Aves; order Charadriiformes; family Laridae; genus Rynchops; species Rynchops niger. The sequence continues at coordinate 116,722 of VXBH01000820.1, read as the reverse complement.
CTGGTACTGAGACTCAAGCACCCATTTCCCAAATTCCATGGTTCTCCAGGCAACGCCGAAAGAGAACACTGGCATTCCCCTAGGATGGGTTGCTCTCTTGCCTAATCCTGCCATTACTATTCCACGTACCATCAGTTGTAATCTGCTGACATTGTTAAACACACTGCTAACACTCATCTTCTTAAACTCTCAGAACTGGAAAGAACTGGAAGCATGTCACAATTACGCTATCGATTCACAGGGTGACCAATGCCAAGTCTTGGTTGTTGCCATGCCTTGAAAACAGATATAATCCCTCTCTGCATGTGCGGGATAGTTTGAGTCCATGATGTTTATAATTCTGTCAAGCTTGTCTTTAAAAAGGATGTAAGGCCTTAGCTGACTAGAAATCTAAGTCTTATATGGGAGCTGACTTTACAAGGAATAAATCCCAATGCAAGGACAATTTCATCATGAAAATGTTCATGAACACACAAAATTAAGCTACTCAAAATATGAAACTATGTTTAAGTAACGTGCTGCAATTTCATGAAGTAGAGGGTCTATGGTGGGCCAGAATTTATCACTACAATAATGACTGTAACATTCACTACCTTATTCATAGTAATTATCATTACAGAACAGGGGCTTTGAAAGTTTGTGTACATTTTTTAGCTGTAGAGCATGGCATAAACCCTCAGTTTCTGTTCTTAATTCTCTCCTTATTATAAATCCAGTGATGCTGACAAAACATTACATTTTATTCATGACTATTCTCCCAGCTCAGTGAAAATGAATTTGAATCCCTTTCATTAGGATACGTTAGAAGAGCATACAACTCTCTGCCTTTTTTTTTTTCATTACAAATATCAAACTTTATTTTAGATGGATTGACTCAGAGCCTAATGCATGAACGTGGCTTGGAAAATAAATATCCATTAATATAACTTCTATGCATGGGCCTTTACAAACTAGAAATTGCCCTTTGACCGTCTTATTAGTGATCAGCAACGTCTGTAAAAAGCTCCATCTGGTTACCTATTTCCTCAGATACCTCTGTATTATCTTACTAGAAGTCTACATAGCTGCCAAAGCCACTGTACAAGATCAAAGGAAAAAAACTAACAAACTTTGTGTCTTTCAGGCGCAAAGGCAACACTTCTACCCAAGGGAATCCTTGAGCCACAGCTGCCTGCAGAGAGCATTCTGGGGAAGCATCACTGCAAGCTCTCCCTATTGTGGTCCTCTCCAGGCACCTAGTCCTGGCCACTACCAGTAGAAACTTCGGTATATGCCGGTATGGCATTTTTAATGTTCCCATGGGTGGTCTTTAGAATAATTCAGAATGCATACAGGCAGAGCTCATGTAACACACGAAAAGTGTAACAATCCATGATGGTTGAGAGCTCTGACAGACTCATACCAGTTATCACTAGCTGCTCTAAGTCTATTTAAAGACCTCAGAGAAATGTTTCCTACCCAACTGCCAACAGTAATCAAATCATTAACATAAACCAAGACTGTCTCTTACTCTGTTATTATTTACCTTGACTGACAGGGAGCACTTCTTCATCCTTCCAGCTGGGTATTTCAAACCTTTATACACAATCGCCCCACAGTCTACAGGTTAACTTGTTTGTGTCTGTGAACTGGCAGTACCCCATAGACACAAATTCACGTTTATTAATCTCAGCATTTTAAGAATAATTAGCAAATATAACAGAAATAGAACAGTGCTATATATATGTGCTATCACTCCTGATCACCTGAGACTCAATTCTGGTGCCCACTGAAAAGGGGGGAAAACTTTAGTTTCTCCACAAGAAAGCCTTTATTTTCACAGTTTCTTCATGCTTTCGTTTTGTTTTTAAATCAACATTCCTCCAAGCGTAGCATCCGAAGGCCAAATGCGATGCCCACAAGGAAACCCTATCGCGACCGACCTACCTAAAAAAAAATTACAAAAATAGGTGTTTTACACCCTTCCCCAGACAAACCCGGCAGCGATTTCCCAAGGAGTCCCCAGGAGCAGAGGGAGGACCCCCGACCGCCGCAGCCCCACCGAGACTTGTTTGAAACGCCGCCAAACCCCTCCACAAGCCACCGCACCGACGGGGACGCGCACCGAGAGGGACGGCGGCGCCGAGACGGTGAGAGAGGGAGCGAGAGGAGGAAGAGGGAGGAGGAGGAGTTGGTGGTGGTGGTGGAGGCGGTGGCGGGGCTCCGGGGGAGGCGCTGACAGGAGCCGGAGGGGCGGGAAGCCCAACCGCGGCACCTGGGCCGCAGCCCGGTCCCCGCCACCAGGCGCGCTTTCAGGCATTCCCCACGGGACGCTTTCCTCACACGGAACTTCAACCGTGAATCGTGCCCGGCGAGAGGCGGGCAGTGCCCGGGCAGGGGAGAGCAGGGCACGGCGGGGAAGCAGCCGCTGGGATGGCGGCGGGGGCAGCAGCACCTGCCCCGCTCCTCCGCGGCCCGACAGCGCCTGGCGCGCGGCTTTGCCCTCCCTGAGGTAAA
>VXBH01000820.1:49828-111597 GCA_013400035.1 Rynchops niger | reverse complement strand
AATTTTATATTAAGAATACAGAAAATACCGCTTTGAATCACTCTCTTCCCTCACGCTCCTTCACTGGCAAAAAAGATAATGCTTTCTTTTCCTGGAAATTTGAGAAGCACATTAAATTAATTTGATCATTAGGCTTTATGCATATTTTTACTTTTAAATGGTAACTTTGTTAAAAAGCATGACAAAAAGAAACAAATATTTATCAACTTTGGAAGACAACACTCAATTTCAGCCTTCAGGTGGTCACCTCAGCCTTTTCCGCATAAAATCTCAGGGGAAAAAGTAGATCCAAAAATCTCATCTGACTACACCCTCAGAAGGCAGATGAATAAATCGTGGTAAAGAGACTAGAACGCAAATCTTGCATACTTTCATATTACATATAGCTTTGAGCTAGAATAATTATCACGTAGGCAGTGGGTCATGTGCTTATACATGTGAACATCTTTGCATAGAGATGTGCATACACAAATTATACTTTTTATATATATAAATATCTCTGTGTGTGTCTACATACAGTTATGCGCGGTTCTCTGTTGAGGCCTAAAGGTGTGTAAAGGTGGGAGGAGAGTCACAAACGCAGAATGTGGGTTGTCATACGGTATGTGGAGAAAATTTTGAAAACTTAATGTGCTTGTACAGCTGTGTTATACAGCACAGCTGCATCAGCTCTCTCTTAACATGTTGAACATCTCCCTGCTTTTCAGTCTGTAGCTTCTCTTATTGTTCCAGGATTTTTGCGTGTAGGCAGATGTCAGTATGCTCATTTAAATATACTCATAAAAATTAAACTTATCTAAAAACAGTAGAAACACTGGACAGCATTGGTAGCTATAAATTCAGACATTCTGATTTGTCCCTTATAATTCTGTTACTAATGAATGCCAGCTCCTAGAAACTCCTCATGAAGAAAGCAAGCGTGGATGTTCAGCAGCAATGCTTACGTGTCCAGGTCTACAAAGCCAGTCTTGTTTCTTCTTCTCTTTGCTTCCTGTAGCATGGAGAAAAGAAAAATGTTGTCTTCTTTTTTAGGTATTCCCCACACGCTATTTCAGCCCTGCTCTTTGGGCCACTGTAAAGAGCTCTACCTGAAAAAATGACAGTATGAAATCAAGTGACACAGGGAAATTAATCTTGATTTTTTTTTTTTTTTAATTAACTGTCCAGTAAAAATTGCTTGAGTCAAATATAAAGTGTTCCTTTATGCAAATCACAGAAAGGCAGTAGAAGGAAAGCAGAATTTGCACCATATTTCATACATACTTTTGTATTAGAATTGGCCATTTATTATTCTTAATGAGAAACAATTGACCTGGTTGTCCAATAGGTTAGACTTATTAGGGAAACTATAGTTTAGGTATGAAAGCCTCATAACGGGTAACCAGACCAATGTCATATAAACTCGAAGAATGATTTAATTAAAGTTCACAGGATGCTATTGAATTAAGATGAAAGAAGAGCTATTCGCTTTCAAGAACTGAAAATGGCAAATGGCAAAATGCCCTAGTGAGGAACCATCATTGAGACAGTGGTGATTGCTGATGCAAGATTAATGATATCAAGCCCTACATGCAGGGGAAACATAATCTAGACTCAATTACAAACTCATTTGAAATTTTTCATGAATGGACCTTCAGTGAACTCCAGATGATAACACTTTCATTTAAGTCTTAAAATCAAATCTTAATTATAAAGATTTATGAGGTTGCTGTATTTCATAAAACCTTTTCTGATGTGTATTTCATAAAACCTTTTATTATGTATGAGTCCTTCAAAATAATAACACAATGCTTACAGTACTTTTATAAGCAGAATCCAAACAAGTTCTCGGTCCTTTTTTTTCCAAAAAGACTCCGATACAAGGGCATCACCTCAGCAAGTGCTTGTTTGAGAAATCTCAGACTGTGTACGTAGGCAAACAGAACACCGTTATCTGCAGATGCTGAGATCTATCACAAACTGGAAGCTATGTGTTAGTAATGGATGAATCCCAAAATTAGACTTGGTTGCTGAAATTTTTCTATATGGTCAGGGTGGCTAAACTTTAGAGGGTCTCTGCCAAATATTTAGAAAAATGGTTCGAAATCTGCCTTTCTTCAGGGGCAGTGACAGGGGCAGTAAAAAAGCCACGTTTCTGAAGCCTTTGAGTCTTAAAAAAATTGCATTTTTATTTTCTAAATGAACCTTGAGAATCAAGGAGGTGTTCTGCAGCCACAAGGGGAAAGACCCTCTTCAGAAATCTTGTCCAAACTCATAGTTTCTTACTACCCATCAGTATTAAGGCATATGACCTCATTGTAAGTATGCATTAGAAAGAAAAATCTTTCTCCTGGTAAATTATGACTCCCTGCTGGATGACGACAGCATTGGATGAATGACAATGTAATAGATATTGACAGTCCTTGCAAATAATACGTTGTATCCTTGCCCAAATGAGAAAGAAAAGTAATCTTTTACAGAAATACCGGCATTCAAGGATTTGAATGATACTACGTTTTAGTGCAGAAATAACCTAACTGATCAAACAGGAATTTTTGTTCAGAATTGTTTGCCTAAATATTTTATCTTCAGATTCGATTCTAAAGCATTTTTCAAGAGACGAGCATCATTTTTATGACACCACCAATATCCTGTTTGCTGAAAAAGATCAAAAAGCTCAGCAACAGGTGGTTGTAGTAGCACAGGACTGTGAAGATGAACATAACAGACTTTCAAACTCATTTTGTCTATTTTGTAGTTTTTTGTCTCTGTCTAACCGTTGCCTTTGACAACGCAGTTTTCTGTAAAACTGATCATCTCGCAGGGTATTCCAAACAGATCTCATGTACTGCTGCAATATCGCTCAAAAAAGTCCTATGATAAAAGGAGTTTTTACTTTTCTGTTTCTTCCAACATGAACATTGCATCTAATGGAAAAGTTAGTTGAAAATATTTGATGCGTTTGAGTGCTGTTAAGCACATTACCATGTTTGTGTTTCTCACTAGCACTTAATCAGTAGAGAAAACATGCCTGATGTGTGCAGATAATTCACAAATGAATGAATGGAAAACAAGCCTTGTGTATAAATACATCTTCACTTATACAAATTAAAGTGTCTGTATTCTCACTGATTACTTACAGGTGCATGCATACAAAGACATACATACATACGATATACGTATATCCCTTTTTTTCTTAAGCCACTATAGAGTGTGGTAAAGGCCTCTGTGGGCAGATGGAAAGCAAACTTGAAGAGGGGCAGAAATGGATAAATCCAGGATTCTATTTACTTTGAACCTCTGTTCTTCTCATTTTCCCCTTTCCACTAATTAAACCTTGGCTCTTACATTGCATGTTCTTCAGGACTGCAACTTCTCCTTGGGATGACCAGCACAACACTTCCTCTATTTCAATACAAGTGTTTTTAAAATAGCTGTCCTTGCTCAGCTCAGCGTGAGAGGAAGTCATGCCTGTCTGCGTCTCCATTTGCAATAACCATATTTTCGATCCAGCACCAGCAGTGCATTGAAGTACCAGTTTATGGGACCCATTTGGAGAAATCAGCTTTATTCCAGAAGTAGGAAAGCTCTCGCTGCCTATCACATTGAACTTGGAAACGAATGTTACATGCGCGGCTGTCCAGTTGGAAGTCCTTTTACCTTTCCCCCCGAAAAAAAGGAGAAAAATGCTTTTGCTCAGTTTTAAAAAAGACGATGTGCAGCTCCCCAAGTGAAAGTTTGCAAAAAAGGGTAATTGGAAAAAAACAGGTTTAGAACATAAGAATGGATTTAGTGTATTTACTGATAAGAATGATTGCCTGGCACCCACAATGAAATAACTTATTTATTCTTCTTTACATAATCATAGGATTCTGACATTTTAAATTATAAATTCACTTTTATGAGGGAAATAAAAGATGTATTAAAATATATGATGCAAGATAAAGACAATATGACTTTGTTACAGTGTTCATTCTTGAAATGAAAGTCTGCAAAGGTTAAGATTTGTATTACATGCAATTTGCAATCACCCAGCTCCTGAATTCACTGCATTTTGAAACTAAATCACAGAATGCAGATGAAATATGGTATGTCTTTACAGGAGAATCTGACGTGTGCTCAGATCACTTTTACAATGAGTAAAACATATTCTTTAAATTTGAAACTTGATAGCCGTTATTACATTTTCTCCCATTGCTAAAGAAAGAATCTATAGTCACTGTGTGGGCAGACACCTACAAAGCTCTCCTTTATTGCTATTCAACAAGTTTCCAATGAGAGGAAGTCAAGCAGTCTCACACATAAAACATACTCCAGAATGCCTGAATACAGCTGTGGCAGTATCAGCATAGAAAAAACAGCAAACATTTCTAATAACTGAACTGGGGCCTTTCCCTCCTTGCTGTCTCCACTCCTGCTACAAAACCAATCACATTTTGCAGCCGGGCTTCAGCTTTATAGGATAGGAAATCATGCCATTTTTGTAGACTATTGCATAGTCTAGAGGGATTTGAAAACAAGAAGCAGTTTTCAGTCTAAATCTATGCAAAGCACACGATTATAGGGCATGTACTTGCTTGCACTGCCTTCTCTTTTTCCCCACCAGGAAATATTTTTCTCTTTCATACGTGGCAGTGTGCTAAGCTCTTTCTTATCTTTTCTTTCAGTCTGAGCAGATTAAATACCTAGTGCAATGTAAATAAGAAGGAATTCTACCAACTATGCTTACAATGTTTGTTAATAAAGTGCATGTGACTTTGTTCTGCTACTGACTTTACCTAGCATTGTCAATGTGTAACATTCCCTTCCCCTAAAGACTACATTTGCACAGTGTTAAAGTTAGCAGATTGAAGGTGAACAACAAAAGGAAATTATTTGCACCTGTAAAGTTTGTTTTTAGAGTAGGATACAGTACCCTTGCAAGGTGTTGCATTCCTGCAATGAGACAGGTCCAGAAAGTGTGGGTGTCAGTAGTACTTTTAAAGATGAGCATCACAGTATCCCAGTTTGTGCCGGAAAAATGTCTATTCTTGGTGATCACATTTGACCGACAGGTATGTATTGACTTATGCTATGAGGTAAGCAAGTAGAAAAAGAGAGTCTTCCAGTAACAGTTCATTCTTTTACAGGGTGTGCTGTGTACTGCATTGCTTAATACTAGAGTTTACCCCAAAATTCAGAGATGGCAGATAGGAGGATGATTCAAACCTCAATCAGAAAGTGCTTCATAAAAAGTCTGTGGCGGTTTTATGGAGGCAGTATAGAGTGGCCCAAATAGCTGGCCAAGTTTTTCATCAGATAAAATACTGGGAAGAAGTCTCTTTGTGAAATTTCTTATGCAAGTCCAGAGTAGGGGTTTAGTGATGGTGACTGAAAGAGCTATTTGTCAGACTATCTTCTTTCTGCCATTTTTTCCTGAGTAGACCCGATTTTTGAAGATTCCTTTTCTTAAAAATGGCAATCAGAATGAGGTAAAGGCTACGTGTTGGAAGAAAAATATTGTGTATGGTTATGCTATCTCTGCTCCAATAGTACTTGTAGGTAAAACAAGGATGTTTGTGAATGTAAATGACTGCCACTAAGCAGAGGGGTGACAGCAATGTTGAAGGGGCAAAACTATCTACTTGAATATTACAGAAATGGTTCCGTACTCTCTGTGGTTAGTGGGATGAAACATCCAGTGTTCAATGTTTCAGAAGAATGCCCTTTTTCTAAAATGAAGAAAATGCGAAGTATACTCCATTGTTGTACAGCTCATGCAGCTGTGGAAAGACTGAAATCTGATGCATCACCAAGAGAGATGTAAACTGCAAACTTGGCATTTCAAGGGAAAAAGGTATTTAAAATGGAAAATATATATTAAAAAAAACCCTAGTTATTTGTCTGCACAAAGCTGAATTTCTAAGAAGAAGAAACAAAGCAAATGGAAACCAAACAGATCAAGATGGTTTTATGAATACTTTTTAAACTTACTCTCAGCACCTCCACTGGGGAACAGCCAAATTCAATGAGTCAATGAGTTTACAATTACATTGAGCATATTCATAAGTTGTAGTATATTTTAATAATTTCATAAATATAGTCAAATCTTAAAGTTTCAGCCCAGAGCGTCCAGTTTTGTGTACATGTTCAGAAAAGTCTTTATAAATTAATAAACCTGTGAAGGCCAATGTTTATAGTTATAGGTTGTAATTATATAGTGATAGATATAAATTATTGGAAAAATGAACCACAGCTGAACGGCTGCCAGTGGCTGAAACCATCCTAGTAAAAATGCCGGTGTGAGAAGTTTTTTGGAGACCAGGCTTATCTATGGTTCAGCCTTAGCCCAGGGAAGTCTTTGTCTGAAAATAGCTGTTTCAGTCATCCTTATTATGCTAACACTACATATGCTGTCCTCAGATTACCTTGTGTAATGTTTCCTTCACATGTCGTAAATGGTTGCATATTTTTCACTAAATTTCTGGTTTGGTACAAGAGTGACTGTGGGCCATGGCTTGGTTTCTCTTCCACAATTTTCCATCAAGGTCACTGAAAATCTGAAAAAGTTCAAAAAGTCTGTAGAAGTTAACAAAATAAAAAGCGTTTTTCTAGATACATTTAAAACTATATTCAGATTTAGAATTTGCAATAAGAAACTGCTAAATAATTTTTAAATAGATATTTTAAGATGATAAACAAAAAAAAAAAATTGCATTCATTACATTTGGAAATCAACATGATTTACTGTTCTATTTTGAACTTCATTAAAAGATAAATTTTGTGAAAGTATTACTGTAAATTAGCATGTACTGGAGCCACCCGCCTGTCCAGAATAGCAGAAGATAGTTGTATTTTTTTATTAGTAATGTAGCCGGTGCATAATTTTTACATCAAGTATCAGCATCTCACAGCATGAGAAAATGATGTATTCAGAAAGGACAGAGTGAAGAATATTAAAGTGTTCTACTGTAGAAAGACTATTAAGGGAAAATGTGATTATGATGACAGTAATGACCCATCAATCCAAGCTAAATCAGGTACATATTTAATACCACAAGACCCTTAGACTGAACACCTCTTTACATTACAATGTTTAGTTTGACAGGTGACACACACCTCATCCCCATTACCAAAATCCTGTGCAATTAAAATTCACAGAGAGTTGAACTTCACCAAAATGAAGGTAGGCGCACAGTATGAAGTGGAAAGGTCTGAAGCCAGTTATTTGCTTATCGAGTGTACGACCCGCTACAACTGTCACAAATCCCTAGAGGGGAAGGTAGAGGTGACATTGTGAGATTATCTGTGCCCTCAGTTCTCCCTGTAAACATCTGCAGAGTTACCTCTTTATCCTCCTTCCAGTTGCTTTAATACCTTAAATTGCAATAAGGTGTATGTTTAAAAAACCAAAACAAAACAAAACCAACCAAAACCAACATGCAAAAACCATCCACCCCTTCCTCAAATGAAAACACCCAACCGCAGCATGACTGCGGTTAAGCTCTTGGTGTACTAAGACAACTGCCAGGCAAGCTGACCGATTGTATTTGTGACTGACAGCATTTGCCTTTGATAGTCCTTCCCATCTGCCTGTGTCCATCTGCTGTCTTGTCTATTATTTAAAGTTTTTGTAATAGTCATAATCTTTTACTTTCAGGTTGGAAATATCATTTATCACAAAAAGGCCTTGGTTCACCGTGATATTAATAAACATTATTACAGCTAGTACACTTTTATTATATATTATAGTGTGCTTTTTTTTTCCCCTTTTTACTACATCAGTTCCTCATGCTGTGGGATTGTAATTCATGAAGATCTTTGAAGAATTCTGTACCACCTACATTTTTAATTGAAATGTCTACCTCCTGTTGGTTGGACCAAACTAAGGGCTCAAATACAATCTAATTTGTAGCCAGATGGGGAAAAAATACCTGTTTTAACAATGAGCAGGCATATTTAGTTCACGGCTATTAGTAAGCTCTTGCTTTTCCCATCAAATGGGATAGAAACGACTTAAATCACTGCTTACAAATCTTATGCGTATCTTTATAAACTGCCAAATGTAAGAAGTATATTTCTAGAATAAGTTTCTACACTTGCTTTGTTGAGAATAAAGTGCAAAAATTAAGGGATCCCTTTCAGTGTCAGGCCTCTTTTGCTGATCTTGAAGGCTGAACAAGCCGAGCAGAATCTCGTCAGCATCACTGGAAATCTCGTGTTTTGCTCTGCTTGTGCTGAATGCTGGGAGTGGCACCAAAAAGCATCCCGCTTTTCCAGGGGAAGCATCTTTGAGTGGGGGGAAAAAAAAGTGCTTTCGATAGGCGTTCCACTTGCAAAGAACAGCTTGCTGAATGTCATTTTGCACTTAAATTCACTGAAGCTGCCTATTCAAAGCAGTATGTGACTGTGATCTTTAACTCTAAATCTGGGCGGATGCAATCAGTCCCTTTCCCTTAAATTAATGAGCAGACCTAGGTCGATTTGAATGTCAGCTTAATCAGACTGTAAGCTCTTCAGGGAGAGGAACTGAATTTTCTGTGACGCGTGGCATCCAGCCTGCTGTCAGAGATTTAATTTGGGATGATAACAGTAGTTACACAGAAAGCTGGAAAACATTTTATTAAGTAGAGAAAAGAATATTTTAATGATAACTTCTGTCATAAGGCCGCTGTTTAAGTGAAATATTAGGTTAAAATAAAACATACCAAGCATCAACTAATATTTATGGATCCTTTACACGTCTCACTCAGCACTATTAATGAAGTCTTCTGTTTCTTCGATAATAGAATAATACTTACCAATTTCACATTCTCCATTATTTCCCTTGCAAAGTACTAAATTTAGAAGAAAGTTATTTTTGTGTTGTCAATTTCTCTCTCTCTGTATCCATGTCTTAAATATTAGATCACAAAGTAAAGAAATAATTCTGCTTTATACAGTAATACTGAGAATTAGTGATGCAGTGCACCATTACTACATTCCTCTACTTGGAAAAATCTCACTTTAGGGTTATATCTTGCAACTTCTTAATGTGGTGTGGAGTGCTTTTGTTTTACAAGCACTCCTATTAAAACCATTGGTTGCAAAGTTATTTACTATGTATGTGAGGTGTCAGGATAGGTGAATTTGCCTTTTGTACAATGATCTGTTTTATCAAGACCCTTTCACACATGTGGATATACTGCTCAAGAGAGGTGCTGCACTAACAGGTCTGTATAAGTGACACGTTCTGTCCATAGGATTAGAAAAGTATCTAATATAGATGCACTGCCACCTGCCTTTTTCCACAGAAACTGTCACAGTCATTGAATTTCAAGGCTATCTGTGAGTTCAGTCCTCAGCTTATAATGGCCCGATTCAATGTCTAGCTTCTGCTGCGACTGGTAACTAACTTTCCAGTTGTCGTAACAGGCTTCAGATTTCACGACTCCGAAAAGAGGTAAAAATAGTGGATGGTACACTTTTCTGGGGCAAGAGATAGGAGATTTTTTTTTTTATTTGATATATTCTGGGATTATTATTTTTTTTGTATTTAAGAAAAAAATCTAATTTACCTTTTGCTCTTGAAAAATAAGTCTCACTGAGGAAAAACTCCAGCTATTTTCCTTCATTTTTCCTACCATTAAATGAAGAGAAAAAGACCGTCATTGGGAAATAAATGCAGATGATTTGGGAAAGGATAATGTGATAATCACGATGCCTCACATAAAAATTCATACCCAACTATTAGCACCTGACATGCCCATTAGCTATATTGATGCAGAAACTGCTTTCCCCTCTCAGATCCCTCTCAGAACCTCTCTCTTCATTACTGGGAAGGCTCATGCACGTACAGTGGAGTGCCCAGCAGTGACAGGGGAAAATTAAAATTTGCATTCAGCCACTTACACTGTCAGGAGCTTAATTCTTCTAGGAGTTATGCTTTAGGTAGAGGACTTACGTTCCCCAAAAAGCAAAGACTGTCTAGAAGGCAGCATCTTCTGGAACTCCCTAACCCTTCCAGGGCTGAAACAGCCATAGGGATTTTAACTTTTGGAGGATGGAAAGAAGGTGCAAGATCTGAAAAGGAAATCTGCAAGATCTGCATCTTTACTCACAAAAGAGATTTAAACACACGCTTACAGCAACTCCGGTGGGATTCAATCACGTGTTCTAAGATGGATATGAATGGTGTTTTGAAGAATCTGTGTCAATAAGCATATGTACTTAATTAGTGATCGCACAGTCACTAGTTCTTCTGGCTCAACAAAAAGCTTGAATTTTGAGATGCTATTGACTAGGTAGAAGAATCCCTTTGCCATCAAGTCAGATTTGCTTAGTAAATTTAAACAAATACTGAAAAGAGTTTGCAAAACTACTTGACAAGTTTAACCTCACTTTCTCTTCACCAAAGTCCCTGATATAAATTATTCTTTCGGTTCTGTCTCACAAACACCATTTTCTTATCTTGGGCTGTTTTTCAACAATACTAGTATCACTTCAGAGAAAATCTGTCGTTTCCACACCTGAGATACAAGATTGGATTACCTTCAGTCAGAGTGTTTTTGATGGTCGTCAGTCTGTCTAGTCTTCAAAATGCAACTTTTTACAAACATCTGGAGTTTCCAAATTTTTTAAAAAACTTGATCAGAAGTCACTATATTATTATCATTTTTAAAAGTACAGTTAGTCTTACATCTCTCCTAATATAGTCACGTTCTTAAGTTTTAAAAAAAGTACATTTATAGCTTTGCTATCCTAAGACCATTAGTATGTAGAATGGAATGCTTTGGAGTAGGAGGTTGGAAATCAGTCACCAAAATTCATTGTCAGTCCAGACAGTACTCAGCCAATAATGAGATGCAGGCAAGCACCTAAGTATAAGTATCTCAATTATGGGTTTAATGTACAGACAGATATAGAATATAAAGCGCAGTGAAAGCTACACCCTGCACTGAAACATGGCAAGCAGTCATTAAAGAGAGGAGGAAAGAATTTTTCTCACTGAAGGAAAGTTTTGTCTACTAGCTAGTTATATATAGGCAGCAACCCCTTGGCTAACAAAGCAATATATACATATTGAAGAAGGGGAAACAATTTTGGTTTTCATTTAGAAGAGTGGCCTGATTATCTCCTGCATAAACATGGTTTAACCTGAGTTTTGGAGCAAAAGAATAAGTCTCTCTGGATGTCCTTGAAGGACTGAAGAGGAGGAAAGTTAACACTCCACCAAAGGGCAGAAGGAGAGCAAGCAGAGATATAAGCATCCCTGAAGATGCACTAAGTGTTTCCCTGTTGGAAGCTAAAAGTAGGTGTAATGGGCAAGATTTCAGGTGGATGCTGCTGAGCAGAGGCAATCTGAGACAGGAGGGAAAGACCCAAGCCCCAAATGATAACAACTTCTCAAAATGGCCATAGTATTACATGAATAAGGGAGAAAGACTTTTCTTACATAACCTTGCTTTATGTACATTAGGCAAGGTTTTCTTTCACTTCCGCATGTATATCTTTTTTGTAATGATTTGTAACTGTGCTGGTTTGGGATGTTGTGAATTAACACTTGCATTTGCATTCTATCACAACTCAGCTTGAGTGGGATTTAATGTAACCAGAAGAGCATGACAATCCTCACCCAAAGAAAAATCTATGTACTGGGTCATCTCAAGAGACCCTGCCTTCTTAGCACATAGTCCTGTACTCAAAGGGTAGCAAACAGAAGAGGCTACATTTCAGTCTTGCAAGTCAGATGGCGGGCTCGAACCACAGACATCAGGAGAGAGTCATGACTAAATGTGAGGCTTGCAGGGAAAACGTCACAGTATCGTTACTGGTTTTCACTGCATTAAAGGCTGAAAGAATCTTCTGAGAAACAGAGCAAAGCCATGTGCTCCACAAGTTGCTTAGTAGCTCTGGAGTGAAAACTATATAGGAGATAAGGCATAAACATCTAATCAACCGGTAAGCCTACAATATCATCTTCCAGTGCGGCAGGTTCTTTCCAAAAGCTTTACAATGCATTGCTTTTGATTCCCGAAGGGGTTTTCTCCTTTTTGAACACCAGAATGATATGAATTCCAAAAGCAGAAGATTTTATAAAGGGAGAAGAGAAGAAGGTGTTTCATTCAAAACCAAAATGGGAAAATTGTTGTATTTGGCTGACATTTAGACTTCATATTTATCTGTATTATGAGAGTACATCCATCTGGAATTGCTCTTCCAGCCTCTTACTCTGCCTTTGCCTCTGCACCTCTCTGAAAGTGTAGGCTTTAGCATAGGTCTCTGATGCTCAGAAACAAGAAGAAAAGGCTTTTTCTTTAACACTTGTGTTCTGCAATCATTTATAAAAACAAAGTAATCATTATTTAAGTTAATGTTTTGTCTCCAAGTATATATTTGTTATTATAGTTTTAATTATTGTTATCACAACATTGCTTGTAGTATCCTGCCAAGATTGTGTTTGCCTGTCAGAACAGAAGAGTCAAAAAACACAGTAAGGGCCATTGTGGTGAAGAAAAACTAGCCCAGGAGGACAAGCCAAATTAAGAGACAAATGGATGCAAAGACAGATCAAATTGCTTGCTTAAATCCGCAAAGCTTAACCGTGACAGTGGCTGCAGAAAACCTGGATCTTACTGAAAGAAAACTGTCAGGTCTAGCAATTTATCAGGCTCTGAAAGAATTTGGTCACACATCTGCAATCCACAGTTAATCTCACCCAAATTTCACAAATCAAAGTTCTGCACAAAATTTATCTTTTAAAATCTTATCTTTAATTAAAACCATGGAACAACCCATCTGTTTTATTTGTTTAATTAAACTACTTCTCCATTCCTCACTAGTTCCCTTCAGCTTAGTGATATCTGTCGCCAGATCTTGAAGAATGGTAATATTCTGTCCAGAAATAAGTTTACAGAATCATCTGTGAGTTAGGTGGCTCTCTATAAGCAGACTGTCCCCGAGGGACATGGTCAGTGGTGAAGGGAAAGCATCGGGCATTACACAGTCCCTAAGTGTTGGCTGATGCCTCAAATGAGGAGGAAGACACCGGGGCACACTCTGGCTAAAGCGTAATAAGAAACTTGAACGAATCTGTGTGGGCAGGGAACATGAGTCACTTAAATAGAGAAAAATTAGCCAAGGCAGTTGCTAGATTTCCCATATATCGTCTGAAGCTACGTTGTTTGAAACAGCCAATTCTGAGGTGGAACTCCCTATGCAAAGTTCAGCATACAGTGCATATGGCCGAGTAGTTTGCGTGAACAAAGCAGACAATGAAATCAAACAAGGTTTCAAAAATTTTTGAATGCTGTGCAATGGGGATACAGCAAAGGTGCTTTTCACCAAAAAGCAGTCAAAACGTAGCATCTTTGTCTTAGTATGTGGCTTGCGCATCTGTGAGCATGGAGGAGTACAAGGCATGGAACTGCCATGAATAATAGAATAGCTTGCTCCATTCTTTACCCTTTATGAACTGGAAAATACAATATACTGCATTCCTGCATGCTTATATGAAGAACTGTGGTCTCCTAGTGGAGAGCAGTTATTGAGAAATGATATGGAATTTCTTTCTTCAACTTCCAAATAGGCTGTTAGAAGAGTCGGGGGGAAAGTAAAGAAATAAATGACAAGCTCTATTACAGGTTCTGTTTTTTAAAAATAAATCTACCCCACATAAATTGTATAGTCTCTACTGTCTGGCACACAACACTTGGTTTTAGTCTTCAAAGCAGATCAACAGGAAAAAATAGTATTGTTGGCAAATAATAATCAAGTGGGTATGCATAATGGTAATCTTTTATTTTTTTTCTTTCTATAGTCAACATACTACTGTTAGTGCATCTGGTGTCGTCCGACTGTGGCAGGTTACTGAAGCTCTAACCAAAGCTTCTGGGCAAGATTTGGGAACAAATCGTCACTCTGACACTTTCACTTTATGAAGCTTTTCAAATACCCTGTTTTGAAGCATGTGATGGCGACGCTGAGAGTCATGATCTGCTCTGGTAAATTAAGAATTCCTCTTAGATGTGTGATAACAAGTTCAGACTTCTCCGCTCTCAGGCAACTCACTAACAGTGAAATATTGGAAATCGAAAAAAGTCACCTCATTAATCAAACTAAAATCAATATAACATATGCATATAATGGAGCATGGAAGAGGCAGAGTTCAAGAACACTCACCCTGTCTCAATCATTTACACTTTTGTGCTGCTGCCTGTAACATAGTGCGACTGGTACACAAGCAAGCATGGACAAGCTTAAAGAATGTTACCTGTGCCAACAGAAATGTCACTTACTGGCCAAATCTCTTATTCCTCTGGCAACTCACCCATGATTTAATATATTCCCTTTCACCTCAATAGGTTCCTCTGCAACATTAACAGAGATAATATTATTCCACCGCGTGACACAGGTCCCACCTTTCTGTCAGCCCTCTGAAACTGTTGCTTGGCAGCGTGTGTGCCCATGTCTTCACCGGCGTTATCTGTAGGTGAAGATCTCCAGCAATGCAAATAGTTCCTTGGTCTTGTTTACACTCATAGTGTTTTCCTCTTGGTGGGGAAGAAGCTGAAGCAGTACATTTGTTTTTAACCACAATGTGACAGCCCAATGTCCTGAGGCACCACCAGCCTAGCTGTCCCTGCCAGGCCCCAGAAAAATAGCATGAGACCTCATGCTGCTCTTGCTGAACAGAGGGATGGGTATGTATTTTCTGAGGCTCTTGGTCCAACTTAGACACAGAAAACGCGTCACTATGAAACTAAATTCTTCCCGTCTGAAATGTATCCACAACGATTTAGACTTCTGGTTTATTCCTGTCCATTTTCTACACCAAGGACCTTGCTTGCTTGAGATACTCTGAAATGCTGAAGGGGAAGGATGGGGAGAAAACACTGACCGTAATGGATAGCAGATAAAGAAGGGACCCTGAGTGATACAGCACATCACAAAATGTTCTGCCCCTCCTGCCTCAAACAAGAAAAGCAAAATTCCTTCCAAATGTGAGGAATTAAATGATGCGAAGGTGTACGCAACCCCATCCAGGCCCATTGGCTGCCCTTTCTTTGGATAAAAGAGTATTAGTCAGCAAAGGACATTTAATTCTTCCTCTAATGCTTTTTCATTATCTAAGCATACTCCTGGTTCTCATTAATTATATGCGTCCCCAAATACTTCCTAGTAGTTGCAGTCACTCAGAGATGAGCAGTATGAGAAGAGAATATTAATAACTGTGTCATAAGCAGCTCTTCCCAAAGTACATTTAAATTAATGGATCTAGGAAAATATTTATTTTCTAGTGAGAATCATTAAATGTGAGAATGAATTTTAGCAACATCTGAAAAGGTGTAACAGACTGTCAGTGGTTTCAAAGCCCGAGCAGCAGTTTGAGAAGCTGGTCTCTAAGGTGAAGAAAAAATGTATGGGGGGAAAAAGTCTTAAAAATGGTTGAACTAAACATTTTACAAACAAGCTAAAACCACAGGTAAAACTGATAAAAAAAATCTTGCTTTGGGATTACCAACTAAAATACATTTAAAGTGAACCTCGAGAAAGTGAACCAAGTGAATGTATGGAAAAATATAATGTCTTTGCCTGGAAGAACTTATGATCTAAATAGATAACATAAAGACAAGAAATGGATGATACAAGCAAGTAAACAAAATCAAGTGAAAGGCAACTGTATTTACCATAACAAGTGGACTCCAATCATTCATTATTCAGCCAAAAGGTTAAACCCTGAGCATTAAAATGGTATTTAATAACAGTGGAAACATGGAAATAGAAAGCTTAGGGGTGAGGGAGCAAAGTCAGTGGCACTCAACAAAATCTGAATGAAAGCATTATTGAATGCAGCAAAGTTTCTAGCTAGCTTCTAAAGCTTTGTTGTTCCTTTTAACTGGCAGCTGTAATTTGACCCCCCCAAAAAAACCAGAATGTACAATAAAAACCAGATAAACTTACGAATGTGACAGATCAGCTACCATCACCTCTATTTTATTGTATTTTCTGTTACCCGCCTGCAAATATTACAGTGGAAGATGCAAACATTTTTACAACACAATGCAAATTGTATCATAAAATTTGCAAATAGGTGAGATCTTGATGAAGGTCTTGTTGCAACACTGATAATTACCTGACATAGTAGTTTAGGTGCACTAGGCTCTAAATACAGTAGTTTTTAACAGCCACATAACTTTTTGTGTCCTTGCTGCCTGTACAAACAATCCTTTTCCGAATCCAAAATCCAAACCCAATCTTCAATACACACAATATTTATAATCTGTGAGGAAGTTTCACAGTTCAAAAAAATAGCATCTTCATGCATATAAGATTTTAAGGTTTTGAAAATTAGTAATAAAAAAAGCAGCTTTTGTCCAGCTACAGAGCCAAGAGTTAAAAAATTACCTATCCTATTTACTTACCAAGATCTAGAGGGCCACAAAAGATGACAATGAGTCTTTCCTGAACAAAGACAGTCACTATAAATTGAATACTTCCATTTTACAGTATTTTGGCTACACTACAAGAATATGGGGAATAATTCTGTCTGGGTTTCACCTTCCATTTTGCACTGAGGTAACTAGAGTCAGGCCAATAATACACAGTGATGAATAGATAAAAGTTATTTTTCTCAGGAGGAATATAAGCTATGAATGTTGATATTTAACAATGGAAAATCCTATTCAAATTTGTGAGTATGAACAGTCTTCTAATGGAACAAATCCTGACTAGAATAACTGTCATATGAGATATTGCAGCTAGAACACAGTCTGAAATCAGATCCAGAGATCCCGGCTGTCATTTTCTAGTACACTAATTAATACATTGATCTTTCCCTCTGAACCTCTAATGAGGCCCAGCTTCCTCTGCCCACACAGAGGGAGAGTCTTTAATATGACTTAATCGCCAACAGAAGTGTGAGTCAGTACATTCATTACCCTTAACGTCAGTCGTTTCCCCAGAGCAGGAAGCTAAGAGAACCATAACAAAAAGGAGGATCCTCTGGACAGAAGAGCCCGGACATATAGCGGTCTTTTCTCCAACAGCTGATTTAGGCATGAATTATGAAGACAATACCATTTTGCTACAATAATCTTTAACAATTGTTTTGTGTCAGGGATACACCTTAGGGAGACTGTAGGTTTCTCCTAGGCATCTGTGTTCCATTAGCAAATGTAACTCTAAAGGGTCTGGGTAATTCCTCTGAAAGGTTGAGAAAACCCAGTTTGAGCAGAGCGGGAGAGAAACACAAGTGGAAATCTCACAAGTCCCTGTGGTCTTTCCGGGAAGTACATTTGCTTCGTGTATCTTCTGTTTCAAGATTAAAAGTGATGGGCAATATTCTTCTACTACATCAGTATTGCAATTTTAAATGTCTGCAAAGGCAAATGACATAAAAAGGATTAGTTTGCAATGCTATTAAGTACTGCTGTTGTACGAGGTCTCTAAGTTCTCCTACAACTCTCTGCTCTGCCCTAAATAACCATCTCCGTGCCATCTAGTGCCAGCATGCCTTTCCTGGACCTGGTCTTCCATCCAGCACACACTGAACCCTTTCTCCAAAGGTTTAAACTGTTCTAGGATATTTGGTGGCATACGAACATGAAAGAAACATCAGTTCTGCGAAGCATTAACATGCTATTACACGCTGACTATCCTGAAAGGTGCACCTGAACTTCACACTGGTGCTGTCCTTCCTGAGTAAAAGAAAGAGCACTAGCAGCCTATACAGATATTTTAAACTCTCTTCCTCCTAAATTTTCCAACTTGCACTGGTACTCGTGCACTATCCTGGGCTTGCCATTGCAGGGTCAGGAAAACTGACATCGCTGTGGCAACCTGTCATTATCACGCAGATGGCACGGATTCAAACAGAAACTGTGTGAAACATGGAAACCCACTGCATGTTGCTGATACATTAGACTTACAGGACAGTTTAATTACAGGTCAGATAATGATCTTTGGCAGATATGACATAAATTTGTCCGAAGTTAGGTAATTATTTATTAGCTTTAAACAATTTCAAGTAATCAAATATTTATGCAACTCTACACCCTTTTCCTTTGTCTTTGCATTGAATGAGCCTACTTAATTTACAGCAACTACCATCACATAGAAATACGAGGAACTTTGCCTACAAACGGATGACAAACGTTCATGATGTTGTCAGGTTGTCTGTCACAAGCTCTTTAGTTTGGATCTATGCGAAGCTTACAGTAATTATTGCTGTCACATCTGAATGGTAAAGTATAGTATTAAAATTTAGAGTAGGAAATGTCTTGAAAACTTAACAAGAATGAATAAAGGAGGTATTACTGCATTTTTAGGATCTGAGCAATTTTACAAAATTGCTCTACAATTTTTCAGAATTCAGCTAAGAATTCAATCCTGAGAGCAATACTCGCAGCCGTTTCTGAATTTGAACAGAAAAAAATCAGGATCTTGTTATTATAGATAATGGTTTGTTTTATTTACATTTTTGCATATCTATTACTAACTTTATCTTAGCAATTCATGCTACATTTGATTCACAGTTTCTTCCATTTTGTTGCAGATATGGAATTAACTGGCCAGGAATTAATACACTGTTTTAGCACAGAATTTTACAAAAAATATTAGCAATTTAAGAATGAAAAGCATCCCTCTACATATTAGTAGAGTATACTTTTTTGGTCTTTTTTTTTATTATTTTCTTTATTTTCTTTTTGATGTTATTTGTGAAGTTTTGGCACTCGAGTACATTTTATGTAGTGAAAACTAGGGTTCTGATGTTGCAAACCACTCACTGCAGGTGCATTGGTTTTTTTATTATAATATCTAAATATAAAGGAGATTTAGAAATAGTTATTCTCATCTGTATTTTCAGCAGTAACTGTGCTGAAATGCAGGTGACAGCACAGGATGGAGAGCAGAAAAGACCAAGTCTGAAGACGTGTTAGCAGGAAGAAGGAAAAGGCAGGGGAAAATTATATAACTGCAAAGTTATTAAACTTTCTTGTAACATTTATGAACCTCCCTCTACCTTTTACATCTTCCTTTAGGAACATTATTAGGCAACATGAAAGAAGTCACTATTTTATGGCTGCTGAGTAATGAAATGTGAACTCTATCTTGATTGTCGTTTACCATGCTACAAGAACTTCAGTACTCTTGAATACATAATACTTACAAAACCAACTAACCAAAGACAGGAAGGGTACTAAGTCAAGGTTTTCAAAGTTAAGAAAGACAAGGATAAGGGCCACCACTTTTTAACTGCATAATTGAATGATATTCTTCAGCAGGACCCCTGCCTCATGCAGCACGCAGCTGGGTAGTGTTCTGTAGATAGACGGCTGTTCAGTATTTGGCTATTTTGTTTTCCCCACAGTGTCCAGGTAATGCATTATTATGCCTTATTTATCATATTTACCCTACATTGTATAAATGCTGTTCTAAAGACAGAATTGTTTGTCTTCTCACGATTTTTTATGCTGCTCGTAAATGTAGCACTAGAGTGTTTCACAACTCTCACTTAATACCTGAAGAGAAGCATACAGCCAGTAATTAAAGACAGAAGCTTCTATTCATTTAGATACCCAATCTGAAATGTCTACAACTTGGTTTCAAAGTATCTAATAAACACTGAAGTGTCACGTTTTGAATGTAGAAAGGAGAGTTCTCCTTATCTAAGCTTGAAGTTGTAGAGCAGGGGCATAAGAGAATTCAATATAGCCCATGGCATTTAATGGTCTGACTTAGTGAAACTACGCTTCAGTGAACAAATACAGTGTGATTATATAAACTGTCATACTATATAACTAGCACACTGCATGCCCACAAGAAAAGCAGTCAAGATTGGTACGATCTTCTGCCAAAACTGCAAGAACGAGAGTGACCCTCTCATGGCCACAGGTACCAGTTTCCTGCAAAAACTCCGAGGTCACTACTGCTTCTTGTCACCCCACACCGCACTAACGTATGACTCTGCCTGCGGTGTGTCGTACTTCAGGGCAGATACGACTGGAGATTACCCAGATTTTTTTTAGATTACCCAGAGTTTTACCCAGAAAACCCAGTAGAGTTTTTCCTGGCTTTATTTGTTGATTTGTTAATATTAGGAAGAAAGCTCCATGTTTTCCTTATTTCGGTCTCAGACAGCACAACTAGTCTAGCTCAAGCCCTCTGCAAAAAAGTATAACCTGTTACAAAAAACAAGGGATGAAAAATTGTAGCCTGAATGTCTTGCATTTCTAAAAATGAGAAAGAATCATAATAAAGCTTGTAGACAGACCTACAAGGACAAGTTGCAGGCCTTTTCCATTTGCATTTTGCTATTGCAATGATGTTATTAGTTTGCACGTGTGACACCACAGCACAAAAGCAGATGGACTTAGAATTGTTCTCATTCTTCTAATAGAGACTTTCTATGTTTGAGGATACGAACATGTGATTTGCTTTCATACTTGGTTTTGCTGCATTAAGATTTAAGCAGTTCTGATGCTTAAGCAGCTTTTAAGCAGCATTTGCATTTAAGCAAACAGTTCTTCTGCAAGACAGTGCCTTAAATTTTTGATTCTGTCCTCATAGCAATTTATTCTTGGGATCTGGCATTTACATAGATCTGAGGTTGCGTCAGAAGGAGCTGTCAACAGGACAAGGAGCAAGGTAACCAGAGAGATTCCAGCATCAGCTGCAGGAATCTCATCCATCCAGGGGTTTTGGTAGTGAACATGCAAAAATTTAGGTTGGCTGTTAGTGTGCATGGTGTGACCATTGCTGTGCAGCCCCACAGGCTGGGCCAGGGCTACCTCTTACCCCGTAACCTGGGTTAAATTTAGATTTAAACTCCTTGTCCTGACATGGAGTGAAACTGCAACCTTCACTGTAACTACATAGCCTGTATGTCAACCGGCTCTCAGATTTTCTAAATCTGAAGTGCAGTTTGCCTTAATGTTTGATTATGAAAGAAAAACGTCTCCTTATTCCACAAGACTGTTTATACTGCTGAAATAGGAGACAAGACTATAACTGCAATCACGCACATCAGGGATAGCATCTACAAGTTGGCTTTATGACGGTTACGGTTTGAACTATATTAGCGATGCAGTCAGTCTATGGCACAAAATTAATAACCTTTTGGGGACCTTAAATATAACACAATACAAAGCCAGACAAATACAATTCACTTGATCAGACAAGTGAAGTAGCAGAGGCCATTTTACTCACAGGATGAATTTTTGCGTGTTTCAAAAATCACAGCTAACACATACAGGTCAAATGATGTTAGCTCAGAGTAGTATATTCACATTGTGTAACAAGTACTGCACTATTTCACGTTTATCATCTGCACCTGGCAGCCTCTGAATTTAGGCGAAATACCTGTCTACACTTGAGCTATGAGTTTGAATATAGAGAATAGGATTTGTAGGTTGAATCTAATCAAACATCCAGGCCTGGTATATTCTGTAATTGCATCTCAAACAAACCAACATTTTCTTCCACTAATCTTTTTATGCTACTAGCATAGAAGATAAATTTCATTTAAATCAGCAGAACTGAAGCATGTTTAGATGACTTCTTCACTGTTGCATTGTATCTGCTTCTCATGTTATATCTGATGAGAAATATAGCTGTTATATCTGATGAGAAAAGCATATCCTCACTGATAACTAGCTTTAAAAAGCTAATCAAAGAAATGAAGAAAATAGTTTGGTTTCCCATATTTATTACTCAGTTTCCCATTGAGCGTAGAAAGACTTCTTTCACTTCTAAAATGTATGACGCAAACCTGAAATTCTCTTTGCTTTTAACCGAGGAAAAGGCTCCTTTCCCTACAACTTTGCAAATCAGTGGCCTGGTCAGCATCCATTTTGCTTATAAAGGACTATTTAGAGAATCTAGTGACAGTCCTTTTAGGGGTACTGAAAGTGTTGGAAAGTGCATTTCTTTATACGACAGAGGGTGGTTGCAGTTGTGCTACCAAACTTCAGAGTATTTGAACCACTTCTAGAGAGCTTGAACTACTTACTGGGAAACTGGCTTTTCTTTGCTCAGCCATTTTATCCTACTTCAGTTTTCCTCTGATTTACTGAATGTGTTCAACCTGCAAGTTTTTTAAAGGTTTGTTGATGAATATTCGAATTCCAGTTGAATTTCTTGCCTTGCCTTGAGAGAGTTTCACATCTAACTGTACATCAGTCTCACCATGCATTGACTGAAAGACTAATTTTCAAGACTAAGAATGAAAAGGACTATTATAATCATCTGGTTTTATCTTCTGCGTAAGACAGCCCATAGCTTTAGTACCACCACTTAAAACAGTTAAAACCCCTCTACATATGTTTCTAGAAGCCTGACTTCAACGTAGAAGGTTTGATAAAATGACAAACTTTCTTCTTAGTTTCAATTAAAGCAACCTTTAATTAACAAATATCATAGTGGTTAAACCAACTCAATTAATATCAAGCAAAAAATAATACCTATTCTTATTTAAATTTCTGGAAGCAATGTAAGTTGCAAAAAGTCACACCGAACAGCCAATATTGCATTGAACGGTCTTAAGTCTCCATGGTTTTCTTCACAGGTTTTGAATCTTTGGACAACTTTAGATCGACCAAGGTATGTTTTTGGAGCACTAGATCTGCTCAGTTTGGATTGCAGAGATATTCTTCAATGCCTGGTAGCCACACAGTATTTTTTACGGCTTTGTTAAATAATCCTTCTGACAGTGCTAATGGTTATTTCCCAATCCACAATAGCATCTGGAATAAACCTGTGACAACAAATCCACAATCTTTTATGTTTCCAAAATAACTTTCACATATGGTGCATCAAAAGAAAGTCATTTTTACTATTTTGTCTTACTGGCCAGAAGCCACAGAGCTATTTGGTTCAAGGAGGAAGGGTGAAGGTAATTACAAAGACAAGACCCAGCTGACTCTATGCCACTGTGCTCCAGCCATGTGGTCATTCCCAGGGCAAAGTTAAAACCCTGACTGGTAAGTTTACATATGCCTTTGATGCACTCAAAAGATAACACCTGTGTACTGAGAGATGGGACTCTGAACTAGCACAGTAAGGTTGAAGTAGTAATTGGAGATGTTTGCAAAAGAGGAAGACTTAGTTGTCTACATGCAACAACTTTTATTTAAAAAAGGTGAATTAACATATTCTGGAAAGTAACAGACCTGTGTACAAACTTCTTCTTTCACCTGTATTGTAAACCTGATGTATATAGTTTCACCAGACTGAAACAGCCTGGTGATTCAGCAGCCTCATGCGCAGCGTGCAATGCTTGAAAGCTTCTTGTTCTGGGACTAGATAGGAACCTGTAAAGTCTGGACTAACCATGAAGCAGGGCACTCTCCTTGAATCTTTCTGTTTGTCAACTGACACAACACCTTTATGAGGCAGGAACTGTTTGTCTCACTGCATCGTGTCTGAAATTACATGTCACTTCTGGTTAAAGTAGGCAAGAAAGAGGGACTGTCAGAAAACATAACCATAACACAAGTCATATTAGATAACATTACATAAGAGAAAGGATGACAACTTTAAATTGTCTATTGTGAATATCTATGAAAACTCTCTCTCACCAGTGGGTAGTACTTATCCAAGTTGTTCTTTCTCATTTTAGAATTACCGACTCTTGCAACCAGCTGCAATCACTGGTGGCCGTTCCAAACCATATGTGAAAACACAAGCCTATACTGGTAAAAGGCCAGCAGACTATCCCATTACATCTGCAGCTGCTTTCTAATTATTAAAATATTGCAAGCCCAAATATTCCAAAAGGAACAAATCCTGCCAGTCTAGCACCTAAAAACAGGAAACTGATTTTAAAATAGTTAAAACACTGGAAGCGTGGATACCTTTTCACTGCATCCTGGCTCTTGGGTCAGCTGCAGAGGGAACAATACCCCTGCGGAGGTTACAGTTAAGTGACATGAGCAGTTGATGATTTAAGTAAAAAATCCCACATTTTTCTGAAGGGTTGTCGTGGAGGATGGAGATTTGGGAACTTTAACAAGAACTAGGAATGACTTCTATTCCCTCTTCAGCACAGCACCACCACAAACCCTACCTTACTACTACTGTTGTCACTGGACTACTTGTCCAGCAGAGGAATTCTCTTTGGTGAGAAGAAACCTCTTGGTCCACAGTGTTGCACTTTGAGGCATCAGATTATAGCTGTCTGGAAAGTAATAAGATTAGAGGGAATTGAAGCTCTGCAGATGTTTCTGGTGACTTTATGCAGATCCAGATTCTGTACTGTGTAATACTTACTTTTTAAAAAAACATACCACAGGCCCCAAGATATGCTTATGCTCTGTATACAGTACGTTGCTCAAGAGACATGTAGTACAATAATTAAGTTCTAGAACCAAATGTGAGACTAATCAGTAACTATACTTGCTAAAGAAAAGTTTTAATCTGAACCCCTTGCCGATCTAGATTTCATCTTCTCCAGTAGCAGTGCTAGTGCTTGTTACCTAGTCTCATAAAATTTGACAGTAGACTCATGCATATGTGTGCAAGTACTGGAGGTTTGAGAGAACAACATAGAAAATAAGTATGGGTCACTCTTTGACAAAAGAATACTAACCAGATTAAATTATTTGCTTTGGAACACAGGAAAAAAAAAGAAAAAAGGATGTTTCCTTGTAAAAGACCATCTCATGACTTTCTCCAACACATCCTGTTTCATCATCAGCCCTAGTTGCCCCATGCTTGCCTTCTGCAAGCTTGGGGATAGTCAGCAAAATCCCCAGGGAAGGCTACTGTGCAGGTGTTCTAAGGCATGAGAACTCTACGACACATTTAAGCATTAGAAAAAGATATATATACACGCACATATATGAAAACTTGTTAGATGTTACCTTTGTAACTACACATTACCTCCACTGGGTTATGTTGCCACTGTACGTGAACATTCATTAACACAGAGCGACAAAGAAAGATTTTAGTGAGATTTGTGAAGTTCTGGTTGGCACAGAGCCCATAGCCCCCAGTGCAGGAGCTGCTTCCATCTCACACAATAAAAAAAAGGGCATGTGCAGTGCATTCCCTCAGAACAAGGAACGCAGCTCCACTGGAGCCCATGGAGTTGCCAGATGAACAGTCAGCCCCAAAACGTTGGTATTAATGTAGAAGTCAGGCTGAAGGAGTTGGAGGCTGGAGTCGTTGTGCTCTTCCCGGTGCACGGTGTTTCATCCTGCAAAAAGCTGTTGCTCCGTTGGACCCTAGAGTTGGAACTTGGTGCAATATTGTCAGGTCATGAAGTTCCATTGCAAGTCAGGGATTTTTCCATCGGTTTGGCTTTCTGCAGAATGTTTTGATTTTCATTGTGCATATAGCCGGTACAAATAGCCAGCCAGGGCTGGGGCAAGAGAGCAGGAAGCAAATTAGATTAGTAGAAGGAGCAACTGTTGCATGAGGGGAAGGTTGCTGACCTCTGAGCAGCTGATCCCGTGGGAAACACTGTCCTACCAGCCAAAGCAAATTGTGCTTGGCTTTTGGGTGAGATGTACAGGCCCTACCCACCTACCCTGGTAAAGACCGCAGTTCTTTATCTAGCAGGGCTAAAGAAGGAGCTTAAGCAAGTGCGACATGGCTTTAGACAGAACATGCGAGTGAAGGACTTTTCCAGAAGCAGCTCTGCGCAGCTGGCACAGAATGGCTGATTCCTGCCCCGCCCCCAGTCTGCTGCAATGGGAAAGCAGAGAGCGATCTGGTGAGACCTACGTGGTCATGGAGACCTGCTCTCTGGGAGAGCTCCCACTCTGCGTGGATGCAGATGTTTGGAAAAAGCACAGCTCTACTCCATTTGCTTCTGCTGTTTCTGCAAAACTGAAACATGGATGAAACACATGCATTAAACATACCTGGTGCTTCAGGCTTTTTACCGTGTGAGCCTACTTGCTTAGGCTACTGTGAGCTTCTGATTCAAGAGTCTAGCACTGGGCTTCCAGGGGTACCCAAAAGGTGGATTTTAGGTTCTGAAAAGATCATACTTTGGATTTACAGTAGTCACACCTCTTTTTACCAAACATGCTACCTACTCCAAGGACTACATATGTGTAACGTACAAACTGTAATATCTCAATTTTCCCTGAGAAATCACCCTCCAACTTGCCAAGACAGTATTTCCGCACCATTATTCTAGCTGGGGTCACGGATCTTGGACCAAGGATCTGGGCCGTCTCGTGATGGGTGTTCTGTCATTGCAAGCACCTCTTCCTCCTCAGCTTAAGAGGCTGAGGTGAGTGAGGTAACAGGATACCACCTGAAGGCTGTGGCTTTATTGTGGTTTCATCTAAGTAACTGAACCAAGGAAAAACGTTCCTTCTTCTATTTCCTAACCTTACCAAGGTGGGTAAGCATCCGCTTGCATCTCTAACAGCAAAATCTGCTCAGGTAACTGATAAAATAATATGTGCAGCAAGGGTGTAAGAGCAGTCAGGCAAGACAGAATTTTCAAAAGCTTTTTCATTATTACCCTCTGGATTCTCTGACCTAGCAGGATGTAGCAAGAGAATTAAACTGAGCAGACTGCCAAAATACCTGCTAATTAACTTTTTTAACTTCCTCCAGTATGGGTCTATGAGCAGGATACAGTTTCAAATAATTAGGCCTGAGACCTTTAAAATGTCATTAACTCTTTCATTTTCTAACTGCTCTGTATTAGCTGAATGCTTTTTGAAGCCCTTGGATTTGTTTGCACTTTGTTAGGGCCTTCCTTTCTGTAGGCAGGAGGAATCTCACATCAATGTCACATTCCTAGCTCTGTTTAAAAGGAGGGATGCTGAGCTTTGCAGAGCAACAGCACAAAATAATTCTGCATAATGCAAACAAAGAGATTGCGCAGATTTCCTTCAACTCAGGGAAAGCAGGCTGATCTATGTACAAGAAAAGACAAAAAAAACCCCCTTTTCATACAAAATTATGAAAGGAGCATGGACAGCAATACTCACTCTCTGCTACTCATTGAACAATTTGCCTATTTATGATACTGCTGATTCTGCCAAGAACTGTCCTATAATTCCACAGAGATCAAGGAAAATGTTAATGATTTTTATAGATCTTTAGACAGTTTGGACTTTTATTTTTGCTGGGGGAATTGTGTGATTCAAGACAGTTGTACTATGGCTATACAGCTGCAGTCATTTCGCTTCCTGGAGAAAGAAAATTTCTCTAGCTCCAAGAGAAATTACTTCCCTTCAACATAATTTCTGATAGTGCTAAGAAACACCTGTTGAACAAAGTGGGGGAGATCCACAACAAAAAATGTGCGGGCAGGTAATACAAGAGTACCAGAGATGCATTTGCCAAGCAGGCAGAAAAGCAAACTAGTGTTAGTAGATCTGTGCTGACACTCAGACCTGGTTCAGTATTTCTCACTTCGGGTACCAAAGTATCTGCTCGTTTAAACTGATGGCAAATTGCTTATAATGTCCGTATATTGCCTTCAAGAGCATAGCAATATCCAGCATGTTCTCGCACAGTGTAATTTCCTTCCTTGCCCAAACCACCAATTCCTTGCAACAGACTGTAGTATTGTCAGCTTTTTTCTGCCCCAAACACCTTGTATCTCTTTAAGCATTTATATTACCATGCTACTTCAAATTGGCATTCAAAGTCCAGATAAACTTGGAATACTACTCAGCTTTAAAAATCTAGAAATAGCATATTGTTTTACTATTTACTTGTCTGCTTTTGTCTCTGATTTCTATCTCCTTTTATTTTAGCTTTTACAATAATAGGTTTGTGGATCTAGCAGTAAGTACAGAAGACCTCCCCTGCTTATAGAAATATTACGTTCAGCAGTGAATTGATGTGATTTCTTTTCTTAAACTGGTTCATGGGTACAATTTCCATTTTGAAGCAAAGACTCTAGTTTAGCTGTTGCACTAACGTTGGCTCCAGGTTATGTCACTGCATAAAGGGAGGCTGAACAATGAACCAAGGCTAACTCTGAACTTGAAAATGCAGCTCTAATTCATGGTAAAATCAAATTTATACTCTTCCCACCTCTTATTTTAACTCACAGCTCACCTCATCCAAGCAGAGCACAACCATATAATAGCAGTGCTTCACCCAGTCCTCTCTTCCCAGCTATCCAGCTCTGGTGTGACTGGTCCCAGTTTCAAGACCCAGCCCTTCTCCAGGTGAATATAATTTAGGTTTACCTCCACCTCCACACCCCTCTTCTTGCTTAGGCAAAGGCAGCAGGAGATTTTATGAGTTTTAATGCTTTATTATATAAAGCATACCAATAGATAAGGTATTATAATAATGTATTCTCCAAGGTCATGAAGTTTCTATCTTGTTGCTCAAGCAGCGGGTTGAGGGCTGTGTTCCAGTTCCTCTCTTTAATCAGGATGAGTCTGAGGTTCCTTCCGATCTTTATTTAACTATAATAAAATGATACAAAAAGCAGCAAACTCATGCTTTCTGCAGACTTTTTTGAGGTTCAAGTTTGCAGGGATTCACTGTCGTGCTGGGGAATGCTCCAGCACTGATTTCCTCAGGCTAGTTAGGCAGAAGAAAAGAAGTGGAGGTAGCCAGCAAGGCCACTTTCCAAAGCTCACCCCCACATTAGCTTTCTACAGCCATCCCATTGCGCTGCTCAGGCATCCTCAGCTTTGCCCTCTATGCTGCACTGAACTGTCCCTTACAAAAATACCCACTTGTTGTCACTAAACTGCTGTCCTTCTTCCCTTCCATACTTCACCTCAAAGATAAGCCATCACAAAATAAATCACTCCTCCTACAATAACACTCCATATCAACAAATTCCTACATGAAAACTTCCACATTTCCCCTAAGAGGCCAATAAAACCTATAGAGAAACAAAAATGTGCTAGGTTCACAATACCAGAACAATCCAATGGTTGGTGCAAAGTTAATATGAATGTGTGGTGCAATTTTGTTGCTGTGTGTTACAGCAGAATTGGGTCTCAAAGTTTTTAGGTGTATACCTTGCAGATTGACACGGTATTTTATTGAGTAATCAGTGCTTTTTCCCTGGTAACATAACTGTGCAGCAAATATTTTGTGATGGGAAAAGCTAGAATTGTTTTCTTCCAACTATTGTGCAGGGAAAATGAGAATGTAAATTATTTTATATGTAGAAGCAAGGTAAAACCTAATACCTTGCCAGGGAAATTTTATACTCATCGGTCCTTACTTTTATTTCATAAGAAAAATGCCATGTCTTTTATGATAGGAGGAGGAGGAAACTCGAGTCCTGGCTGCAAAGGTCCACCAGATGTGAGACTGCAGAAAAAAGGGTGAGACTGGGCATTGACTAGGACAGCCGTGACACCTTATGAAACACTGGTGGGAGTGCTAATAACAATCAACCATGATTCTAAGCATCTCTACCTACAAGGTTCCCAATTTGAGTGAGCTATATTAAGAAACATAAAAGGAAAGAAGAGACCTGCGTACTAGGTAGGAGAGGAAACCAGAGGATCTGAGGCACCTTGATGTGTCCTCCTGAGAGACTACCATGTTTCCCACTGAAATCACATCACAGTCTTTGCCAACACCTTGCCGATACACTGGCTCTACCTCAGTGTTTCTCATGTAAACCCTGTTGCTGCCCCCTCAGAGACATCTCAGTGCTTCAACCCAAACCCTCGTGCTGTGCTGCCCCAGTGTTCCCCACCCAAGCCCCAAGCCCTGTCCCAGGTTCACCTCAGGGCTGGCCTTCTGCCCCTGCAGGCAGCCTGGGGCAGGCTCCTGCCCCTCCGCAGCCATGGGGTCTTTCCCACCTCAGACCCAACCCAGCTGAGCCTCTCTGAGACCCTGCTGGAGGAGGTAGTCCCCATCATGGGCCTGAAGAGCATTGGCCCCATAACTCAGCCCCTTCCTACAAGCCAACCCTGATGGGGATCCCTGCAGCCCATGCTCCTGCTTGCAGAGCTCCGGTTTCTCCACCCCTGTGGATGCAGGGACTGTGCCTCCTCCATGCCCCCAGCAGCCCGTCCGTGACCCATGGCAGGCCTCAGTGCTGAGGCCATACCCTGCGAGTAACACCCCCGGGCACGCTGCACCACCACCACCATGTTGCTTCTTCCTCATAAGTAAGGTGATTTTATGTTGGGATCATGTCACTTAATCGTAAATGCAAAGGACAGAACGTTTATGAAGATGACCAAAGGGCTGGAGCACCTCTCCTACAAAGACAGTCTGAGAGAGCTGGGGTTGTTCAGCCTGGAGAAGAGAAGGCTCTGGGGAGACCTTATAGCAGCCTTCCAGTACCTGAAGGGGTCCCGCAAGAAAGCCGGGGAGAGGCTGTTTGTAAGGGCATGTAGCGATAGGATGAGGGACAATGGTTTTAAACTCAAGCAGGGTAGGTTTAGATGAGACATTAGGAAGAAGTTCTTTACAATGAGGGTGGGGAGACACTGGCACAGGTTTGGCCAGAGAGGTGGTGGAGGCCCCATCCCTGGAGACATTCAAGGCCAGGCTTGATGTGGCTCTGAGCAACCTGATCTAGTTGAAGATGTCCCTGCTTACTGCAGGGGGGTTGGACTAGATCGCCTTTAAAGGTCCCTTCCAACCCAACACATTCTATGAGTCTATGATTTATTTATTCATATTTTATTCTTATTTCTTAATAAGAAGTAAGTGAGCCGAAGTAAGTGAATTCTACATGCCAGAAGAGGCCTTCATGCCAGGTACCAAATCTACTAGCGGAAAGGGCCAGGATCAGCTCTTGTGTGTAAGAAAACGTGGAATTTTTATACATTTGATTTCGGTCTCTCCTTTTCCTTGCCTGTACCCATTCCGAGCGTGAAGTTACTAGTGTTCAGAGAGCTCCGTAGCAGCCAAAGATCTTCCTCACTGAACCACTATAACAATGGCATAATTTTGAGAGGGTGATCAGATTTATGTTTAATGTGGATAATCAGCATGCATTTCCTTTTTCTCAGAAGCAGCTGAACCATCTGGTCTGAGATTTCCCTCCCCCAAGCCTCTATGCTTGAGACAGATGCTTGAGTGGAGTAAGTTCAGCTTAAATAATTGCTGTTCAGCAAAAGCATACACTATTGGTGAAAAAAGACAAGCCAATGCTCTTATAAAGTCTGGTAATTTTGGTAATGGGTGCTAATAGTAGGCCAGCACATAAGCACATTATGAATAGATGACTTTGTCTCTCTTTGTACGCCCTAATGGCTGACGGGCAGACAGATGAGGGAGAGGATAGGACAAGTGCCCTTGTGCAGAAAACCAACAGGAGATCAGGCACGTCCTGGTCTCTGGGTACCTATTTTCACCATCTTCAGGAGAGAGAGGTAATGGTGGGCAGCACTTCACGTTATGTTGACGTGTTTCTCTCCTCCTCAAGGTTACTTACACTTTTTCTTTCATTCTGCAGCCTGCTATAAAAGCTGAGCTGCTGAATTGCAGTCTCCCATTGACAAAAGGACACCATGTCAATCACCCATTAATGCCTCTAAGGGTAATGAGAACAGCCCACTAAAAACATACATGTAACCACACTAGCCATGTGAAAAGCCACTGGCTCTTTCACTTTTCCTCTGAGGTCCTGCCATTTTCATTGTTCCTTGTAGTTGCATTGTAGGTACATTGGCTGATCTGCACCAGTTGAAACTGGACCACTTCCCTGACATTTGGCTTGGTTTCTTCATGATGTTTGGCTCGGTTTCTTCATGATATCATTGCCAACAGAACACTTCCTGCTCTTGCTGTTATGTACCAACGAATGACAGCAATAAAAGGATGTGTGCAATTATTAAGCACGCTTTGGGAGGGAACTGGATGTAGGCATCAGCCCTTAACTTAGCTGTCTTGATTTGTTACATTCTTGGGTGTACCTAGCATACACAGGAAATTAAAACAGTTTTTCAGTGAAGCTATGAAAAAATATTCCTATTAACCACTCTAACAGAAGAAAAAAAAATGATGTTTCACTAAAGGCTAGTTAGCTTGAAGCACCATCAGTAGCAACTCTAACACATTTTGACTGGTGTAGGTCTCAGCAGAAAACTTGATAGCAGATTTGTGCACAAGCACGAATCTGTGCGTGTGTAACACAATTGATATTTCAATGAGCAGCACAGCACAAACCAAGAAGAGCGTACGTTATTCCTAACAGTAACAAGATAATACTAAGAAGACAAGATTGGCTTAGATGTCACGCTTTGAAAAACAGAGGAAATAGCCATTACCTTGTAAAAAGCCTTGTAAATTTCTGCTTCATGCCCCTTTTTGCACTAAGACTGATTTTCCACATGCTCATCTTTGAAGGCTTGGGGATAGCCAGAAAATTCCTTACTGAGGGATACTGTGCAAGTGGACTATGATGCATTTAAGCACTAGTAAAAAAAAAAATTAAAAAAAATATGTATGGAAACGACATGTTGGTATATGCTGTAACTTTTGACATCTTGCCTTTGTTTCGGCATGTTTCCTCCTTGTTAGACCTTGTGTTAATGCTGCATGCATGTTACTATTAAGACAGAAGACAAAATAACAAATAAATGTTTTAGTGAGGTTTATGAAGTTCTGCTGGGTTGGACCCCACTTTTCCCAAGGCAAGAACTACCCCTGTTCTCTTTGTCTGGCTCAGGATCACTCTCCTTCTCTACACCAGTTCTCTATAGCAATAATAGCCCATTTGGACACACAAACAAAAAAAATTCTGGGGCTACACTGAGACTGACCCATGATAGATTAACATGCTATAGCTCCTTCCTGGCCCAAGCACGCCATTGTTATTGCTGTAAAGAAAATCTCACAAAAATATAGGGCTAGTATATGATTGTGCATATCCATATGTAAGCACTCATGCTGACAAGGCACAGGTTTAGCATCTGACTCAAAAATTGTGAGTCCACCAGTTTAGATATAAACTTCACACTTTGATGCATGTTCTTCTTGACTGTATAACACTTCTATGTCCTCCTTAAATAAGAAAGGAACCTGGCAACTTTTGCAGATTAGAAAATGCTGGAATATCAGGAAATTTCTACTAACTGATACTTATACCATCCTCATGTTCACGGGGATGATGAATATCGAATTTCTCAGGCAGAAGAAACAGTGCAGTTGTACTACACATGGGACTTATTAAAGAAACTGTGCAGGGACCGTGGCAGCAGTAGGAGTAATAATGGGAAGTCCCTGTTTTACTCTATTATTGGAGGAGACATACTAAGAGGTACTCTGCTTATATCACCCTGTGAATGAGGATAATTTTGTAGCTGGCAGGAAGAATTTGCCCTTTCATTAGGAGCAGGCCAAAAGTTCTTAAAGAGTTCTGCATAAAAATGCTGTTCTACTATGTGGTCCGTATCAGGGTTATTAGCTATGGCTGCAGAGTACCCAAGAAT
Organism: Rynchops niger; assembly: GCA_013400035.1. Classification (NCBI taxonomy): domain Eukaryota; kingdom Metazoa; phylum Chordata; class Aves; order Charadriiformes; family Laridae; genus Rynchops; species Rynchops niger. Next base: position 78,310 of record VXBH01000820.1, on the reverse strand, counting down.
ATTCAGTGCACGAGCTTTCAAAACAGCTACGGGAGATTTGCTTTCATTAGGTAAAATTCTGTCTTTCCTGGGAGTAAAATAGATACATGAAGCAGGCACGTCAAATAAACAGTCTTGCAAACCTTCTAGGATAATCGCTGGAAAATGATTTTTTGTTGGAAAAGAAATTAGTCATGACCATTTGTCTTTATCTCTGGTAAATGCACTTGACTATTCTGCAGAATAAACCTGCATGCACATGCCATGTCTTAGATGCTGAATGTTTCCCCCACCTGTTTGACGTTCCCCCTCTCATGTGATAGAGACCTGAGGTTTGATCCACCCTCTGTGAGATATATATATCCATGGAGCTAGATAAGAGCCTTACAAGCCTCACTCACAACTGGTATAGGTTATTTTAAACAATGTAAAAATAATTTTCATCATAGCTTAAAGGATTTTTGTAAGGCATCAAGTACTTGATAACTGGAATACAATTATGTGGGCTATCTTCATGATACTTTTAATAGAGCTTCCTCTCCAAAGAAATACTTAGTGTTTTATCTTCTAGTACAAGCATTAAATAGAGAACATGTTGCTCTTCTCTGTGATGGTAGACTCTGAAAATAGATGTTAGCCTTTGTGCTTGGAGAATGTGTGAATTCACTTGATTTCTTTCAAACAAAGCTCAGATGCGGTGGGAAAAGCTTGGCGTCTTTGCTTGGAAATGGGATAAATTGCAATAGTAACCTTTACTTGGCCTTGCACCGTGGTGCCAACAAGCTAAACAAATAGAAATACTACATAGCAAAAGATGCATAAGAAAAACAAACAGTTTGGCATTACACATGATAGCACTTACCGTGCATTTGACAAATAAGAGAATCATAGAATCATAGCATACCAGGTTGGAAGGGACCTCAAGAATCATCTGGTCCATCCTTTCTTGGCAAAAACAGTCTAGACAAGCACCCTGTCCAGCCAAATCTTGGAAGTCCAATGCTGGGGAATCCACACTTCCCTGGGGAGATTATTCCAATGGCTGATTGTTCTCATTGTGAAAAATTGTCTTGTGTTCAGTCGGAATCTCCCCTGGAGTAACTAGTACCTATTACTCCTCGTCTTTTCCTTATGACTCCTTGTAAAAAGAGACTCTCCACCATCTTTGTAGCCACCCTTTAAATACTGGAACATGGTGATAAGGTCTCTCACAACTCTTCTTTTCTCAAGGTTGAACAAACCCTGTTCTCTCAGCCTTCCATTGAATGGAAGGCTTCACAGTCCTCTGACCATCTTGGTGTCCCTTCTCTGGACCCTCACCAGCCTGTCCACATCTTTTTTGTATAGCAGGAACCAAAACTGAACACAGTATCCCAAGTATGACCTGACAAGCGCAGAGCAGAGTGGGATAATGACTTCTTTATCTTGGCTGCTGATGCCCTTGTTGATGCAACCCATCATTCTGTTGGCTTTCTTTGCTGCAGCAGCACACTATTCACTCATGTTTAGCTTGTTGGCCACGGAGGACTTACACTTGTCCTTGTTGAACTTGGTAAGGATCTTGCTAGCCCACTCTTCCAGCTTATCCTAGTCTTGCTGTATGATGGCTCTCCCTTCCAAAGTGTCCACTTCCGCACTTAGTTTGGTATCATCAGCAAAATTCATCAGGGTAGAGCTGGTCACATCATCCAGATCACTTACAGAGATATTAAACAGTGTTGGGCCCAATATTGATCCCTGGAGGACCCCACTTGTTACAGGTTGACAGTTTGGAAAGGAGTTATTTACCACCACCCTCTGGCACCCACCACACAGACCACTTGTCTAGACCATAACACATCAGTTTCTCTAGTAGGAAGCAGCAGGGAAACTCTGTTGAAAGTCTTGGAGAAATCCAGGTAGACAGTGTCCACCGCTCACCCCACATCAACCAAATGGGTTACTTTGTTGTAGAAGGCAATCAGGTTTGTCAAGCACAATTTGCCTTTGGTGAATCCATGCTGGCTTTTCCAGTCACGTGCTTCATGATTGAGCATGTGAGGGGTAACATCCTCACCATCAGCGGACTTGCAGGGCTCTGCCATGCTCCATGTCTGCTGTGCTACACCATGTACTTACCCTGGTAGCTAAGGGGAAAGCATCAAGAACTGCTCTGTTTGTATATCATGCAGAGCAATCGAGCTGGTCAGAAAGGTTTCTCCAAGCAGTTTTTGGTTGAACTTGCCATTTTGATTCAGTCTTTTTCTGCCACCAGTTCTTTTTCTGACACCAGTTCAGGCAAAATTTCCCACAAATAACAACAAAGAAATTAGAAATGGAGCTTCATTGAATGGAAGTAGGTTTGTTTTAGAAAATTTGAGAAATTATATCAAGCCAAATTTCATTACATTCTTACATTAATTCATGACATTGTAGAATTGCATGAAGTGGTATAATTTTTATGAAGATGTTTGGAACAGTAGTCAGTAATATGCTATGGTATGAAACATTACTATAATGAAAGCAGTACATCAAAAGTGCAATGCTTTTTTTTAATCTTTTTTTTTTTTTAGTTAGCTGTCTATGTGAAAGTATGTCATACTTTTTGTGAGAAAAGTATTTTTAAAGTTGGCTTTTCTTTGATTTCCAAAGAAATTGATAATATGAAAAACGTTCATAAACTACAAATTCTGTGCTTTAACCAGTTCTAATACCAATAATCCTTAAAAAAAGAGCATTCATGAATAACATAGATAGAAAGGGCAAATTAAACCCCACAATATTCTGTTAAAAGTATTTACCATTATTTGAAAGCAAAAGAAAGTAACGCAAAGAAGATCTTATTTTATCCAACAAATATGTTCATTCCCTGTTATTTCACATGAAAATCTAGAAGAAATTTTGTGCAAATAGCTCAGGAAACATGAAGTTCCCAGATAATATGGTGATATGACATGTTACTGGCTGACTATTCTATAGTAATTGCACTAAGTGATGCTTTCTTTAACTGTTAATTTCTAGCATTAAGTATTATTCTTAAAGAAAAATTATTCTTTCTTAAAAAAAAGCCAGTCCATATGTGTATATGAACACAAAAAACATTCATGGGCTACTAGTTTGTGTGAAAATAATTATTTCTGTTAGAATATTTTTAAAATATCATGTCAGTGGGAAGAATGATTTCCATTTTATTATCCTAGGTTTTGTAACATTTATTTTAAATGTCGCATATCATATATTAATGGATTTCCTTATAATAACTCTGTAGCTGAGGACAGAATCTTTCTTTTATTGTAATTCCCATCAGCACTTCAGAAGAAATGCTTTTTTTTATAAGCACTTTGAATAAGTGTATAGTCTTCTGATGTAATTGAGAGTTTGAATAAACCATCCATTTCCAAAATGTTATCTTCAATGAGCAAAGGAAAAAAAAAGACAAACATTTAAAGCTTTGTGGGGACCTTGCAAGTTGTTGCAGGTATTTCAAATTATATACAAGACTAAATTAAGAGCTGTAACCATATGAGATTACTCCAATTTTGAACAAGAACTGTGCTCTTCCTTATACAGCCAGTTCCTCTCCAAATGCTAATTCCTTTTCTTGAACATCTGTAGAAGACAGTATCATCCCTGCATGCTTTATATCTCTAGCACTTTTCAACTCACGTAGTCCTGCAATAAACCTTGATTGTTAATTGCAGGTTGTAAAATTTTTTCAAACTATTTTTTTTTCATTCAAAAATCACAAATGCCGAAGATGAGGCAGCCAATGCTATCAGAGAAACAGCTGCTGTGTGCACTGGCTTTTTTTCATGCTGATTTGGTCTGTAGTAGGTGGAACATACCAACAGAAATAATGAAAAATGTATCAGGGATAAGGTTTAGGGATGTAGAGAAGGGAAAAAAGTATTCAGTATTGGATAAATTTGCACTAAGCAACAACGAGGGCAAAATTCTGTCTTGACGCCCATGGACAAATTTTGGTGAAAAAGTGAATGGATTTTAGCAAAACTTCTCGTGTTCCTTGTAACGCTGAAGCTACTAAAAAGGTTCCCCTAACTTCAGAGCATTAAGGACTGAAGGCAGAGTGCTGGCCTTGACATTCACGCCTCCCTACAGGCAGCCATCAGCAAACCATGAAAATATGGACCTTATCAAAGGTCCTCATGATAAGGAAGAGTAGTAGAGCAGGAGGTTGCACAAGATGTTTTTTCCATGCACACTTCTAAGAAGCACTGTACAGCACAATCCAGCCAGCACACTCTCACTGGGAAATTGCACGGTCTCAAAGAGAATGGTGTTATCCTTCTATATTTTGCATTCCTTTTATAGACATATACAGAAAGCTTTTCTCTAGAAACTGTTTTGTTCTCTATTAAATTACATGATTTGTAGAATAAATTTGTACAGTTTCTACTCCAAATCTTCAAATGTTTTGTTACAAGCTTTTTTTTAATAGGACCTTTATACAGTGTCTTGCTAAGACGCACTACCTGTGCTTTCCTGCAACACAATTCTTCCATAAATTGCCACACTTCTGTATCATTCCTTTCTAGTCTTCATTTATATTTCCTTTTTGATAGAAAGCAAGTAGTGAAGAACCCATCTGCCTTTCAAGGCGATATACAAAATCACAGAATCACAGAATGGTTTGGGTTGGAAGGGATCTTTAAAGATCATCTAGTTCCAACACTACTGCCATGGGCAGGGACACCTCCCACTAGACCAGGCCACTCAAAGCCTCAAAATATGGAACACTTCACAAATTTGCGTGTCATCTTTGCGCAGGGGCCATGCTAATCTTCTCTGTATCGTTCCAATTTTAGTATATGTGCTGACAAAGCGAGCACAAATGTTCGTAGCTAAAATACAACAGGAATACTTTTCTAGAGTTGTTTCGTCTGTGAGCGTTGACAATAGCTGTCTTGACTCAAATAATGCATATATATGCTTGAAGAATGTGTGAAGAATCTCACATAGATAAAAAGTGAGTCAGGTTTCAAAGTGACATAGAAAAAACAGCAAGAGGAGGTACAGCCTGACAGTTGCATTTCTACATCTTTTGAAGACACAGGCTCCCTCATACAATACCTTTAGATATACAAGTCATCTATCGATCAGTCAGACCTGTAACTGTTCACGTAGCCTATTGACCTGTAGTTAGGCACTTGATCCACCTCTGATTTCAAGAGAAAATAAAGCAGGTATGTGGCCGTGGACATTTTGAGATAAAAACCGGAGCTGACTCAAAAGTGATCAAGCTGCAGAAAAATACATCTGTAACAGTGTTCCTTCAGCACTTCATAAAAACAAGATATATCCAAAATTAGTGGCTGAAGAATACACTTATGTCAAATTGGTTTGGGGACCTTTTCTGACATGCTGAATGTTCAGATTTTTTAATGCTGACATTTTACTCCTGCCAGTAATAAGTTTTAAAAAAAAAACAATCCATGGCTTATATAATTGCGTGCTTCATCTTCTGTTTCAAAGGCTTGGAGAATGGTTCAGTATAGACCAAAGCACAGCTTTCGTATGAATGTCTAAACATGGAAACTGCAGTTTGTTGAAACTAAGCTCCTTTGGAATAATTCTGTCAATTAAACAGTATCAATAATGGATTATTTTCCTGAATTTCTAGAAAGCAAGCTGGCTAAAAGTCCTGAAAGTCACTTTCTCTTCCATTCAGGCCATTTAACCCTCATGCTTTAAAAGAGAACACCACTACAGTTCCTGCTAGGATTTTCCCCTCCCTCTCCTGCTCACCAGGAATGCCTCCACTGCTCCTGAAGTAAGAAAGACTCACAAGGAAAATCAGTAGTACCTGTTCCTTTGTCTGTAGAAGCTAGGCTACTTCTGCCTATGAAGAGACATCATTTCTTTCTACGTACTCCTCTTTTGCATGTCTAGCAAAGGATGACAAGCATTTACATTATCAGTTAACAAAAACTGCAATATCCAGTTGCGTGGGGAAGTAGTTACACTAATTCTACAGATTAAACCTCTTCCTTTCCCTCTCCCAAGCCTCAGAGAAACCAAATGTTGGACTGTGAAATACAGAAAAATACATTGGTTCTTCTCCCATGTACAATAATGGAACTTCATTGGGAGCTGTCAGGTTAGTAGACTAGATACTTTTCAAAATAAGTTGAGTCAATGTATTATATCAAACATATTTTTCAGTCAAACTAGGGGATGAAAGTTGCTGAAGAGGCCTTCCTAAACTAAATCATACAAAAGCCTTTACCAGCACCGTGGAGATTTAAAAGAAATGGATAATAAATAAGGAAGAAATTCATTAGCACTTTTTTTGGTTCAGGTGGCTATAAAGATAATGATCTTATCTCCTATGAATAATTTGTACAAAACTTCAAAAGTCCTCCACAATTTTTTAGTGTGTTCAAGGACATTCAACTTGGTAAAATAACTAACATTTTTTTAGCATGCCTTTTTCATGTCTCTTTAGCAGCTGACTAAAATGTGCAAAAGAATTTTAAAAACTGTGGTAGCAAGATATATGAGCTATTTTTGGGACTCCCTTCTTTAGATACACAAAGAAATTTAATAAAATGAATTACTGTATAAAGTGTCACACTTTGAAAAACATAGGCAGAAAGGGCCATTTCTGGTATCTTATCTGACCCAGAGCAGAAATCAACTAATATAATGGCATTTCCTAAACACCATTAGCTTAAGAGGTGGTTGCAGAATTGGTCCTTCTGCAGACGAGCCACATCATGTCCTCTCCATAGGGAATGGGGATTAAAGAGAGGGATCACAGTGACCAACTTTAAATGCAGCAGACTGATCCCTGTAAGCTCTCTCTCCACCCCTCCTTTCCTTTGCTATTACCTTTCCACTTCCCCTTATCCTTACCCTTCCCCCTGCTCCATAGAGAACCTTTTCATAACAGGCCAATAAAACTGTTTTAACTATACCTCCCCAGGTGCCCCCTGCAGTTCACCAGGGAAGTCAATTTAAAAGATTAAGAAACCCAGATCAAAATAATTCCAGCAAATCGAAGTACTCCTAGTTGGAATGTATTGCCAATAGCTCCTTGACTTGATAAAATAAGTGGCTCTGTGTGAGCAGCCGTCTGGGAGCACCCCTGCTGATTTCCACAGGACAACACAGGGAGGGGAAGGGAAGATGCTAACTTAGATAACTTAAGATGACTCAAGACCCAAGTACAGTCAGTGGGACCACTTACTTGGAGGTAAGCAGAATTTGAAGGGAACCAACGTTCTAAAGTACATAGACATTTATAGGTGTAATGAATATTTTATCAACAGTTATGTTTTCTTCCCTAAGCACCCACTTCAAAGATTATAGAAGAAAGTCAGGTGCTTCTTTACTAAGCGCCCTTTCCAGTTGCCTGGTCCTCAGCTCCCTCACTACCACACAAGCACACCAAGAGCCGTCACAGAGACCAGGTAGGGCAGGAAGGCAGCCACAAGTGCTTCAGTTATAACAGATTCATACAACTTCAGCCATTGTAGATCTGTTGTGCTTTCAGCTCCCTTTGGATTTAACACTGGAATAAACAGGGATCATTAGGCTTAGCTGCCAGAACCTAAAATAGTATCCTGGACTGCTGGGGTTTTTTTATGCTGAGCAAGCTGTGCATGCAAACCCCATGAGCCCACTTATTCAAGGAAAAGCAGCTAGGTCCAAAATAAACCAACCGACAACCACCTTCGTCTCAGTTGGGTTATTATTTAAGTTTAAAAAAAGAAGACAAACTTTCAGCAGAACAAGTAATTTACCTTGCACTCATGCTGTTTTAGGACAAGGCTGACAACAACTGCTTCAGCCACTTCTCTGAGGAATTAACTCCCTGGTAGCACAGTTTCCTGAAGTGGTCATAAAACACTAAGTGCATTAGAATGAAAATTGTATTTGAATTTCAAATAAGAAATTCTTCTTTTTCAGTCTGAGGGGGATATATTGACTTTAAGATGAATCCTGTCTGAGGAGAGAAGGCAGCCCACTAAGCAGCACAAGGGGATCAGCATAAGCATATTAATAATGCAATTATTATAACCCAACAAACAAGACAGAGTGAGCAAAATAATTATCAAGAAGAGAACAAGCTGAAACTGGAATTTTGCAGCCATAACTGCTGCTGATATAAGTCATGTTAATGAAAAATACTTTAAACTGTAACATGCAGATGCAATTTAGGTATGATCCTAAAAACCATTAACTCTTTGCAACCCAAAAAAGACAATGTAGTGAGGAAGAATATAATAAAAATACCACCTTTGGTCCAATTTTGCTTTCAGCTGGGTAGGTGAAACACAACTGGACTGGTGGTGCCAGAAGGCAGCACCATTACGAAGAAGAAATAAGGCCAGTGACTTCTGCAAATTGCTGCTGAAACCTCTGAACTCTGGACTAGTAATCACACAAGTGCCCAGGGGCCTTCAGCTGGTGAATAGTTACCACAGCAAGCACTGGCATTACACATTCGCATAGCAATGGTTACACACACAAGCACCAATGTTTTGATTGAATAAAATAGAAAATGCATAATAATACTTTGTGAATGATTTTCATAGTACCGCCAACAGTTGTAAAACAAGACACAAGGGAGATGTAAACACCTTTTCAACAGCTTTCTACTCTCTGCAAGGTGAAGGCTGGGACAAATTGAGGCAGTCTTCCAATTTTACGTCCTCCTTGAGGAAATCTCAGAACTTCTTCTCTTTAACCATGAGCAGTTATAACTAACTGTAAGTCTTGGCTTACAGGGTTTTTTTCCTTCAGCATTGCTTTTATCTGAAAAAGATATGATTATGCATTATGCTCAAGAGATACACATTGCATAGCTAGGAAGAAAAACCTAGATTAAAAATAGCACTTGGAGTTACCAAGTTATTCTTTGCATCACAAATGGCAGTTTGTATTTCTGTCAATAAACTGAAGGCTATCCATAGTTTCTCTTGCCAAGGAAATGTCACTGAGTTGTATTGACCTGGATTTCTCTTGTCATGTATTTATGCTATTACAGATTTAATATATATAACTGATGAAACATATATCCTCCCTGATAAAGAGATTTTTAGTGGTTTTAAAACACAAAATTCTCACTGTTCAAGGCAGTAGGATTACAAAATTCTCAGATTATTTTTTATATTTAAGAAAATTCCAAGAAGCCTTCAGGAATTCCACAGAGGTCTCTATTGTTTTTCAACTAGTCCTGGTGAGAAAAAAATGGAAGAATAACAATTTGGGAATAGAGGATTCTACTGTAAATTTCACTAGTATTCTAATTGGCTTTGAGTGGCTGGCCTGCACGGTTAGATGAATGTCTGAAGGAAGAAAAGCAAACAGTGAAGACTATTTATGTAAAGTAATATAGGATAAACAGGAAAATTAATTTCACAAATGTCAATTCATGGCAACCAGCCCTTCAAACACAAGCTACCTCTTAAATTACATCTGGTATCATGCAAAAATCTCTCTGTATATATATATATATATTAAAAAATATCTTGCAAAATATCTCATAAAGTTGGATAAAGCAGACAGGCAGTCTACTGGTTTAGCACAACAAGTGATTCTATTAGCCAAGTAAAAGAGGTTCATGTGCTGAAGTCGTTTGAGTAGTGCTCTTCATAGTTTCCAAGGACAAAATGTTTACCAGATTTATCAGAACAGCTCAGAGTTAAAAACAAAATTGAGAACATAAAGCCTGCTCTAAAATTTCCAACAGCTCTCAAATACAACATTTTCAACTCTTTGGAATGAGATTCACTGTCAGTTTTGTGGGTAGTCAGGTAATTACTGGCAATACAGTCTCCTCTGGGTTTGAATGCACAGAAAGCAGAAAAAGGCCTTGCACCGAAGGAAGTCTCCCTTGTCACATCCACCTCCTCTTTAATTTAACGAACTTTCTCCCAGATACTTTTGCAGAAACAAATTGTTTTATTTGCTTGTTTCTGGTGAGAATCCAGCTACAAGCACAGAAGGCTCCAGCAGTTTTTCAGTGCTAGGAATAAAGATCATTTCTTGTGCATGTAGACATCGGTCGTATAGAGACATTTTTACCATTTCAGCTCTGCCGTATAATCCAGTACCTTTACTGGATATTTATGAAGACCATTGCTACTATGTTGACATCTATGAAAAAAAATCAGTTAATGTTGAACTCAAGAAGCTTGTTTCATCTGTTTAAACCAAAAGTAATAGACTACCAATTCTTTAAATATGTTTTGGAACAAAAACAATGTAATGAATCGCAGAAGCAGACAGTAAAATTACACTACTGCTGATTTTCACATGGATTTGATTAAATCTTAATTCCTTGGCTTTAAACAGAGAAGTGTTGACTCTTCCCTGGGCTCTTTCCTCTTTTCTCCAAGAATTGAACAAGTATAGCCTGGAAGTAAGTCGATACATTGTAGGCAAAGTACTGGAGTCAGTAGGTTGTAGCTGTTTAAGAAATGGTTTAAAACCTTGGTTGTAGAGGTCACCCTGTTCGTATGGAAACATTTTGCTGATCAGAAGATTATCCAAGTATTTCAGCACCGCTAACTGACCCCTGCCGGGGTGGAACACAGGGCTGCCTCTTCCTACCAGACAGATTCCCAAGTCCTGCACAGTTCTGCATCCTCCGGGCTGAGCTTTCCCTCAGTCATTCCTCAGCTGTCTCTGCAAGGAGATGCGCTTGATGAGAAGGGCAAGACCATCAATTAGGATGTATGCAATTACGTGAACACTATTTTTCAGACAGTGTGAAAATTAAAATGTTGTGTACAAAATAAAAGCCATGTAACAGCAAAAATGTCAAGTTCCTTGGGATAGCGTAGAAATAAAAGGGCATATTAAAAAAAAAAAAAAAAACCAAAAAAACTAAACATGAATTTTCTTGGAGGAAGTTTTACCTGGTTTTTTTGGGTGCTCCAACCACTTTACTGGAGGGTTTGTAAAATATCTTCCACATATCTCAGTATAGCTCTGCTGGGGCTGACTGAAAAACTGAAAAGACTATTTTAGTCTATACATAGCACATAACTGAGTTCTTGCAGTTATAAAAACGAATCATTATTTGGTTTTGAAATTCTGTAGTTACCCTCCAAATGCTGGTAAATCAAGCAAAAAGACTCATCTCAAAGGCGGCTCCGTTAATTGTCAGGCATCACATTGCGGGAGGCAAGCACACAGAGTAGGAAAGCAGACTGGAAGCTACCCATGTGATACACTCTAATTATAACTTGTGTAGCATCTTTCCAATAGGCTGTGTGTTTACAAGAAACTGTCACTGACTTTTGACATATGTGAGAGCAATTGGGTTGAACAGTGTTTTTAACCTATGGGAACTTGAGAGCATCTTTTTCTGTTTATATTTTTACTTCTCAGTGTGGTGCACACCGTCATTTGCTGTGGAGCTCTAACATGGGTAAGTAGCCTAGTTTTCCTCGGCAGTCAGCAGAGAGAGATGACGTCTGGAGGCCATTTTAGAGCACTTAAATTCATCTTTGCCTGTTGTTTACTTACGGAGCTTAGATTCCCCAGTGAAGGCACATAAATCAGGTCATTTCCGAGCATTAAAAAAATGCTGCATCATTAAAATTTTGATAGTGCATATTGATCTCATAAGTAAGTGCAGATCTCGGTGAGAATTTGCTTTTAATCTTCTTCTGTCAAGGTCAGCTAGTCAGCAAGAGCTTTTAAGCAGCTTTACCTGGTCAATGTATTTTAAATGACTGATTCATGTAAAATGAATAGAATGAGTGACAGAACACAGCCTTGTACATATCAATGTGCTTTATCAGCGTATCCCCATTCATATACATTACTGGGAAGCTCTTTTAAATGTGTCTTGAAAATGTTTGCTTTTTGAACTCATTTTACCTGTTAGATTGACTCATATGAATAATGAGGTCATGTATAAAGAATGGCATCCTCTGCTGTTGATTTTGCCTTTGTTTGGATCCAAAGGATGCCTATCATGGGTCAGTGTTTAAATTCATTGAGAAGGAAAGTCAACATGATGTGAGAATTTGGAAGAATCATATGAAAGAGAACCTTGCAAATCCCAGACTGGGTGCATGAACTGATCAAATTTTGGTTCCCGAGTCTTGAATTTTTAAAATTAAAGTAATAACAATGCAGAACTGCTTTGTTAATTAATAGAAAAATGACATAGGTGATGTCTAGCCTGGTGAGCAGCTGCCTAGTAAGCTGAGGACTCAGTGAAATTTTCACTCAGTGATTGAGTTCCGTGTAGAATTCTTGGCAAAGCAGCCACACCTCCATGGTTCTTGGCTCCTCAGATTTATTTTTAAAAGTTTTTTTTTTAAATTAATTAGATTTTATACTCTCTAGAATCTTATTAACATTTTTCTGTCATTGTTCTTAATGTTATCTGAAGCATTTCCATTTCCACACGTGCGCGTGCATGCAGACACACACATGCAGAAACAGCTCTCCATCCCCAAAACACTACGAAGGAAAAAGAAGTATATGAAACCAGACATTTTGAAGGTTAGGCAGAGAATCACAGAACTGATTTGGCACATCGTATTTAGATTCTTTAAATGTTCTCGAAGATTAAAAGTGGATTTTTTTACATCAACATTCTCTGAGAACCATGGACTAAGCAAAAGGCAAATTAAATTGGATGTTGCCAAAGAAGCAGTACTTCAATAATGATGATGAAGTTCCTGGTAGTCGATGACGCTGAGAGGACTGTACCTTATCTTTCCACAGTGATTGCCTGCAATACACTGATCTAAAAGGTCCTTTCTAGACCTGAATTTCTTCATATAGCTGACAAAGAAACTAATTTGAATAATTTTTAATTCTGTTCATTATTTCTAAGCGTCTTTACAGCGTTTGTATGATGCATGTGAAGGAAAGAGGGAAAATATTCGACAGTTTTTAAAAAACAGACCCACAGCTACAGCTGATTATTAATTTTCAGAGAAGTAAGTTTATTGCAATCCATTATGAGTTTGAAGTAAAAAGTATCTGGGTTTATTGCTGTATCTATATTTTATAAAATTAATAAAGTTCAATACGAAAGGCCCTGACTGTTAATAACTCATTAAGTGAATCTAGCAATGCAAGAAGATAAACATTCTTATTTCCCACTGAGATGTATTTCTTTAGCACAGACTCTTAAGCAAATTTCAAGGATGATTAATAGGGGGACTCAGGCAAGCACTGCTCAAATCTGTTTTTCATATGAATTCCCTAAGATTACTATTATGAAACTGCTTTTATCATGAAAGACTAAGATAACTATCTGATCGTGATTATTTTTTACATGTCAAATAATAGTGTCATCAACTGAATAAGGATGCAAGTTACAAATTATTTGCGTAAACGCTTCTTTAGTTTCCAATTTTCATTTCGCTGTTTCTCATTACTCTCAGTAAAGGAGATACTGGGGCAGATTCACTGCCAAGGGTAACACTCATTACCCCGAGCAAACCCATTCAGGAGGGATGCTCGGGCTAATGAAACATCGGCTGTAAACAACTGCTGCTGAAGTGACTGACTTAATACTTGTTCACAACAGGCACAGCAACCAAACCAGTTGCAATTATTCTATTCAGTATAAAAGGTACCCACGTTTACCCTAAGGGACCTAACTTCAGCCCAAATTCAACAAATTATTTCACCTGTGATTCAGACTAATTACTGCACTAAAAAGATGTTTTTCATCCTGCTTTCAGGCAAGACCTGCGTTTTGGCCATGTTATGGGACCAAGCAGCACAGCACGTGGGGAGCCGGTGGGTTGAACCTGAGGACCTGAACTCCACAATATACACATTTCCAGCGGTTTTACCCTAATCCCACTCCAGTCTGGTTGTGGCACTGAATACCTATCAGCTGCCGCAGCACATGGTGTGTACTCTGTAGCGTGTCGTATCCTCAGCTCAGCTTCAGCTGGAAGGCAGCCCCCAGGCTCACCCTGAGTGGGGAGGACCAAAGCACAGGAACAGGGGTCAGCCGGGGTTTTGCCCTTGATCAAAATTAGTACATTAATGTAGATATAGCCTAAGTGAACCCCTGGATTTTCTTGCCTTCAGCCTTACTTTATGTGATTTCTGTGTCCTTCACTGATGGCCTGAACAGGAATTTAGGCAAGAATTATTGGGAGTAAATCTCCAGAGCCTAATTTATGCAGGCTTAAAACCGTGGCTGAAGTGTACCCATAACTTTAGGGCAAATAACCTTATGCAAAGATATTTGGATATATTACATTCCACTACTACAGTACTACAACTTTTTTCACAGACTTCTTTATCCAGTATCTTATTTCATTTAAACTCACTGGTTTTCCCTTCTAACAGATTAGGTCCTTGTTGTCATTCAAGGGAATATTAGCCTTCAAAATAAAAAGAGAAGACAATCTATCGTGCAGGGATTTTAAGAATTCTGTATGGACCCGTACTGCTAATTCTGCTCAAGTTAATGACTTTAGGGTCTGGTGCAGTTGAAACTCAATCTTTCTTGGTATGTGTGAGAGAAGTTTAACTCAGCAAATTTGAATCCAGACCTCTCAGAGCAAAATATGGTTCTATAGAATGGCTGGCAGGGAAAGAAGGCAATATTTAGGGCTTCAAAAAAAACATTTAAATGTAGCAGAAGACAGGCAATTTGGTGATTGTCAGCCTTTGCATTTACGGTGAAAACTAACAGACCTTCCCCCATGTTGATTAATGATAATTAATTGAGCAATGTCATTTTATCCTTCAAGTATTTTCGTACTGGCCTGAACCTGACAGAGTTCAGTATCCTTTAGGTTTGCTTTATCCAAACACTGAATCATGTTCTTAGATGAAAATGCACAGAACTGGGACATGGCCAAAGTAATATGCATTCATTGTGGGGTACTTCTTAGACTATTAATGTTAATTCCAATAACCTTTGTGAATAGAAAAGTTTCTGTAACTATTATTTGCATAGTTTGTGATGAGAATGAGTGTTTCTAACCTAAATATTAGTGCCCAGTTTGGCATTTAATTCAGTAGATTGGCATTGCTCTGAAAGTAGGATTTGGCTCATTACCTGAAACTATTTGAGATACTGTCAAGTTCTGCATTAACTACAGTATTCTTATTATTTCCATGACACAATGTATTTCTGTGCACTCTGTGTGTATGGCCTCGATGAGGTACGTGATGTTAAGGGGGAATGCAGGCATAAGGGTGCTACTCTTGAAATAAAAGACGTCTAATGAACTAACCCAGGGACCAGGGCTGCTCCTGACTCTTTGGCGTGAACTGCTGCATACGTAGCCCACAGGCAAAGCACAGTTTAGATTTTAATTAACCTCTGTTACATCCCAGCCAGTCACTGATGTGCAAGCAGGTGGGTTCTTCAAATGGCAAGGATCTTGCTCTGAAAGCACGCGGATTTGATCCTGATTTGATCCAGTGTGTGAAGAATCCAAAGTGTGGTTGTCGCTATGACTGCTCGTATACCCTCCGGACTCAGCTTCTCGTGCCCCTAGCGTTGCAGCTCATAGCCTGATTTCACCTGCCGCTCTTACAAGCCTTAATCCTGCCCGTTCATACATCCCTTCATCACACCAAATAATTAATGCCAGTAAAGTGTTTAATAGCATTACAGGATCAATAATTTTAAGCAGCTTCCCTTGTCTTTTCAGAGTTCTTGCTGCTTTTTCCTCAAATCTAATGTTCCCTTTGAAATCATAATCAATGATGCTTCTTTTCCAACATAAACTTAATCTCCTTTGAATAATCAGTGATTAGGAAAAAAATTATCCCAGACAAGCAGTGTACCAATGTTATTTATGCAAATAAAATAAATCCCCAGAAACAGATATTTAAAGGAATATTACCCTAAAATCAGAATTTTCTCAGGAAATGATATCTCATTACACTATGTCGTTCTTGATCAACATGTCCTGTATTTGAGCAAAAAGATGGCAGCTCAAGTATTAAAATCAGTCACTACAAATATATCAGCTTCACCTCTTTCCAAGCAACATAATAGAAATTTTTCCCTTTGAATTCAGTACTGCAAAATTTTTTTTTTTTTTTTTTTTTTTTTGTGATCCTGATGATGACTTATACAGGCAATATCTCCTGTGTAGACCTTACAAAAAAGGTTCAGGGTAACTGAAAAACTGGGGATTGCTCCATTAAATTAATTTCTGTCCATTTTCCTCGGGGTGTTATTTCTTTCCTTACAGGTGTATTTTATATTGTTTATGGTCCTCGAGTTAAAATTTAACTGAAGTTCATTCTATTGCCATTTCATGTTCGTATTTGAAGATCTTAACAACCCGTTGCAAGACTGCCTCATTGAAGGGATTTGCATTGGACTAAATTTGTAAACCAACCCTAAAATTTCCCTATGTTGAAAGACTTTCAGGCAGTGAGTGCACAATCATAATCACTGAGTGGTTCCCTGGTCTCTCCTGCTTCTAGTCACATTTCTATGTTCTTCCTTTTGTCATTTTTTTTTTTTTCCCTGGTCTCTAGCAGGTTGTAAGGTCATATGCAAAACAGACAACTAATGGTCACTGCTGTAAGAACTGACTTCAGCCCAATCTTCCTCTGTGAAGTGGGCTGTAATGCTCTTGCTCTTCCAATCATGAAAGGCAGCAAGTGCTCTTTTATAAATCTTCCCAAGCAGGCAAGAACTCCCGTTCCAGTCGTTTAACTGTCGTTAGTGAGCAAAGTGTACTGATTGAAAGGAAACTTTTTATATATATATATATATATTTAGCGATAGCATGCTATTTATAGTAAATTGTCTGTAAGGAAAGGAAAAAGAGAATTAAAAACTTTTCATACTAAGAGCTGGTTATTGAGCTTTCGACCTGGGAATGCTTTAATAAAATCTCTTCCAAGGTTTTGGTGGTACTAACACTTAAGCACATGATTACCTACTCTATTAGTTCTATGGAAATCAGTAAGATATCCTACGATGCACCTGTTTATAGGAGCTTTATAGCTAGCTACATCTACGGGCATTTTCCTGTGTCCTGTATCCAAGTAGCCATTGAGTATTTGCATTTCCTTTTAACATATGGAGTAATTAGATGTTGTTTTATCACAGACACTTGTCAAAGTGTTAGGAACATTAACAGTAATTTAAAGTTGAAGGACTTCTTTCTGGTTTAGGACAAATAACACCCAGGAGACATTTTTGGATTGCTGAAAAGAGGCCCTTGTTTAGGAATATCAAACAGCTGCAAGTTCGATTTAGATCTCAAGGTGTCTATTCTTATTATTAAATGACTCACTTTCACTTTGCGGGAACAGATGAGGAAACTTGCTTTCAGAGAGATGAGAACTCACAAGCATGAGCAGGGAACTGATCCACAGTTCTCTTCACCTGTTGCCATCGGGTCCAGAAAGGAGAATTATATCATGACTGCTTTCTGCATTACATATTCCTAGTCTCTGGCCAGTGATGTATCCGAGCATTTGAAAAACTCCCTGGGAATTTACTAATGGCAAGGGAGGGGAAAAAAAAATCTGATTACTTCCTCAGTATAGCATTAAAAGCTGCCATGGAAAGAACTGAGTCTGCGTCACTCCAACCTAGTCTTCCAGCTGTAAGCCTTTTCCCAGGTGGAGGTGGTTTATTTTTCTGACTTACAAATGTACCTAATTAAATTTGAAGAATCAATCCATCCTTCCCTGTCTAAGAAGATGATGCAATATATGATACGAGAGTCTTATAGAGGGTAATACTAATAGCCAGAACAGGCTGGTTTTTTCCCCTCTGTCCTTCAGTTTGAAGTTCTAGTCAGGAACGGTGACTGCAGATAAAGGGAGTTCCTACTGTTTCCCCCCTATTTTTTACCGAAAGTGCAGAGACTCTAACTGCAGAGAAATGCTCGTTCCCCTCTGCTCCTGTGCCAATCCACCGTTCTTCAGCACCGCATCTTGTCATGTCGCGAAACGTGTGAATCAGGGAGGCTGTACCACAACACGGAGAGCAGGAGGTTTAGCAAACAGAAGCTTTGTTTCTTTCCTGCAATTTTTGAGGCTTGTTTCAGCACGTTACTCTTTATTCAGTACCTACTACCACTCAGAGAAATCGCCAGAGAGAAACTATCACACACGTAACGCTGTATATATCGTACCTTTACTGTACTTTTCAGAGGATAGGGTATAAACATTCAGTCAGATGTTGGGAACTGAGGATATGGTATCACATAAAAAGCCAGTTTTTACCTTTGAGAGGAAACAAGTGCAATTCTATTGATAAATTGCAGTCATATTTCCTATAGCATGCAATTGTTACGACTTTTACGGAGCCCAGCTATTGAATAGTAGTCAAGATGCCAGCAAGTCCGCTCATAAATGTTGAACGCTCTTGTGGGGTATTTTCACTGGGTTAGCTACAACTACAATTAAAATAGTGCTTGACCTCATGTTAAATTGGATTATATTCAAATTTTTAAAGCAATTATCTCAAATACCAATTTTATTGCATGAGCTAGCTTGCAATTAAAAGATTGTGTAGTACCACATCAAGACTGCAATCCTAAGTGATTGAAACAAGAAAAACAAACATATTTTTTGCACAACTTCTACAATTAATGATAATACAGTAAGAAAGTTAAAGAATTTTCATTTTCCCTTGATGTATTTGAAAATGATCAAGTAGAAAAACTTGATTCACTTTATACTATATAAAAATACAGAAAAGGGCAACATTAATTTTATGAGGCAATGTTAAAACTCAACTCGTTGGGAAATTAACCCATACCCTTATACAGCAGAATCTGGATTTGCTGTTGCTGACATTTATGGATTCTTTTTTCTGAAACAGTGTAAGTGGGCCATCATCTTAAGCACTCATCTCTTAAAAGGAACATTCTTTCCAATTGTAATCCCATGTCTATTACTATGAGAAAACGGCTGAGAAAATTATGGTGTATCACTGCCATCGACATTTAGAAATATTAGATCTGTTTTACACGTGCACATTCTAAATCTTTGTTTTTAAAACACAGATGCCATACACTGATGAAAACTTAAGACTTCATCTTCCAAATTTGGCTTTTGGTTAAAGTGTTTCCAAAATCCAGATTCTTTTTCTCTTTCTTCCAGTAAACATTTCAATATTAGCTCTCATTTAAAATTGGCTACCCCAAACTTTTTTCTAAAGGCATGTGACCTCAGCAAAATAAAGCAGCCTCTGCTTCACATTTCAGCTAAAGAAGTTTATAAACTAGCGGGCTTTCAGTAATTAACTTCCTCTATTAGTGTATTTTTAGCAGTTAACAAAGCTTACGGTCCAGTTAAAGAACATTTTGTTTTGTTTTGTTTTAGCAAAGAATTTTAGGAGACAGTTTTATTTACATATTCCAGCATGTATTTCATCGAATCATAGAATGGTTTGGGTTGGAAGGGAACTTGAAGATCATCTAGTTCCAACCCCCCTGCCATGGGCAGGGACTCACTAGACCATGTTGCTCAAAGCCCCATCCAGCCTGGCCTTGAACACTTCCAGGGATGGGGCATCCACAGCTTCTCTGGGCAACCTGCTCCAGTGTCTCACCACCCTCACAGTAAAGGATTTCTTCCTGATATCTAATCTAAATCTTCCCTCTCTCAGTTTAAAACCATTTAGCCCATGTCCTATTGCTATACTCGCTGGTAAGGAGTCCCTCTCGATCTTTCTTGTAGGCCTAGGCCCCCTTTAGGTACTGGAAGACCTCTATAAGGTCTCCCTGGGGCCTTCTCTTCTCCAGGCTGAACAACCCCAGCTCTCTCAGCCTGTCTTCATAGGAGAGGTGCTCCAGCCCTCTGATCATCTTTGTGGCCCTCCTCTGGACCTGCTCCAACAGGTCTGTGTCCTTCCTGTGCTGAGGGACCCAGAGCTGGACACAGTACTCCAGGTGGGGGCTCACCAGAGCACAGTGAAGAGGTGATTCCACCTCCCTTGACCTGCTGGCCACGCTTCTCTTGATGCAGCCCAGCATATGGTTGGCTTTCTGGGCTGCAAGCGCACAGTGCCAGTTCATGTTGAGCTTCTCATCCACCATTTGCCTTTTTTATAATAAAGTTGTGTATTTAGTCATGGTCCAGCCTAAAATCCAACATGATCCCAAGATCTTTTTCTACAGCACCACTGCCCTGCCTGTTGTTCCTCACCTAGATGTGTGTAGGTGCTATCTTGCCACAAAGGATAGTTTGGATGCTTAGTTTTTCTCAGATCCTTTTGATTTCTAAGCCTGCTCTTGAATGTGTTGACAATAACATTGCCTGCAAATTTACCAAATGTAGTCCTTATTCTACAGTCCAGATGATAACTTCTGAAATTAGTGAAAAGGACATGGGTGATTTAAAACTTTTTGCAGTTATCCCATTTGATACGTTAGTTAGTTTTGACATTGAACCATTCACAAACTGGAAAACCATATTCAGAAAGGAGTTTTCACACATGTATCTTGTAATTTAATTTATGCAGCTATGTTACCTTAGTTTCTCCAGTTACCGTTGTGATAACAAAAGGGTATTACTGTACCAAAAGAAAACACATTTTTGAGTTTTCAAATGTAATGCCTTTATTGTGTATGTTGAATTAGACAGCCCTTATGAGAAGTTAGGGCACGTTACCAATTTTTAAAAGGAAGCACTTTAGCTACTGTGTACACAAAGCACCACTATTTAATTGAAAAAAATAATCTATATATGTAGTTTAAAGAAATGAAGATGCATCATTTAATCTTCATTGCCCTCTTGCAGGATTTCAGTCAGGAAACTGTTCAGCCATACAGATTTCATTACTGAAATCAATGGAAACATCAGTTTGTGTAAAAGCTTCTTGCATAGGAACAAAAGGGCAAGATTAGCTTTCTTTTTTTATTATTTTTTTTTAAAACACTGCTTTTGCTTTGTCACTTGTCTGCATCGTTTTCTCTCTACAGACTCACCAGGCTCCCTCTGGTGGCTTCCTAACAAAACCACTGCTGCGCTTAGGGCCACATACAAAGCCACAAATTAAAGACTGATTTCATTAGCACTTCTTGCTCCAATAATAATTAAGGAACTATAAATTTATAATTAAGGAACTATAAATTTATTCAAGTATAAGGCTTTGTATAGCCTACTGTTGTGTAATCTAAACAATAGTATGCTTTCTGAGCTAAAAATATTTGAAAAATACATTAGGGTTTGTTTTGGTTTTTTTTTTCTCTCAAATTCTTTCAGGGTTTGGAAAGTGAGAAATAGATGATACAGATGACCAGTAGGTTAATATCCCATCATATTCGTACTAATGATCCAATCAGAACATCTGAATCTATAAATTCAGTTAATTGACTTTTAATATCTCTTTTTATTCAGGCAACATTCTCTGATTCTCTGGATGTGTCATATTCTCTCTCAGCTGACAACCTCAAGTGTGGGTGCAGATTTCCTCTTGATCCCAGGGATATTGCAAACTAGCATGGGAGAATTGCTGGATGAAATGTCGGTAGATATTGCTCTCTTTTGAGCTGATAACGAACCAATTTTAACATTAACATAAACCAATTTAACATTTACTTGTAAAAGATTTCTTTAAATCTTTCCATGATCAATATCAGGAAAAGTCACTTCTAAAGGCACAAGAAAAAGAAGCTGTCTATTTTTAAAATTAGAGTATCGGTATTAATCATTATAATGTCATGAGGCTTTTGATGGCCAAAAGAAGGCACAACTTCTCTTGCTCCATCTTAGGGCTGGTGACACAAAGGACTGGGGCTGTAATGCAGGACTAAAAGGGACACCAAAAGACACACAGTGTGCAAACTCCACCATTGCATCTACTTTCAATGCTTCTTTAGGACAGCTTGTATGATCGTCTGAATTCACTAAAAATGATCACTGTACATCAAGGCGCGCTGCTGTTTTCCTTCCAGGAGGACAGACATAGGCAATCTTTGTATTTCGGATCAACCTTATTCTCTAAAGTCCCTCCACCGGCTGGACACCTGTGAATCTGAACTGCCTCCAGCAAGGGTTTCCAGTCTTCAAATATTAAAAAGTGTCTGCAAAAGGAAAGAGAATAAATCGTTTTCCATATCCACAGGTCAGAAAGCAGCATGCTTAAATTGCTGCACTAGAAATGTAAGTTAACAAGAGCAAAGTGCTTTCTGATTGCAAATTATAGCTGAGCGCTAAAACAGAGTGTCTACAAAGGTAGCGGGGTTTCCAACAGTGGTGGTTTTTAAGGATAAATAGGTATTCATGAAGATTGGTTATACTTAATTAATCATTCTGCCTTCTGATTTCTGTTTCCCTTCTGAGATGCAGGGCAGTTAGATTAAGAACTCCTCCAGCAGAACCCTCATTCATGGTGCTCTGCATGTACCCAGCAAGTCTTGGGAGGTGAGGGAAGGGAAGACAACCTCAACGATATTTTTGGTAAACTTCAAATAAACTCTGAGTAATAACATCTCCCATGAACTCGCAGAACAATGAAAAAAAGAATCAGCCTAATGATCCGGACTCTGAACGAAGCCTTCTCCTGGAGCAAATTAAAACACCGTACAGCTGTGCCTGAATCAATAAGGATTCACTCAGGCAGTTACCAAAATCAATAAAGAAGAAAAGTCTGGCTCAAAAAAAATCAAGCTTGAGCTGCCTCCATCCACTGCAATGAAAAAAAGTCTCACTAATTAGCTGAAGGTAAAACCAGTCTCTGTTCTACCAGAAAAACGATGAGAACTGGAAAAAGCCAAAACCCAGAAA
This sequence comes from Rynchops niger, assembly GCA_013400035.1. Lineage (NCBI taxonomy): Eukaryota > Metazoa > Chordata > Aves > Charadriiformes > Laridae > Rynchops > Rynchops niger. Next base: position 55,663 of record VXBH01000820.1, on the reverse strand, counting down.
GCTGACAGGCAGCACTGAAATCTGGCTTCTGCAAGACCTTTAGTTAAGATCTATGGCAACTATGGACTGATTTTTCTGTGTTGATTTTTTCACTTTGATGTCTGTATTTTAATGTCCTTTCCTTGAATTCTGACACAAAGTTGTAACAGTAGTAAAGTGACACACAGCATAAAAACCTGTAAAAGCAAATAAGTTTCTAGTCATCCCCAGAACTTCATAACTGAAATTAATTTTGTCAGGCTATTTAAGTAGAAGATGGAAAACATGTTTTGTAAAGCAGTTAGGATCTGTTGGTAATTCTAATAGTAATTCTGATGAAGGCTATTAAATCCGCCTTAGAGTTTTCTCTTCCTGCCTCACAGTTTATATGACAACAGTCTGCCATATAAAATTAACAGAAGTAGTGAACTAGCAGTTTTTGTCTACAAAAAAGCCTGTTTTTCTCTGCTACATCTGCACAAGTCCTTTGCGTAGTTACGGAAGTATAGCTGTACCATTTTCCTAGAAAATATAAATCTCTGTTTATATAGGTATCCATATAAAAAAAATTTAATATCCCAAGAGTAATCAGAATCACACAAACCACACACTTTTTAGACAGGATACCTGCAGAAAAATGGCAATTCCCTCATACTTTTTCTTGCACAGTTGTATTTGGAGCCATCTCCAGGCCCCTCAGCAATGTGGACAAATTGAGTTTTGCTTTCCTAGCCTGGGGAAGACGAGGGTCAAGGCAAGGCCAGGATGCTGCTGACACACGAGCCCTTTCCGAGCAGCTACGGAAAGCCTGAGAAAGCCAAGGGAGACTCTTCACTGCCTTTGGCAACTGCTTGCTCTGCCTGTCTCTGGAGCTGACTCCTGGTTGCTTTACCAGCTGTACACAGCTGTCTCAGCAGCAGTCATGCTTTCCAAGTGTTATGGTTTGAGAAACCCACAACAATTTATTGTTGTTTAGATGATTAGTCTATCACACAATGACCCCTTCCCACTCGGGAAAGGAAATCGAGAAAAAACAAGGAAACACAAGGGCTGAAATACTAAGAGATTTAATGGGATAAGTCTAAATAATTAATATTAATAATACTAAAAAACCAGTATTGATCCTGATACCAATATAAAATATACAAGGATTATACTCAGCCACTTCTATCAGCAGGAAGCTGTGCACTCCCGGCAGTGGAGAGAAAGTGTCGGACACTGTGAACGCAAGAGCTTTGGGAGGAAGGGAAGGGATCAGGGGTCCAGCAGCGGGGCAAGAAGTTCTCTGGACCGCCACCATCAAGGGGGAGAGAGCAAGAGCGAACACTACACAGCAAACTTTCCAATTTATATGGAATGTGATGTTCATGGTATGAAATAATCCTGTTGGCCAGCTTGGGTCAAGTGCCCCGGTCTTGCTCCTCCTCATCCCTGCACCTGGCAAGGCTCGAAAACACTGAGACCTTGAATCCCACATACCACAGCTGGCTATGAAGTAAATATTTTCACAAATTCAGACACTCGAGTCTTCTAAACGTGCAGTTTTCTCAAACATTAGAAAAGAAATTGGTCCTGTGTCGCTCAAACCAGGACACCAGGTTAGTTCTTTCTGCTGTGATCTCTTTCAGCGTAGATAACTTTGATGTTTCCCACATGGCTGAGGTATCTTCTCTAGCTTGTATTTCTATTTTTCCTATATGGGAACATGAAGTTCATTTTACAGAACTTAACCCTTTCTATTCTTGCCCTACTACGTTGAAGCAGTCAGATGCCCATTTTCTGAAGCTGCTTGAAAGTAGACCAAGTGTCCATTTAAATGACTTCTGCAGATGCTCTGCCCATGACCTGGATGTCTACTGTACTCTCCTGAGTTTTATGAGACTTGCTCTGTTGTGCTGTATTTTATTGCAAGTGTTCATCAAAATACCCTTGATTCTGTACGTCAATAAAAATCAGGTATTGATGCTCTCTGTCTTAACTAAAACACAGTTGTGCTTTTATGTACAGGCAAGTTGCTTCGACAGCCAACAGTAAAAAGCATCCCATGGGGTAATTGTCACAAATCAAGGGAAGTGAAATAAGCAGCCCGTTTCAACAACTATAAAGCAAAAGCACGTTGCTAGGCCATGGTGATTAGCTTTTGTCATTTTTACAGAGAAAATTGCTGGGCATTGAATAAAATATGGGTAAATGTTTTCATATATAATTTTTAAGTCATATGCTTAGAATACTAATTTAAAACTCTAAATTGTAATTCAAAATACAGATGGGATTTTGGAAACTATAGCTTCAAATTTAATTCTCCACTTTTGATTGCCTGGGCTTTAAAGGCTGTATTACAACTGATATGTAAGAACTGGAGTAGAGAACTAGGAGAAAAAAAAAAACCAGCACAAACTCTGTGATGGAATGGCAATGGCTCCCAAATGAATAGGGACAGATGTTTACTTCTTTCTAAATGTCAGCAAGGAGCAATAAACTTCAGTTTATTAGTGACACCTCTCCACTACAAAAATCTGAATGTAGCAACAACTATGACCTCAGGGTTGCATTATTCCCAAGAACATAGATAGAAGGTGGTTTAATGCTTATAGATACTTGACTTTTTCCATACTAATAACTTTATATAAGGTGAATCAAAGGTGGGTTATGAATCATGAGCTTTTGATTTAGCTTTTGAATGGTTTTTAAAGTTCACATCTCCCTTTAAAATGTGAATTTCTACTCCAGGAACTGTCATAAAGAAAAACCATGGAGTACGATTGATGTGACTACTGTGTGTGACCTTGTTTCACAAATAAATAAAAAAAGTCGGTCTTGAAAATAAGCTTATTGGTAGCCTTCTGTTTTATAAACAAAACATGACCAAATCTGGAGAATATTTTTGCAGCAAATAGAATGGGTCAGTCAGCTAAGGGCTGAGTTTTCTCAGCCTGGATTTCTGGAATTTTATGGGCTATTCATATGCTTAAATGTGAATACGCTTTAAATTGTTTCACTGTGCCAACACCAGGCTGCACTTTAGAGGCTTGAACCTCAATTCCAGCTTCGTCTTCACTACAGGGGAAAAAAACCACACAAAAGAATTTATACAGGAGCAGACAGCTTTTACTGAAACACTTCTCCGAAGTTCTATGTATATAAACCTAAATTCAGCCTCTGATTTTTGTGCCTCACTTATTCAATGTGTCCTAAAAATGAACGATGTGACTGTGGCTAAAAAGGGTAGGAAATGTGTATGGGCATGTGCACTGTTTATTGTTTCTTCAGAGCTGAGTAAATGTGCATTTTTAAATATAAATGTGTTTTACCGACATTATTTTGTTTATATGTTTTATTATATATACATTACATGGTAACAAAGACTTTAGTAGCAATAAATATTGTAAATCAATTTCTTGGATTGTTTAATAATGAGTTCTCTTTCCTGAAACAAAAAAAAAATACCAGTGTAAGTCAAATATTTTTATTATTGGAACCATACAAAACATAAGGTACCCAGACACTAGAGTGAGCAAAAAGGAGGACATCCTTGTGATGTTTTTTCTCAGTAATATCTTCCTCATCCAGCCACTGAGGAGTAAGCATATAGGTCTAGACTTAACTAGGTTCCCAGCTCCTAACCAAACTTACTTAGGTTCCCAGCTCCTTTACAGGCTTCTTCCACTATATTTCCCATTGATTGCTGTGGCAAATTATGGAGCCAAAATACTTTTTTGGAAGTGAGTAATAACATCTGATAATAACGACTGTGGATTCTGGCCATAGACAGAAGAAAATGGCTTTGCTCTTTCTGAAGTTCATAGGCTGTTCTAGTTTAGACAAGAGTTGATCTCTCCATGTCAAAAGGTGTTTAGGACTAGAGTCAATAAAACTAGATTCAAAGAAATGTGCTTAAGCACATGCTTAAGCCATCTCTTTTGTAAAAAGATGGATTTTCCTAAAGTGTAATGTAAATTTTGTACTGATTTTTTTCTCCCATTTTCATATGTGTAATTTGTGCATTAAATTATATAATTATTTGTACTGAATCCATAAGAACTTTTCCTTTGGAACTTTCTATTACATGAAAATTTTAGCGGTTTACTCAGTCTAGATAACAAGAACAGTGGGTGAAAATGTCAACACCTGTTTTTTTTTGTGGCAATCTTAACAGGAATCATGACTGCTGTCAACAGGGGAACTTTCCTTAACTGATGTAAAAGCTGAAGCCTGGAGGTCTGTCAGCTTCTTTTCCTGCGATGGAAAAGCTACATTATGGTCGTGTTCTCTCTTTTCCCCCCTAATGCTTGGGGCAGTCTTGTAAGTACTATATATGTTACAACACATACATAACAGAAAAGCAAAACTCGAACTGCAAACCTGTCAATTAAACATCTAAGGGAATGAGTAGAGTCAATGAGCCAGATCATTAATGTAATTTTCATGTTGCTTTCCCTTAAAACTGATTTTGGTTTTGTCTCCACTTTTCCTGCTTACTTGTCGGTAAATGTAATATTCTTTGGTCCCCTTTCAGGCTATACTGTTCAAAAGATAATATTTCTTAGGAAAACCGAAGTGTGATTGATGAGGACTAATGCAGCATTTCAGATGGAGTGTTGTGATCAACGCAGCATTAGCATTGACTTCAGCAAGGCGTGGGCTGCCCTCCTGATGTCCCAGAAAAGAGTGATGTCTGGCAACCAGCTATGATTCAAAAGCAAAACATCAGTGGTATTTGAAAATATTTCTTGTATCTCATCATATGAAGGAATTCAGAGAGATAAACGCAGGCATCAGGAACACTAAGGAAATCTGTAGGGTCTTCTATTAATTTTCACAACCTACTCAGAGCACTTCCAAAAATTCCGCAATATCTGATATATTCTAGAAACGTTTAACAATGTTTGTTCTCAAATCCCTTACAGAAATAAAGACTAGTAGGTTTGCATGGTAATTGAATACGTCAATATATTGATAAGAACAAACAAAAAAGCAACGCAAGTCTTAGGAATCTTTACTAGTTTATTTTTGCTTGATATGTTTGTAACTTCTAACCTGAGTTACAACGGACATAGAAAACAGTTCAATCCAAATAAAAGTTTCTCAGATCTATAGAAATTGAATTGCGCTCCCCCATTAATGTGTTCCTTTGGACATAATGGACCAGATCATACGTCGGTCTAATTAAAATCTAGTTCTGCAGAAGGCAATAGCTCTGCCGTCAGCTGATGCACAGCTGCGGAGAAGATGCCTCAATATGAGCAGCTAAAGGAAAGGCAGGGGGGAAAAAAAAAGGTCAAATTGCGGGCTGCAAAAAAAGGAAACAAAAGCTCGTTGCCTCCAAGAGCTCACCTGGGCGGTTCTGTTTGTCCCTGCTGCTCCCGCAGGAAAAAGTAGCAGCGAGCTCTTGAGTAAACAGGGCCCTGTTTGAAAAAACCCTTTCTCCCCCAGCCTGTACCTTCACCCCTCTGCCCAGCGTGCGCTCCCTACCACAGAGGCAATTTTAACAATTAGCGGTCAAGAACCCCAGGGAAGAGAGATAAAATGCAACATAAACAGCTGTAGCTAGCTGGCTGACTGGCAATTTGGAAAAACAAATGTTTAGCAGCCCTCGGGCAAACCCGTTTCACTCACGAGGCCCGGGTGAATATTTACATGAGCTCGCATGCCTATTCGGGAGGAAGTTTTACGTTTCGCCCGGTGTCGAAAAGACTGCCTTTTCACCAGCTCCCAGCTCGGCACCTCGAAGGGATCCCAGTCCGCCAGCCCCCGCCGGGGATGTCGTCGTGCACCGGTGGCCTTTGGGAACCCGGGCTTCGTGATTTGGGCATGAAAAGCGGCCAGACTTTCTTCCCCCGCCCCCCCCCCCCGCCC
>VXBH01000820.1:22849-49441 GCA_013400035.1 Rynchops niger | reverse complement strand
CCCCTCGCTCCGGCTGCCGCCCCCTCCGGACAGCCCTGCGGAGGCAATTATAAGCTGAACCGGGGAGGGGAACAAAAAAATCCCCCCACCCCTCCTTTCTCTAAAGAGAGGACATCCCCGGGGAGCTCAGCCTCCTGCAGCAGCAGGCGGGCGACCGCCCGCTAGCGCGGGAAGGCGCGGAGGCTCCGCGGGGCGGCCGCCCCTGGCTGGCCGCGGTCCGCGGTGCCGGGGAGCGGCGGCTCCGCTTTCCGCCCGCGGAAACTTTGGCCGGCGGGTAAAGGGGGAAGATGGAGCCGGGGGAGCCCGCGGCGGCGCCCCATAACAGGTCCCGGGCTGGGGCAGAGCCGCCCCGCGGAGAGTTCAACCTCTCCGGGCTGCCGGAGGCGGAGGGGAAGCCCCTTTTCGGCATCGGCATCGAGAACTTCATCACCTTGATCGTCTTCGGCTTGATCTTCACCCTGGGGGTGCTGGGCAACTCGCTGGTGATCACGGTGCTGGCGAGGAGCAAGCCAGGCAAGCGCCGCAGCACCACCAACATCTTCATCCTCAACCTGAGCATCGCTGACCTGGCCTACCTGCTCTTCTGCATCCCCTTCCAGTCCACGGTCTACGTGCTCCCCACCTGGGTGCTGGGCGCCTTCATCTGCAAGTTCATCCACTACTTCTTCACCGTCTCCATGCTGGTGAGCATCTTCACACTCTCGGCCATGTCAGTGGACCGCTATGTGGCCATCGTGCACTCCCGACGCTCTTCGGCCTTACGTGTTTCCCGCAACGCGCTGCTGGGTGTGGGGCTCATCTGGGCACTCTCCTTCGCCATGGCCTCACCTGTGGCTCACCACCAGAGCCTCTTCCACCGTGACGCCAGCAACCAGACCTTTTGCTGGGAGCACTGGCCCAACCCACGCCACAAGAAGGTTTACGTGGTTTGCACGTTTGTCTTCGGGTATCTGCTCCCGCTGCTGCTCATCTCCTTCTGCTATGCCAAGGTGGGGCAAAGTGGGTAGTGGTGAAGGGTATGTTAAAGGGATGGGGGGGGACAATGGTGGCAGATCTGGGCACGTGGAGGGACATGGCACTGTTGGGAGACAATGGGGCAGGGGTGATTTTGTAATGCAAAGGGAGAGGGCAGGTTTTATAGCCAAGGGATGAATGCGGGGGGGACAGGACGTGTGTGTGGCACAGAAAGATCAGGACAGAGATTGCATGGGGTGGAGAGGGGGGGGCTGTTCAGGCAATTACTGGGGTCTCCTCTGCCAGATTTCCTTGCTGGAAAGTACTAAGAAACCCCAGTGCTCTGCTGCTTTCTCTGTCAACACAACTCTCCTATTTTCTTGCAGTGCTGTTTGAGGAGTTTAACTCAAATGAAGTACAACAAAGCGACAAGTTGTTCAGGCTTCAAACGAAGTATCGCAGTTCTTTAAAATGTGGTGCACTTAAAAAAGTTACACAAACCCACCGGTTTGGTCTGATCCAGTTAACATGTTAAGAAAAAAAGGTGCATTATGCCACCAGGTCCCTGTGACCTCTGTCTTGCCCCAGTTGCTTTGAATGGGAGATTTACCCCTAACTTCGGCAAGGGCAGGAGGTGCTGGGGAGCAGTGCATGAGGACCCGGTTAGGAAAAAGTGATAAGTAAGGGTGCCTGAATAAGGGTACTTCAGGACTTTTCTGCTCAGGCAAACTGTCACACTTTTCTGTGATTATTAATTGCAGCCTTCAGCATAGGGTCCACTGCTTGCTGCTGGTCAGTGGTCAGGATCTGGAGCACCGGCTGCTACCTGCAGAGTTAAGCAGAGACACTCTTGTGTCTGTGCCGGCAACCTTCAGTAACAGGATTTCTCCTTAGGCAGTAATTTACATTTGAGAGGATAAGTCTGCTCTTGCAAATAAGGACTGCTTAAGTCTGACCTGCTGAATGTTTTCATATATAAACTGAATTCTGTTTTCCCCGGGTGGATACACTGGTATTTAATCTACAGTGGTGAATATGACTGAGCTGTGAGAGGGATGAAACTTGCTGTAGCCATAGATCATCAGAGATTTAAGAAAATATTACTATTTCAGGGAGAATGTTATGGAATGAGTGCAGAGGGAGCTTTTCAGCTACTAAGAATTCTTAACTTTTTCAAAGCCAAAGCATCTTCAGTTTCCGCATAAAGTACCAGTCTTCAGAGCTTAATTATATGACAAAAGGTTGAAAACAAGTCTTGCAGAATTACAACAGTCCTGCGTAGTATAGAGGGGAAAAAAAGGAAATATAACACACCATGTTATTACAAAGCACCACTACAGAAGCAGATCTCTCAATATTAGTATGAATATGTAGTTAAACAAACAAATAAAACAGCACAAAAAACCCCGAACCAACAAAGCAACCCTATGTGAAATACGTGCCCAGAATGGGTTCGTAAAATCAAAGCCAGTCAAAGTTACTAACTAAAACCTTGTGCTTAAGCTATTGCCAGGCTAGGATCTCACCCTTGCTTGGTGGTGTCTTTTGAGCCTGTATGTGTGATCCTGCTTGCCGTGGTGTCAGGCTGGAAGATGCAACCCGAAGGGGTGAGGTTTAGAAGATACCTAGGAGGTACCTGGCATTCCCGTCAGTGAAGTTGAAAAAGGCTCCTGGAGGTATTTTTACCCTGCAGCATAAAGGCTCATTCCTGCCCTCATTAGGAGCCGCTGACAAATCTCCAACTACAATATTTTGGCACCTGGGGCAGGGTGAGGGAGAAATTAAGGACGACAGCAGTTGAAAATCAGAGCTGCAGTTTTAGATTTGTCAAAGACATTGCTTCTCTCTCAGGTCTCAAGCAAAGTGGTCACTGCGAGCTTTTGTTGATGTCACCAAAGTACTATGAGGTACAACAAGGATTTTTTCTTATGAATGCACCAGGCTTGGAGGATCGCTGCTATGTAATAGCCTCAGAAGTATTATAAAAATAAATGCATTAGTTTCTTATGGACTTCAATGGTTTTCATGAACTGTGGATTAGCTAAATAATGCAATCTTCTGATACAGTAGATTAAGACAAAGGAGACTCATTTCTCTATTTGAATATATTGCCTTTTCCAGACTCCTTTAAGGCAGTTCTGTTTCTTTTACAAGCAAATTGCAATTGAACTTTCAGTTTTGAAAGTCTCATTTTTTAGCCACTCTAATAGGGAGTTGAGTTCTTTCTCTCTCTCACTCTCTCTTAAATTATGTTAGGAGACATTTGTATTTTCCCCAGTGGATAGCAACACTGCTACCACCTATGGCAGTGCGGAAATAGTGCTAGGGATTTGGAAGCAGTGTCCTCCCACAAAATCAGAATCAGAAATCTCACTTGATATGCTCTTGAGCCAGAGATTTATGAGATCGTGCTCTGTGTCCTGTTTGTACAGCTCCCCATTTCCTCTTTCCCACAAATAACTTTGGTTCAGTTTCAACCGAATTTGAGAGGAGTGAAAAATATCAGAAGGAATGATATTTCCCTAGTTTTGTGAGAACGGGAGTCAATGAAGAAAGTGAAGAGTCCCCATCATCCTCTCTCCTTTAAAGAGAGTCAGTTTGCACTCAGCTGTCAAAATATCAGCCAAGCTGTAAGGGGAAGAGGTCTTATGTAGCATCTATTCATGGAGGAAACATGTCTTTTTGGGTACACACAGTCAAGAAATCACAAATCCATAGGAAACCAACTTTTGTTGGCTCACAGAACTACTCTTGAAAGAAGCTCACTATTCGAGTCAGAGAAGCAGTGATTATATAGTTATTAGTTGAGTTACAGCACTGCATACTTGTAGACAGCCTGTATTCTTATTTTGTTATTGCTTATCCTCTTACTGGCTGCATTTTTTTAGTACTGACTTTTTGTATGTGTTTTGTAACGCTGCTACAATATTTGCTCACTAATATATTCTTACAGGGCAAAGTGATAAGTGATTCCCAGTGAGCTTCTAAGAATCAACATCTGCCAGAGTAGTGCAACGTGACAACTGATTTTGGGTGCTTCTGCTTTTGGGTACCCAATTATGAGCCTTCAGTCCTTGAAAGTCAAATGTTCAACCAAACCTTTAGGTTGGGCACCTAAAATTATTAGCGAACTTCTCCTTTTATAGATTTATAAATTTAAAACTTTTCTTTTTTAAATATATCTTGCTTTAAGAATCTTTCCATCATTATCTATCATTATGAACATTTTGAATTCATGGAAGTCATGTATGATTTAGAGATTTGGTTAAAAGTAAGCGATAAAGTGTAGGAACCTCAACATAAAATACAAGCTTATATGATTCTTGGCTTAAGATACTCTGTCTTAAATTTTGCTGAGTGGTGAGGGAAAACTATATTAAACTACACTGAAAAGAAAAAATAAAGGATATGACACATTAACGACACACTATTAAATGAAAGAGGGTGAAGGATCTGTTGTGACAACAGAAGTAGCAGCATTACTTCAAAAAATTGATTGCAGGCAATGGCACTTGAATTTAAATCAGGTTCTTACTATAAAATATGGTTCAGAATGTAATGCTCGCATTATGGCTCTGTTAAACAAGCAGTTCATTCTTAGATAATGACCTTGGGCAGGCTTTCTTGCTGCGCAATTTCAGTGGCTAATAGTGAAGGTGTAGTCAATGGAATGATTATATACAGCCAGAGAGGAAATAGGCTTTGCAGCAGTGTAGACTTCAAACTTTTATGATGTTTGGTAGACTTATATGAATGGGCACAGGTAGTTTAAGCTATTTTTTAATCTCTCTCTTATGGGAAAAACCTCTTTCTTAACTTGATTTGGTCATAGTCCCTCAGCCTGGGCTCTCAAACCATCTTGAAGGTAGTCCCCGAAACAACTTGGTGGGGAGGGGGGAAAGAAATGGGTAGTCTGCAGGCAAAATCCAGGGTTTCCCAAATGCCATCAGTGGTAGTCGTGGTAGTACAGTCTGGACCAGACTGGAACTTGTTATACGTCTATGATCCTCCTAGTCTCCTTACACTCTCTTCCACAACTGCATAACTTTCTTCCCACAGCACCTCACCCTCACTTCCAGAAAACAGGAAAGCTGTTCCTTCCCTGAGAGCCAAATAGGATCTCTGATCTACAGCTACATGAAAGCTGGAGTTAGAAAAGTTTCATGTAAAGAGTTAATTTTTCCACAGAGTTGAATATTTTAAAAATGTAGCACCTCATGAGAACAGGTAGTAACCTATTTTTACGCAAGGTGGGCGTTTCATTCCATGAGTTAAAAATGCACGTTCAAATGTACTAGTGGGTATTTTGAAAGGCTTCCTTTAGAGAAATAACCTGAGACGAATTAAGAGGCACAAGTAGAATTATTATTCATTCAGGTGAAGTGACAGTGGCTGTTAGAGTAACATAGAGATTATTCATTGGCCCAGAGAAGAGAGATAATTTGAGCAGGGCAGGGAGGAGAGGTGTCTTTGATTTGCCTTGTAGTGTTTGTGCATAAACATGGCTCTTAATATCCCTTCATGGCGTTCTGTATAGGTCTCTGAGTGCTGTTCCACTGCTGTTGATAGGTAATTAAATTCTGCCTGTTTCTCTTGTTGCTGGTTTGCATACCATCTGGTACACTACCACTTAGAGCCAGCATGTTTTCACTCTGAAAGAGGGGAAATCGAGAAGGATTAATTAGAAGAAGGTTTGTCATCTAAATCTTCAACAATGCCCCCTCCCCCCTAGCCCTCCACCCTCAAATGCCCAATTTAACAGTTTTTTCTACTGCATCTTTCTTTGGACTGGAGAGAGATGCAATGCTAAAATTTGTGCTAAAAGTTTCATTCTCTTCTCCAGGTTGATCAACACCAGCTTTCTCAGCTTGTCTTCATAGGAGCCCTCTGATCATCTTTGTGGCCCTCCTCCGGACTTGCTCCAACAGGAGCCAACAAAGCCACCAAATGTGTCAGACATCATTGTAAGTTATGTGAAGTGGGTACAACAGGTGAAGGAGCAGCAATGGGAAGTGAACTTCGCTGTATTTCTCCCATGCTCTTTTTTGTTTTTACATTTTTACCCGTGGACTAAGCAATACAGCTGCTTTGTACACGGTGACGGCAGGTGAATAAAGAGTGTGTGAGCTAGAGGGTCATCTCCCAGGTCTTCTGCTGGACCTCAGGGGCTCTTCTGTCCTTTTCTTCTGGTCTGCTTCATCCTGGAGAAGAAAGAAGAAAGAAGGAGGACTGAAGCCTAAACGGGACCTTCTCAGAGAAAACCCATTTCTTTTTCTCCTGCCTTTCCTGAGCTCAGGTTAGCCTTGGTAGAAGCCTGGCTAGTGTTTCAGAACAGAGAGTACACGTGGGGCTGAGTCTTTCACACACAAACATGTTAGTGCACACATAAGCACAAATGAACTGTGCTTCCAATGTTAAGTGGTTCCAAGTAATTTTTATTTTTGTTGTTTGTGGTTCACTGGTAGCTAAGAGTAGATACTTAGAAAGTGGAATCCACTGATGAGCTGTGGTTATTCACATATACCATCTTATTTCTTCTAATTCATTATGTATGTTTCTAAGACTTAAATGCCAAACTGGGATCAAGTCTACAGGTCATCTTGGCTGGTGTTTGTCCTGCTAGTGGTTAGCTGTGCATCCCAAAGAAAACAAAGAAAACATCCCCAGCTGATATAAGAGAATTTGAACTTATACCTATCTCCCCACCTCAAGAAGTCTCATTATAAGCCCCAAAAATTAGTGTTATATTCCTTAAAAAAAATCCTTTTAATGCTGGATGATCTTATCTACTAAATTGTTCTCAGTTCATTTTAGAGCTATGTAAAGTGCAACCTAACATCATCATCATCTAACTGAGCGCTACCCTCTGACACTCTCTAAAAAATTCCTCTTACCATATTTTAATTAAACCCTTGAGTTTAATTAAGCATTTCCTTATTTTTTTTTATTCTGTATGGTTTACAACTTGTTAAATACATTCAGCTGAAGAGCATATTCACTGCCCCCCGTGCCTACAAATCATGCCTTATTAATATATTAGATTCAGTTAATAATGACTACAGATAAAGTAGGGCATGCACGTCTATGCATCCACTATCCAAAACCTTATGTGTAAATCATTATGTTAAAATTTAGACCCTGCTCTTGGGTGATGACTCTTTTTGAGACAAATTTTAAAAAATTACTTGTGAAAGGTACATGACAAGTATCATCAAATTGTTGATAAAGGTCACGCCTCATGTGAGATACATTTTAGTATAAATTGTTTTTGAAAGCCTAGGCTTCTTTCAAAGATCAAATAGCACCAACATCCTGATTATATTAACCAAACATCCATCTGAAGAAAGCAAATTATGCAGGTGACTCAGAAAAGCTCTGACTCAAAACATACACTTTTAATGTTCAATGCAGTAAAGGGCATTCTAAATTAACAAGCACTGACATTTTTATGGAAGAAGAATGATTGATAATTCTAGGTGCATGATAGGTTTCCATTTGTTGCCTTGTTAATTTTTAATATGTATTTGTTATGTGATGCAGATGAACTTTTATATAAGAATTCAACTGGGGTGTGCTTCCTTTCTGTTGATTCACACAGATGCAGATATGTAATTCCTTTGGATTTTATACTGCACACTTTTGAGATGTGTAAATTGGATCAGCGATGTTTGTAAGCGACTCATGCAGTACTGGAGAGTATAGAATATACGGGTTTGAATTTTAGAAAATGGTGAAATACAAAATGCAAATTAATCTTTTCAGGTTCTCAATCATCTGCATAAAAAGTTGCGGAACATGTCAAAGAAGTCAGAAGCGTCCAAGAAAAAGGTAGATTACTTTCATTACCAACGTCTATTTGTTTATATTTTAGTTTTACGGCTGAGCTAATTTGGTTTTATATTGCTTGTTGATAAAGATGTGATAGAGAGAAGGAACTGAAATGAAGTATTTAATGACGTATTCAGTGTGTCTCTGAACATAGCAGGATTGGAATCTTTTCTGATCCAAGTTTTTCATTGCAGTACATCAAGCCATTGCCTGAGATCCCCATATTTTGAATTTTGGAGCATCTAAAACTTAGACATGGAGAAACAACCTCTCTTTAATATGAAATGATTTTTTTTTTTTTTTTGCCTTACAGGCATTTTTCACCAACTTGTAAATTTTCTTTTATTATTTATTTTTTAACTAACTGAATTTTTTAATGTTTTATGAAGAATTTCTAGGTTATATGATGAGATTTCCAAATGAGGTTTATTGTACTTCCTGATAGGAGTCTAATAAGAGACTTCTAATGATTCTGCAATTCTTCTATGATTTTCCAGAAAACCTTTTTTTCTCTTATATCCAAGACTTAAGTTATACACCAGCTGCAAGTAGAATCATGAAAGTTCTTTAAAGCAGAGTATTAGCTTCACGATTTAGAACAATATCTGAAAGACGTGTTTATATATTGAATTTGTCAGTTAATATAATATGGGTTTGATTTTTGAGCATATTTGTCCACAGTAATCATTTGACTAACTTGTCGGTTTATGAATGTGGAGTCAGAAAAAACCCTTAGGCTATAGCTCTTCGTTTGATCTGATCACTATTACCATATGGGCACGCAGACTGTCTGCAATGTAAATGAGATATACATGGGCTCAACAGGGAATAAGTAATCTATTATTTATGCGGTCTCTGTTTTTTTAAAAAATATCCTAGTCGATAAATTTTAAACCCTAGAATTAAAAGCATTATAGCCCCGATTCAGTAAAAAACTCAACATATATACTTTGTCACTTAGTGTTGTCGAGGCCAAAGGTGCAGTTTTCAAAGGCATTCTGTACATTGCCATCTCTACTCTCATCTAAATTATTGTCAAACTGGAAATATCTGTGCGCTGCTTCTAAGCACTAGCTCTTAAAAACTGCAAGTAAAAATCAGATTTGACTAGGAACTCGCTTTCATAGCTTCAGGGAAAAGCTTTACAGATATGGCCAAGACTGCTTGGATGGATCAGGGTTCAGTAACCAAAGGGGAAAAAAAAAGAAGCACAAAACTTCTTTTGCCTTAGAAAATAAGTATCTGATCCTATGTCCCAACTTTTAGAAAACAACTCTGTTTTCACTACTGTGCTGTCTCTCTCGGGTTACTGTTTATTCTTTTCCATCTACTATTTTGTTAAGAATGCATTTCAGGCTTAATGATGCATATCCATCTTTATTCGAACCTTTCTGAAAATTTCAGTAGTAGAATCTTAAAATTAATTTGTTATATATGTGGAAAAAAACGTTAATGAAAAATATGAACACACCTAAATGCTATTCTTCTTGCTTTTTGGTCACAAAACATCAATATTAACATCATGTGTTTTAGGTGGGTTTCATTTGCTAATGAGAAACCCTAAGCAAGATCCTATTACATATCCTATTATAAGAGCTGCCCTTGTATCTGTCATAAGTTATTTTGGCCTGTTGCCACAAAAATTAAACTTTTTATTCTGTAAGCTTCTGTGAGTTAGGTCATGTTCTGGTTGGGTAGGTCAGTCTGAATTGTTACCAAGCATTAATCTATTCAAGAGGTATAGACGAAGTTCAATAAACTAGCAAAAAGTCTAGATATTCTCTGTGCTGCAGTGTTTATCACTCTGTGGCCACCGGATTAGTTTTGCCCCTGAAGAAGAGCCTACGTCATCTGAAAAATTATGTTTTAAAGTGTTAATGTAGTAATTATAATGGTCCTTAACATAATATGCTTTGGAATTCATATCAGGCTTTTATTGGGAGAGTGATTTAGTTGAAAGAGATGCTTGTTAGAGGAGTAGATATTAATTAGTTGAGCAACTGCAAAGCACTAGCTGCTGTTTTTGAAGTTAAGTGAAAGCTAAAGAAAATATTGACTGTCAAACTCCACTGTGCCTTGGCAGAATATCTTCAGCACATGTAAGGCCTGTACTGCCTGATACTGTAGCTGTCTGGATGAATCTCATGAACTTGATGGCCCTTCCTCTCATAAATAATGCAAGTGGAGTCAGGAGGCAGCACTGGAGATACTTTGTGTTCCGTATTTCTCAATTCAGTGTTTGGTGGTGAGCTTTAATTTCCAGATTGATTTTGACAATATGCAATCACCAGAAATTTCAAGCTCCTTACTTTTCTCTTTTTTTTTTTTTCCCCAGTTGTATCCCAGAATGTTGTTGTATGGCTCCCCTGTGGCAATTTTTTGTTTAAAGGAGAGACTTTGAAAAAAGCCCCTGCTGCTTTTGTAGACACTTGAGCAAAGTGTTTGTCTGACTGCTCTGAGCTCTTCCACCAGCTGCCTTCATGCATAACAGATCTCTCTGGAAATTTTGGTCAGAAATCCTTGTGCACCATAATAAAATATAGATCATTACATCTGGATGAGATTTCCCAAAGATCCATGTTATCATTATTTTTCATCAAGCTTATGTCCACCTCAGAAAAGGCTAGGCTTTTGTGTAGGGAGTCGGGAACATCATTCTTTACATTTGAACAAAATTACACATTTGCCTTTTACTGTGGCATTTTCAAGGCTAAAGTTCTCCTTGCAGTCGTTCACTATGCAAAATAAAGCCCATGTAGGTAATGGAGTCAAATCAGTAATAAATATTCCAAAGTGTGTTCTGTCTCAGTATCCCCCAAAATTATCCCCCAGATAATGGATTTGAAGCAGGTTTAAAGCTGATTCTTCAAGTGCTCATGAGACATCTGTGTTTTCCTTTCCCTGTCTCAGACAGCACAGACTGTGTTGGTGGTGGTAGTGGTTTTCGGCATCTCCTGGCTGCCGCACCACGTGATTCATCTCTGGGCTGAATTTGGAGCTTTCCCACTGACTCAAGCCTCCTTTCTCTTCAGAGTAACCGCACACTGCCTGGCTTACAGCAATTCTTCTGTGAACCCGATTATATACGCGTTTCTCTCTGAAAACTTTAGGAAGGCCTACAAGCAAGTCTTCAAATGCCAGATAGGTAACGAGTCACCTCTGAATGACGCTAAGGAAAATAAAAGCCGGATAGATACACCACCATCTACCAACTGTACGCACGTGTGAACTTTGAAAAGTCCTGCATGTTGGCTCTTCATTTGTGTGAACCAAATGCCTAGAAAACAAAGCACAATGAGCTTTATCCCGGTTTGTCTTGATAAAGCTAATTGGTATTTAATATACTGAAGTTGCGTTTTGTAGCAAGTTTGTGAAACTGGTATGAAAGAAAACTGTGCTGATCGTTTGCATCTTAGATGGCTGTGTCAATGAAGGTCTTGGACCTTCAGAAGATAGTTGAGCAAAAATTGTTGGAGATATTATGTCTGTATTCCTACTCAGTAAGCATACAGTGTTTAAACATTCAAATATAACGTATAAGAAGGAAATGTTGGTATGGACAAGTAACTTTCTGACGTCTTACTCCATCAAAGTGAAGAAATGGCTGAATTTTCTGTCCTAGAGATAATAAATGCCATACTACAAATTCAGGGAGGGAAACTTTTTCTCTCTTCAGATTGTTTATTCTCTTTTTAAAGTAAAGATGGGCTCTGATTCAGCATTGAAATAGAGAGGTAATGCTAATTTTATCTATTTAGCTGTCTTTTTAATGTAACATACTGAGTAATGATGGACTCTTTTCCACTTCATATGCCTGCCTTACTATATATGCATAACTTTTGTGTACGTTATATAAGGTTTTGTTTATGGCCTGTATGTAATTGTACCAAAATGAGGATTTGTGTCTACCTGAGTGAAACTTTTCCTCATGTGTTGCATGTGCATGTGTGTGTATGTTTTGTTAACTTTATAGACTTTGAGATGGAGATACAGTTTTCAATGTGCAATATGTACATATGTTTTATAATATTATGTTCCATAAAACAATTACAGGCAATGCTTAAGTGTTTAAAAATAGCATTGCCTTAGCAGTTGTTGGAGGGGCTTGGTATCATGTGTCTCTAAATTGGAAAAAAAGTGCATTTATATTATAAAGTATATAAGGTAAATGGTACAAATCTGAAAATTGCTGAATAATATGAGTAGTTTCAGCAATTTTATGGGAGTACTTAGTATGTCTTTAAGCAGTAAACCACTAAAGAAATAGCAGAAGGGTGCTCAGTCCTTTGAGAAAATTATTGTTAGCTAGAGTAAGATATGCTTTTACCTTATTTATTAACAACCCATAGACTCACAGAGTAAATTAAGACGAAGGAACCTCTGGACATCCTCTCAAAGCAGGGCTACCCTCAGAGTTGGATCGCTTCCTTGTCTAGGCAAATTTTGAAAATTTCCAAGGTTGGCAATTCGGCAGTATTTTTGTGCAACCTTTGCTAGGGCCTAATCACCCTCGCTAAAATATTTTTTCTTAACCCCAGTTGGGATTTCCCTTGATGTAGCTCATGACCGTTGCCTTCTGTCCTTTCAAGGTACACTTGAGCCTTGTCTCTAACTAATACGTAATTTAAGATGGCAATTAAATTTCCCCCAGCTTTCTCTTCTGAAAGAATGCCTCACTCTCAGTCTCTCCTCATCTGTTGTGCTCCAGCTCCCTGGCCAGATTAGTGGCCCTCCACTGGCCTTCTTCCAGAATATCCATCCCTCTCATGAACTGGCGTGTTAACAGACTGAACAGTGTGTTCCAGATGTGGCCTCACGAGCACTAAGTAGACTAATTGCTTCCCTTGACCCCTTGTCTGATTCTTGCTATTACAGCCCAGTATTACAGTAATTTATTGCTGCAAGGGTAGACTGCTGACTCGTATTTAATTTCTGCCCTCGTGTCATAGAATCATAGAATAGTTTGGGTTGGAAGGAACTTTTAAAGGTCATCTAGTCCAACAGAATTGCACTGAGTCCCAATCCAAATTTCAGGACTTTGCTTTTGGCTTTGTTGAGTTTCATGCGTTTGATAGCTGTTACTTCCATTCTTCTGGCTTATCAAGGCCCCTCTGAAAGGTAGCCCTGCTCTCCAGCATATTCACCACTCCCCCAGGTTTGATATCATGTGCAAACTTGCTGAGAGAGTCCTGCACCCTTGTCTGGGTGCTAAACAGTGTTGGCCAGATGCTTTGTCAGATTCCTTTTTCTCCACAAACTTGCTTTAAAAAAAAAGCTCAGTGTGGTGGAACCCTGTCAACTATGGAGGGTTAGTTCACATGAAAATGTCTATGGTTACCTGTCAGTATTGCCTGCTTAGAATCAGTAAAATAATACTGAAGACATGCTATTGCATGCATGGTGTTTGTGTCCATTCTTTCATATGAAGAGACATTTTGATGATAGTGCTAGGAACACAAAATATATGAAAAAAACCTCAACTGGAGAAGAAGGGTCTGTCTGTGCAGGAAACCATTTTCTGGGTTAGAACTGAGGTTAGGAAATGCAGCTTAGAAAAATGTTGAAGTTCCTTTGAGTTTTCAGATACTCATCACCCACTAATCACTCAAATTATTAAAACACTATCAGACTTTGGTTGAATTTGTAGCATATTAGGAGATTCTACAGCTTTGAAAATTGTTTCTTTTATTCTTCTACAAAATTGCTTGTGATTTTATTACTTTGAATAAAAAATTACAATGTAAATATGTATATCTGAAAAGGCTTTTTTTTCCTTAATTATACATAATTTTAAACCTAGGTCCTTGATAGCTATGGAACTACACCTGTTTGAAATATTAAGGACGAGGGGGTGGGGGAGGACTGCAGTAATCACTAGTTAGAAAGGCCCCACCTGGTTCCTGGTTCGTATCAGTAAAACTTCCACCTCACTTTTCAGAGAAACCTTAAGAAGCAGCTGATGCTCCAAGGCTCAGTTTCCTGCCTAAAACACACTTTTGTTGATCCGTGTCTCTAGTGTGACTTTGACAAGCTCAGCTGGGACACGGACGTTGTGAATGTAAAAGCAGTGTTAATGTATGCTGTGCACTACGTCTAACCCCTGAGCAACCAGACAGTTGGGCAATAAATTGTCGTGCCACAAAAATGGCTAATTTGGGCAGAAAATCAGGGAATGGGCACTGATGGTGCTTTACAGCTGAATCTCTGCTTTCAAGTTCTGAACTTCTTGTCAGGGATTGTTGTTTCTGGTGGAGGGTGAAGCAAAAATTTCATCACACTTCATTGCCTAATATGCTTTTTTACATTTTTTTAACCAGAAAGGTTGATTTCAGTGTATGCTGAAGAAAAAAAAAAAAATCTCTGGCTAGGGCTGAATTTTTTTTAGCAAGATAAATAAACCCATTGAATTCCACCCTATTGTGTGAATTTGAAAATACTATTCTGTACAAAACAGAACAGGCAACTTGAAAGATTACTCAAATGCATGTTGAACTAGAGCAAGTTATATGTCTAATTAAGCAAATACTTAAATTCCTCTTAATTTTCTCTTAAATTATATTTCTCATAAATTGAGAGAATTGGAGAACCCCAAAAGAAACTGTCACTGACTTTTTTTTTTTTATAAACTGCCTAAAATTTTGTTGTATGTATACTGCTTCCTCTTTGTGCTGCTTCACGAATGTGTCCTGAAGTTTAACACGTACAATGTACTTTCAACATTGATGACAGAAGTTGTGTATCCCATCAGATCCAGTAGTAGCAATTGTTCAGTCCATCTTAAAACTGTGTCTTAGTGGATGAAGTTTTCTCTGCAGAGTGGATAACAGACCTGTAGAGAGGCAGCAGCTCTGCAGCACCTTGTGCTAACATGAGAGGGTCTCCTTTCTTGCAGGCTCTGGAAATGAGCTTAGTTCTGTCCGTCTTCTAAGGTGGCACTAAGACATTGCAGCAGGTTTCTAGCCAATTTCGCATTTTGTATGTTAGATTTTCTGGGGTTTACCACTTTTGCCTTAAAAAGATGTAGAAATCTTGTTAAAACACTGCATCAGTGGAACTTTGAAATTGTAAAGACTAATGTTTACAAAAGGTCAAGAAATTATTCCATCAGGGTTCTTCATGCAATGTTGGTCCTGCCTGCTTGTGGGTAGGTGTTTGAGGTATGATACAAATGACTACAGCAGTGCTTTTCTTCAACTACTAAAGGCTAAAATACATTTCCAAGATATGTGTGGACCCAGATGCACACTGTGCACTACTATACATAAATCAGAATTAGGATCCATAGCCAGGATGGAAAAAAAAAAAAAGGCACTTATCCAACCTCCTGTTCATCTTGTGCAAACACACTGAAAAATGTTGGAACTTGCTCACCTTGTATGGTCAGCTCTGCTCACTTCACAGGTAATCACATCACCCATTTAACTAATTTTGAAGAAGGTAATCAGTTGAATGTGAAGATAACACTTAATGGCTGCTTCTAAGTGAGCCATTAAACTACACAGTTTTCAGTCAGAAGCATGTACTAAACATTTATGATATGTAAAAATGTAAACCTTCAGAATAGCCTAAAATTCTATCTTTATAAAAAAAAAAATGTAGAATTTTCTAACATTTTTCTTATGTCTAAGGTAGGTAACAAAATCATATGCTATCGTAGATTACAAAGATATGACCAAACTGGATGAAATTATATGTGAAAAATTATTATGACTATATAAGGAGAAAACGTTAATTTTGTGGTTGAGTATCTGCAATCTTAATATTCTTTCAATATTTTGTATGATGAAATTAATTGGATCTTTGATTATTTACAAATTCTTCTGAAGTCTTTTGCTAAATTTAAACATTGAAAAAACCCCTATTTTCAAAACTGTTTAATTTTTGGCAAGATACGACATTTTAATGACAAGTTTTTTAGTTACAGTCCTTTGAGCTTTGTATTCACTTTCGCTTTGCATGCATGCACGTCTTTCTTAAAACCTTATTATTTTGATAATCTATTATATCTTCATTTTTAAAAATAATGTATCCAAGAGGTAAATATTAACCTTTGTATATTTAATGTTGCGGTGAAGTAAATTTTACCTAAAATCCCACATTGTAAGGAAAGCGAGGGATCTTTTTATAAAATAATGTTGTGAGTGCATTATTTTAGACATTTTTATTTTCCCGGTTGCTTCACAGTACGCTGTGTCACATCGAACTCAGTGATGTTTGTGGTATTTTGGGAAAGGATAAAAGCAGAGAAAAGAATAGCTTCTAGTTTACAGAACTTGTGTTAGTGTTATGTATTCAGGACACGTACAAATCTTAAAGACCAGAAAATTAAAATTCTGTGTTTGTTTCAGTGTATAATGAATGTAAAGTAACATACAGTTGTTTTAACATATACTGTACTTTGCATGAATTTTCAAGTGATTTTTTTCAATAGGTCTGTACCCTCTCTGCTTATAATATGAAATACAAACTGCTTTTCTTACAAAGTATTTACATAATACTTAAAAACAAGCAGTGCCTTCAGGAAAACTTCCAGAGAAAATAGCGTACACAGAACTTAATAGAATTTGATGGCTAGAGGTCATTATGGGTTGAAAATACCTTTTTGAAAATTCAACCAAAATAAAAAACATACTTATTTTCAAGTACTTAAGTGCAGGAGGCATGGTTCTCCTTTCACTCAGGCTAGTAAAAGTCAATTGAAATTGTTAGAATTCATTGATATTTCTTATTCAGGTGCAATTTAAATCTCTGTAATTTATGTGTTGCTTAAGAGACTTACAAACAGAGACAGATCCGTGTATTTGAATATGAAAAGTCACAAAGTTCTGGAAGGATGTGAAATCCAAATGTATTTTATTATATGAAAGCCTGTACATGGCTTCCCTTTTGGAAAGAGGCAGTCAGATCAGTGTATACAGAGTAGAATAGAATAGAATAGAATAGAATAGAATAGAATAGAATAGAATAGAATAGAATAGAATAGAATTCAGTTGGGACCTACAATGATCATCTAGTCCAACTGCCTGACCAAGTTAAAGCATGTTATTAAGGGCATTGTCCAAATGCCTCTTAAACACTGACAAGCTTGGGGCATCGGCCACCTCTCTAGGAAGCCTATTCCAGTGTTTGACTACCCTCTTGGTGGCCCACATTGAGCCTGCTGCCAACCCGCATCCCCAGATCCCTTTCTGCAGGCCTGCTCTCCAGCCTCCTCTCTCCCAGTTTACACTTGTTTGCAGTGTTACTCTGTCCTAGGTGCAGAATCCACCATTTCCACTTGTTAAATTTCATTCCATTAAACATAGCCCAATTCTCCAGTCTATCTAGATCCCTCTTCAAGGCCTCTTGTCCCTCAAAAGAGCCAACAGCACCTCCCAGTTTGGTATCATCACCAAACTTGCTAATGGTGCATTGAGCTCCTGCATCCAGATTGTTGATAAATATATTGAACAGAACTGGCCCTGGAATTGAACCCTGAGGAACAGCGCTGGTGAGTGATTGCCAGCCAGATGTAGCCCTCACCACTACAACGCTTTCAGCCCTACTGTTCAGCCAGTTCCTCACCCAGCGCACCATGAACCTGCTCAAGCCACAGGGACAGCTTGTCCAGAAAGATGCTGTGAGGGAGAGTGTCAAAAACCTTCCTAAAATCCAGAAAAACTACACCCACCACCTTCGCTTCATCCACTAAGTGGGTGACCTTATCATAGAAGGATATCCAATTAGTATATTGTGTTGATGTGCACTAACATAGAGCAATGGCTATTTCAATACAGTAAAAATAGCTACGTAAGCAGGAAAACAGAATATCATCAGTTCAACATTTAACAAAACATACTTTTAAAAACAAAAATAAATGCTACAGTATGGAGTTAAAATGATCTGCAGTTGAATTGAACAATTTCTCACACATACTGTGCTGTTCTTAAACAACCACTTGTACTTGACGTTTATAGATGCATCTTAGCCAGATACACTTACTGGATGCAGACTGAGGTCTCATTTTATAGAAATATTTCCTTAAGTGCAGCATTCGTCCCTTGGAAACGTTTGTACCATTTCCATTACATGGTTAACCCATTCCCTGATAAACTCCTGGCTGTATTTAAAATTTGCTGAGAAAAAATAAAATCTCTCCTTTAGTAATCATCTGAGCTACATAGGCGTTTCTAGCAATACCTGTAGAGACTTTATCAACCTGGTTAAGTTTAAGAAAATACAGAATTCTTGCTGATGATTTGTAGTTGTGACTTTTACAGATGAGGTGATGACATGACAGTGTTCCTTTCCGTTGAATTTCACAATTTAGCACAAACAAACTGGTAGTTTTAATATATTAAAATGAAAAGTCATGCATTTAGGAATGAAGAACGTGAGGGAAACTTCAAGAACTGATTATTGTACTGGAAAACTCTGTGCAACTGAAAAGACTTGCACAACACCCGGAATCGGTAAATTGAGAGTGTGGTTGTACCTGAGCTTGTGTCACTGGAAGCACCACGGCAAACAGGGAGGTTTTTGCACAAAAAAACCCCCGAACCACCCAAGCTGAAAAACATCAGCAATTCAGCTTAGAGGGATAGGGTTAAGAAGTGTCTTAATTAGATAATAATAGAAAATAACAGAACAGAGCTCTGTACCCATGAAGAAAGAGAAATACCTGATGCTATGCCGCTCTTAAATGAGTGGATGAGTTTGCAAGATCCAGTGCAGTTAAATCAAGCTTATAACAGTTAAATCTGTAAATGAAGTGGAAGTCTTTTCATTAAGCTATGGGTGTAAATAACCCTAGATTGCTTAATGAAAAAATGTGGTATATTCTTCTTGCTTCAAATCACACTGTGCATTTCTCACAAGATTTTATATATTTAAATCTGAAAATATGGACTAGGTGGTAGCACTGCTATGAGAAGAAAAATGCATCTCACGTTACAGAGTATGTAGACCTGCTGATGACAGTGATCCCTTCTGGCCTTAGTCTGTTAGCATTCTTGCTCTTATTTTTTTAATTAATAGTATGAGAGCTAAGCAGATGTGAAGAAAAAAGCATCACAAAATTGAGCTTTTATTCAGTCTATAAGTGATCATATGAAGATATATATAGAATAACTCCACAAGTGCGCTACGTCCTGAAAAAGTCTTATGATGATTAAGAAATTTGATTGAAATCTCTGGCATATGGATTGCCATTGTTAGAGAAAGAAGTAAAATGATGCTGTATGCTTTTCTCATTTTGCTTAATTACTTTTTGCTGTAATTACTCTAAATGTAATCTCTCTGTGTTACTTCTGCATAGCAATTTATAATTGTCGTGAGAACTATGAGATGATGGTTGCTGGCACATTTGAAACACCTGGTGTTTCGCTCCATAAGTCAACGTCAAAGATTTTTACCAACATGTTCGGAAACTATATTGGAAATCTTTACAAGTTAGAGGCTCTGACAATAACGTTTTCATTTCAGCTCAGTTTAAAAGAAACCTTGTAAAAGCTAATGCTATACTGAGCACACATGATCTGTCTTATGGTTTGAGAAACCCACAGCAATTTATTGCCATTTAGACAATTATTCTCTCACCTGATGACTCCTGCCCATCCAGGAAGGGGAATCGGGAAAAGACACAGAAAGCCAAGGGTTGAAATATAAATACATTTAGTAAAATAAGACTTGATAATTAACATTAATAACACTAAACAACTAGTGTTTATCCTGATACCAATATAAAATATACAAGGATTATACTCAGCCAATTCCATCAGTAGGAAGCTGTGCTCTCCCAGAAGTGGACAGCAAACATCGGACATTGCGAGCGCTAATGGCTTTGGGAGGAAGGGGAGGGATCAGGGGTCCATCACTGAGGCAAGAAGTTCTCTGGACCGTCAACCATCAACAGAGAGAGAGAGAGCACTTCGCAGCAAACTTTCTAATTTATATCAAATATGATGTTCACGGTATGAAATAATCCTGTTGTCCAGTTTGGGTCAAGTGCCCAGGTCTTGCTCCTCTTCATCTCTGCACCTGGCAAGGCTCAAAAACACTGAGACCACATACCATATCTGGCTATGAAGTAAATATTTTCACAAATTCAGACACTCAAGTCTTCTAAAAGTGCAGTTTTCCCAAGCATTAGAAGAGAAGTTAGTCCTGTGTCACTCAAACCAGAACACCAAGTTGCTTCTTTCCACTATGATCTCTTCTCCAGGCTGAACAACCCCAACTCTCTCAGCCTGTCCTCATAGGATAAGTATTCCAGCCCCCTGATCATTTTTGTGGCTCTCCTCTGGACTTGCTCCAAGAGGTCCATGTCTTTCCAGTGATGGAGCTTTCCAGAGTCGGATGCAGTACTCCAGGTGGGGTCTCACCAGAACAGAGTAGAGGGGCAGAATCACCTCCCTTGAACTGCTGGCCATGCTTCTTTTGATGCAGCCCAGGATGTGGTTGGCTTTCTGGGCTGCAAGTGCACATTGCCGGATCATATCCAGCTTTTCTTTCACCAATACTCCCAAGTCCTTCTCAGCAGGCTCCTCTCAGTCCCTTCATCCCCCAGCCTGTGTTGATACCGGGGTTGCCCTGAAACTATGTGCAGGACCCTGCACTTGGCCTTGTTGAACCTCATGATGTTCACATGGCCCCACTTCCCAAGCCTGTCCAGGTCCCTTTGGATGGCATCCCATCCCTCAGGCGTGTCAACTGCACTACTCAGCTTGGTGTCAAATGAGACCAATGAGATGCAAAATGAGACACAGCAAGTAGGTTCAAATATGGACTTGATATTCACCTGCAGCATTACAGTTGACGTCCATATGTGAAACTTGTTTGGAAAGAATACTTATGCTGGAAAATTCTTAGGCTAAAAGTAATGCAGAACTACATAATGAATATGGACAGAAAACATTGTCCAGATAAAGGGCTCATGACCATTTTACTATAGACGAAATAACATGTGGATGTTTAGGATGCTTTGCAATCACAGAGACCTCATTAAAATATTTTTGGTATTTTGCTAATTTTGCCACATCCAGAAGCTTTCCATAAAGTCAAATGAAATAGAAGCTTGTATTTAAATTATTTATTCAATAGTTTTCATTAATATAAAAAGGCAAGTGTTTGTTCTTCTTTTTATAAGACAGCAGTATTATCAATGGTTTAGTTGAGTACAAATGGAAGTAAATGGACTTCCCTATTTCTAATCTGCATCTTGCAGTATCTACCCCCTTTTAAATATACTGTTCAGCGATCTTTCACACTTTGCATTGTGAAATAGTGATTTTTTTGGTGATTTTATGTGAAATCACTTCCATCAGTGTAAATGAACATGGTAATAAAATGTCTGCTTTATGGATGACAAGATGGAAATTGTTATAGGAGGAACTATGTTGTGCACATTTTTTTGTTTTTAAAATTTGACTTAAACTTGTAATTATAATCCTTTCCTTCTTATGTATGAATAGTATTTGTTGTATTTATTTCTGTCTGGCTATAAAGATGCAAATGGAACGTTCTATTTGCTTGGCTACTCAGATTTATGAAAAAGTGTGTATTAATCAAATTAAAGCTCATAGTACCAAATGCCTATTCATGTCCTGATTTTCTAATCTGTAAAAAACCCCTGCTGTTACTGAAAGGTACACTGTTTTTAAATTACTTTTTTCCTTCCAACAATCAGTGCACATGAGAGAGAAAGAAGAGAGAGAATATTTTTAAGACTGTTTCTAAAGCCAAGAACTGTATTACACATCATTCTAAGAGGCAAGAGGGTAAATGAGCAAAGTGCAAATAAGGGTGAAACTGATCTATTACTGCTGCATATTTATGTAGATGACTATGTCAAGTGCATCCCTTGTTTTCATTGGAAGCAAAAACGAAAATTGTTTCTGTTGACTAAATTCTGTTCTACTATCATTCTAGTTGTATTGTAACTTCTAATGTACTTCACCTGAGCAAAACCAAAGTTATTGTTAAACTAATCAACTGGACTTTACTGAAGGAAAGCAAAAGATAAAACCATGAATATGTAACAGTAAAAGATAGTGAAGGAAATAAGCAGTGTACTCAGGATGCCAACTATCACTAAGGAGTCGAAAAGTTCTCCAGCATGCAATTTTTTGGGATGGAGCACTATATGATTTAGCAAGTCAGTAAACTTTCCTACCAGCCATAGTTCTGTTATGGTCTGACATTTATATCGCTTTTTTTTTTTTTTGTAATATGATTTGGTTTCTCAGGAAATTAGTGTGTCTTTCCAATTATTTCAGTGGAAGTCAGATCTGATTCCCTCTCCCACTGCAAAATAGTCTTCAAATTGCTGCTTCTGCAGTCTCTCTCCATGTTACAGAATAGTGTTCTCATGAAGACAGAAAATGAAATACGCTATAAGGAAGAAGAAAATCTCTTGAGAAGCTTTTGATGTCATGATGTCATGATAAGCTTTTGATGCCTTTATATCGGGAAAGATGCAATGTCCATCAGCATGAGACTTGACCCCATTTGCTATTTCTTGAACAATATAAAATTGAGAGCTTAATTTCATCCTTGAAACTCCCTTGACTTCCTATTGTTGAAAAAGGAAAATGGAAAAGAAAAGGATGATCTCATTTGTTATAGGCCATGGGTCTGTGGAATAATAATACATCCAGAAGTATCTAGATGATGTATAAACATTCCATGACATTATTTAATACGCACTGAATACAGCATAGAAAATTCTAAAAAACAGGTAAAGTGAATGTTCAAAAAAAACCCCACCCTTGCATGTTACCATCAGTAATTCAGTTAAGGAAGTAGGCAATAACCTTTTAGAGTGGCAGTCAACACATATGAATCGGACTTTTTGGTCTAGCTGCAGAAAGTCGAGGTTATTTTTTCTTTCCTCCCTTTTTTCTGCATTTTGTCTTAGTATTGCTTCATGCTTTACTTTGTACTTTCTGCTTACTTTCCTTTCCTTGTATGACTCATATTTTTATTTAAAAAATCCAAATCACAGTTCTACAGAACTAGTCATTTACATGTCTGATATATTTACACTGTATTTGAAGTATACTTTTACAGGTAGTATTAGTAGTAAATCAGCCACGTATGATTGTATCTGTCCCTAAATCCTTCTGAAGTGGGTACCAGCTCTAACGCTGTGTAACCAAGAGAAACTATCAGTTTATCCAAATGTAAGCGACCAGCCTAAGTCAAATAAAGTTTGCACAGAGGCACCAAACAGATGTCACCAGAACATCTCATTTTGCAAGCATTATCATCTCATTAGGAGCTCTGAGACATTCTGTTCCATGAAACCAGGAACAGGCGGGCTGCAGTAGGTGTCTAAAACATTATGTAGCTCTGTGTGTCTGTTTGCTGTACTTGGTCATGCTTAATCCTCACTGCTTCTAACAAGGTTTTTAGTGAAGTTAATTGTGTTACAAGGTTTTGCCTCTAAGAGCTCCGTGACTGCAGTTGCAAGACTGCTTTGGTTAAATCACTGAAAGCAGGTACCCACTGCATTCTGAAAGCTTATTTTGGTACAGCTTTCTTCAGAGTTTCTCCTTCTGTTACTGTTTTGCATCTTAACTGTTTATTGTTTGTCAAAGTCTGCTTTTATTGATGTTAAAGATAGTACTCTTTGTAGTTGTAAATGTCCCATCCCTGGAACCATTCAAGGTCAGGTTGGACGGGGCTCTGAGCAACCTGATCTAGTTGAAGGTGTCCCTGCTCATTGCAGGGGAGGTTGGACTAGACAACCTTCAAAGGTTCTTTCTAACACAAACCTTTCCATGATTCCTATTGCTTTCAGTGGGAGAAAAACGGCAAGAAAGTGGTGATGTAACTAATGCAATGGACCAGGACCATTGGACTGGGACCTGGATGTCCTTGGACATGAAGTGTCCTCTGACATCATCCCTCACTTTAACCGAGACACGGTGTTACTGTCGTCTAAGAGACCCATGAGATGTGTCTTGCTGTCTTCTTCCCAGGGTCCTGGCGACAGAGCTCTGGTGGTACAGGTTGTTATTGAAGTCCTGGGCAATCTCATTCATCAGGTGCTGGAATGGCATCTTCTAATGCAGCAGCTGTTGGGGACTTCTGTTAGTGATCGATCTCTGACAGTTACCTGGTGCAGGCCAGTACTTCCTCACTTCCATTATTTTTGACATGGCTTAAAAATTTTTAGGCACCTTGATTTTTTTTTTCTGCACAAGTTTAGCTTGTAGCACATCCTAAACAGTGTGTCTAACACATTTTGTTAGTTTTATTGGAGTAGTGGTCCTGAATCCCAGAAGCAGGTTTCCACAGTCTTTAATGCTCTCTTTTAGAGTTAAAAAAAACATGTTCTCCCAAACTCTTTCTAAATCAGTGCCAGCAAACCTAAGTTGGGGTAAGAAATAATGGAAAGGATTAGCAGTACATATTTCGTACTTCAGCAGCTCATCTTATGTTTTTGGCAAATGCAAAGTTATTTATTGGTTTGCTAGGCTAACTGTTTACATTTATGAGCAGCTAAGTGACAGAGTCAGAGAAGATGACTAAAAAGATATTTTGGAAGCAAATACTTTGAGGAGTGCTCAAGAGAAAACAAAAAATGAGACAGAAACGAGGATAGAGGTCGGATTTCTGACATTTAAATAAATGTGTGATAGAGCAAAAAAGTATGTTCTTTTCACAGATTATTCTTGCTAACTATACAGGTTATTTCAACATGCCATGGTATTTTATTTAAAACAATACCTGTTTTTTAATGTGAGGGTTGTGAGTTAAGAGGCATAGTCTTGGTGAATGCACATACATGCCAAAAAATTTATTATTTAGAAGAAGTAAACCTTTGTAATCGATCCATAGAAACTTTGTTTTATCCAGAAACACACAATGTTATATTACAGAGGGCTGTTACCCCTAATCAGCTTCTATGTAATGCCAAATATGGCCTTATGGATAACAGCTCAAGATTACTCTTTTTGAAACTCATTACATTCCTTTGAGCCATTACTCAAAACAATTTCAGCTGAAAGATTTTCTGGCTCAATTCCTCCCCGAGAGTCAGATAGCCAAGGAGTACTCAAAATACTCCACATTCAGCTGAAGTGTGAAATAATGACTTAGAGGAGTATGTTGCCCGTTTCCTCCATCTACATAAATTAATTTTAATAAGGTATGTTCTCCATTATCCAGAGGATTCCTATTTTGATCATTATAGTTCTCTTCCTCTCTTCAGCATGTAGATGATAGAAAATGTGTGTTCTTCCAGGCAGATATTTATTTGGGACCTGTTCAAATGAGTATCTGCATCCTCAGCTCTGCATTGATTAGGTTAGGATAGAAAGGAGAGTGCTTGAAGAATAAAGTATCTCTGTGGTGAAAACACCAGCTCAGTGTGGAAAAAAATATCCATGGCTTTCTAAGAATTCTGTGATACAAAAGTGTATTTCCTGAGATGTTTTGTGAAACCCTTGAGCGGTTTAATTAAACAGGCCCTTTCCTTCTCAAATCTAATTAACACACATCTTTTGCTTTCTCAAAAATTGTGTATTTAATCTTAACTCACTCCACCTTTCCTCTGCCAAATACAGACTTTCAAATATTCCTATGACCCTAGTTGTAGTAGCTCTAAAATCAGAGAAGATGATTAAAAAGATAACCTGGTAATCAAGGAAAAGAAAAATTAGACAAGTACTAAACAATGCTGGGATCAGATGTATTCAAAAATGTCATTTTGTTCACCTTTTCCTTTACATTGGACCTTTTCCTTTAGGTGGCTGACAAGAGTGAGCTGCTAGCTCTCTCACTAGCGCTGGACTACAACTAATAACCTAGAAGATGAAAGAATGCCATGTTATGTTCGTGAATACTTAGCGTTTTTTGTTTGCTGGAGAGTAAATTGTCATACAGAAAAGTCTAAAAAAGGGCTGTAAGAGGAAGTTGTGCAATGTCTTGCCTAATGCTGTGAACAATTGACAAAAAGCATTCACCAGGCGAGTATCAGTGAGCCCATCATTTTAATAACATGCCAAAGTCACAACCTTAAAGGATTCAGTAGCAATTTCTGCTCATACTCCTCCTACTAGACCTTAGTCTGGACAGGTTTGGGCCTCTCCATTTGGTTCAATTTAGGGTAGGTTTTGACTTGAGACTAAGCCATCTTCTGAAGTGAATCAGTGAGTAAAGACACGAAATGCAGCGTTAGGGCTGAGATTGCCATCGTCAATAGGTGGTGGGAATGGCAGAGAGCAGCTGCTCCTTGCAGCTGCTCCTTACAGCTCCACCTTGATGCATTTGAGGGGAAACAGGCACTTCACTGTAGATGTGCCTACGTTAATGTGGAGGGTTTCTGCTTCGGTTGTGAGTTTACTTCCAGTTTATCTCGCCGGACACATTGAAATACCTGGGGATGCAGCTGATTGATGTCCTTTTCCTGCTGCAGGGCCACCGCTGAAGCTGTGCCCTGGGGCATGTGGAAAGGCACCGTCTTCCTCCCATGAAGGAAAGGGCTTCTTCTCCAAGGTCCTCGGGTGAGAGGCTGTTAGTTACAGCACCGCAGCGTGGGAGGCTGTAGGGAAATCTGCTTCATGTCACCTGCCAGGCACAGACCCCTCCCGTGTGCCCGAGGTGGGCAACCGTGGTGACTTCAGCCTCAGTCATGGCCAGGCAGGGCCATGGGGATGGGGACAGGCCGAGGCTGGGCTAGGACATGGGTGGGCCCGGCACCGGCGGCCCATGGCCGGGCAGGGCAGGACTGTGGGGAGCTGGAGCCCTGGGGCAGGGGCTGACGGCCCTGCGGGGCTGACATGGGGTGCTGGGCTCTGGGAAGGGTGGGGGGAGGCCTGGGGG
>VXBH01000820.1:0-22316 GCA_013400035.1 Rynchops niger | reverse complement strand
GGGCAGGGAAAGGCAGGGCTGGGGGTGCTCTTGGGGCCCTGAGGTAAATAATCAGCATTTTTATTTACAAACTCATCAACACTTTAACCATAAGATGGAGCCGGTAATTAACTTACTGGTACTAATGATTACGGAGCTGACTGGACAGCTTCGGAGGAACATCATATAAACCCTGTGCAATGGTGACAGAGCAGGTAAGTCTGGTCTATCCAGACAGTTAGATATTACATATACTTATTCCATACGAAATTTCCAAATATTCATTCTATTAGGAGCTGAGAAATAGTTTTTAGGGAGTTAAATATATGATAAGACTGTATTTTCACAACTGTAGCATATAACAGTCAAATAAAATAGGCTATATTGTACAAGTTAGTAAGTATTTCCCGTGTAGTCCATAAACAGAGGGAAACTGTGAAATGTTGTCTGGTTTTGCAAGATGTACCAGACTATATCACTACCTGTTAGACCAGCCTAAGGCCATGTTTCTGAGGAAAGTATTTACCTAATTGTCTTTGCAATGTTTTTGTTTGTTTCCTAGCAGAAGCATAGTAAGTAATAAAAGGTAAATAAGGTTAATATGAAAAGATTATGGATTATTCAACTTTCATCAGTTTGGGTGAGAAATAACAAGATTATTGATAGAAATAGAGCTCTAAAGAGCCAATAGGTTGCTATGTGTTCAATTTTTTCCACTATGGTGTAGAAAATAATAATAATTTGGTTTCATAATGTGTTATATTTATCTGCAATGATGACTTACACATCAAGTGAAAACACATTTTCAGTTGTGTTTTTATAACAGCAGTGGTTTGAATTTCTATTTCTCCGCATACGCGTTTTATCTCATGAATTTTGGTTGCTCATTTGGAATGAGGTATTTGGAATATTGCGTGTCATTGTAAGCATAAAATAGATATAAACAAGGCCAGCTGATGAGGTAGCTGTGGGATCTGATGACAAAATCTGGTGTTAGGCTCATAGTCCAAGATCAGAAAATCCACAGCCTCATGATACAAAGCACTGATCTGATATACACACATTTTGTTGTCTCTGCTTCAGAAAAGTTGTCAGTTAACTTGTTACTAGAAAGCTTTGTGCTGGATAAAGTTCTGCAAACTGTGTAAACCACACATAAAAGTATAAGCTGACATAAACTCCATATTGTATACTTTAGCATTTCAACAGATAAGCAGATTTATGTTCATCTCTAACAGGGATCAAACTTGTGTTGCTGAGCGACTGAATGGAGCCCAGAGGTAAATGCTAACAGTTGAGCAACCAGGGAGTGCTGTAATAGGAGACACAAACCAGAAATATTGCCACTTCAAGCCAGAAAAGCTCACAGCAAAAAAGACCTTTGCAAATTCCACTAACAGCAACGGCAACTTAAGATAACATGTTCTAATAAAAAAACCCAGAACTAAGTAAAACACTGGCTACAGGTCTTCTGCTTTGCACTTCAAAACTATTGAAACTTTGTCCTCCTGGTTGATTCAGCAACACAGGAATTCACTAAAAAGAATCCAAACGATGCAAGTGTCAAGTCTTCTATAAATTTCATACTTAAGGCCTGATGATGCCGAACTTTTATAGTACTTTTTATTTGCTTAATGTTAATACCGGTTCTAGTGACTTCAACTGCTGTGTGAGTAATCTATGAAGGGACATAAGAGTGTACCCTCAAGTTAGGTAGCCAGCTTGCAGGCTGTGCTTTTTTGCATTGCTTGTTTGCTTGCCTCTATTGCAGATTACAGATATTGCTTTGCAGAACTTGACACTTAAGACTTAAGCAAAAAACCAACAACACTACAGAACTAATTTTAAAAATGAAGAATAGTAAATTCTAACTAGACAATCAGGTTTTACATCTGTTTACTGACAAACTATGTCGTTCATTCCCAAGCAGTTGATGTTGAAGTTTTGATATTTGAAACTTTGTCTGTTTTGACAGAGCTCCTTGTCAACTGTGATCAAGAGATCTTGAAATCTCAGACAAATCATAGGTAAAAGTAACTGCTGCTGTTCAGCAAATTATTTGTTTTAGAAAATTTAAAACAGAGGCATTTCCTGTATCAGATTCTACTTCAAATGTATGTAATGATAATGGAACAGCCTCACTGCTGCTGTAAATCTGCCTGTTACCACTGATGTTGACAGCACCTCCCCAGTTTACGCCTCTTGTAAATCTTCTCTAGGGATCATTTGTTTGCACAAAGGCAATGAAAAACTAGGGAAGAAAAAAATTTAAATAGCCTTTACCTGGAATATATGTGAAGTAGAAAAAGAGGATGTACAGCAGAGAAAATACCTTGTACTTCCTATAAAGTTCAAACCTTTTTTGAAAAAGCCTTTCTCAGATCTTTTCTCCATTTTTAGGCTGGCAAGTGTTGGCAATTATGGAAAAGTGTGTGATAAGTGAATACATAAATATACCAATTGCACAAGAGACCAAAAAATGAGCTTTCAGAGAGGAATAGATGGATTTACAACCACACCCAAAAAATGATAGATATGCATTTTTTTATGATCACCAATCTGTGACAGAGCAAGAGGATTTTCTTTTCACCACTCATTATAAATGCGTATACATTTCATTTTGGTATTTGCTGGCCAGGTTCTCTTTCACTCAGTCAAAACTGTAATGGGAGTTTCATGCCACCTTAAACTGACATGTCCTTAATCAGATTCTTCGTGCATTTTAGCATATACCTGCCTGAATGCTACTTGGGCCAGCAGATACATGGAGTGATACTAGAGGAAGAGTGAGCACCTGCAGGCAGGAGATACAGTTTCTTTTGACAGCTGTGCCTGCTTTATGTCATTGTAAAGTGGTTGTGAAATTACAGCTTCTCATTAGATTTCAGAGATGTCTTAGAGATGTCTTAGAAATGTCTGCTAGCAAGGGCAAAGATTAACCTTAAATCTTCCTAGGTCATGACGATTTTTTTCTTACCTTCCTTGTCTGCATTAGACACAAAATATATCTGTCCCTTATTCATCCCACAGGACTGGTTTGCTTCTATCCTCAAAACTCAAAATTCTAAAAAAGAAATAGCTCATCTCATTCCCATTTAACTCCAGCAGCAATCAGTTCTATGCCATCTCGCTGGCCTGTCCACTGTGATGAAGAAAGAGCAATTTCCATCCATTTCCAATCCATTTCCATCTAGGCAATTCAGTGCCTTTTGCTTTATTCGGACCAAGGGTTCCTTTGCATTCAGCAGAAGCATCTCTACCCTGTTTCTGCATTCATCCGTGTCTGCAAAAGGATGTAAGGGTCTACAACAACCTTTCCTCTTACGTGGGGGCAAGCTGTCGGTACACCAGTGATCATAGGCTGTAGTTTGGTTTGTCAGGTTACTCTGACAGACTGTAAATACTCGTACCTGGCTCCTAGCCCAGATGAGAAAAAAGGTACTGGCATCAAGTGTACTGCACATGCAATAAGTAGAATGCTGCTTATATGGATATTTGATCACAGCTGATGGTAAATGCTTCATGCAGGTATGTTTCCTGACACTGGGGATGATGTATTTCTCTATTATTTCTTATTTGTTGGAAAAGGCCTCATTCTCCCCCTCCTTTTCCCCTGCTGTTTATTTGGGCTTTGAGTAACAAAGTAACGCAGCTATTGAGTTATTTGACTAACTTTGACAAACATGGACAAAACCATGGTACAGAATATTTTTACTGTTGCCTTCAAAGGGGCAAGTCTGAAACATCAAAAACATACCCTGAAAATGTGGGCGGGTGTAAAGACGGAGTACACTTTGTGGCTGGAGCTGTTGAAGAGACTTGCTGGGGATAGCTAGTGGGTGCCCAGGGAGAAATGCAATTTGCCTTCTGCAAAGTCTCGTCTTAGCGTGCACCAGGAGCGTTTAATCCCCTTTTCACTCACCTTGGAAAGTTCGCTAAAATAATCTTATGTTACTCCCAAATCCAGCTTGGATCTTGTCACAATCCAGCTTATAAAACCAAACAAAAATGTAGGTACAATGTATGTGCTAAGTAGTCTCATAACTTCAGACACCTTCTAGAGCATATTTCAAAAAACCCTCACTCAAATATAAGGACCTTACTTATCCATATTTCCAAAGAAACGCCACCAGGACTTTTCATCACTCCATCCCTTGCCAGTCACAGACTTAATTTTGAGCAATATACATCCAATGTATACCTACAGAAAATAGTTTTGTTTACACTGGAATTTAACTGTGTTTGCAGAGCCTATTAAGAGTTAAAATTGGAATGAATATTAAGTTGTAAGTGTTTTGCAATGAGATTAAGTTATAAACTAAATTGCCCGGAAATTTTAAAGGTATTTCTTAACAATAAAAGCTTAAGACTAAAGTTTTAAAGAGAGTCTAACCACTGAACTAGAGCCTGTCTCTGTTCACATTGCTGAAACCAGATTGTATAGAAGTTTTGCAGTATTTTTGAGTAGCAACTAGGTCTAGACGTAAAACTCCTGAACTCAGTGCATTAATTATGTCTAATGTAAACTGAATCCAATTAGGTTAAAATACGTACTATCGATAGTTTATATTTTTCTGGTTTGTGTCATATATTTAAGGTAGTTTTATATTACTAATGAAGAATTTTGAAACATTGATATGAACTTTAACGGGCTTCCAATTTTGATAAAAATTCAGCATTTATATAAACGTATTTAAGATGGTAGCAACTCCTTATAAGAAAATATTTTAAATTTTAACTTATTTTAAATTTGTATTAATTCATGCCTTTAAATATTTAATATTTTAACAGAAGTGTAGGGTTATCCTTCGGTTGTTCAAAGCATAATTTCATACAAGCTCATGAGGTCAAACAAGATCAAGTGCAGGGTCCCACACCTGGGTCAGAGCATTCCCAGGTATCAATACAGACTGGCTAATAAATAAATTGAGAGTAACACTGCCGAGAAGGACTTGAAGATATCGGTGGATGCCAAATTGGACATGACCTAGCAATGCGTGGGCTTGCAGCCCAGAAAGCCAACTGTATCCTGGTCTGCATCAAAAGAAGCATGGCCAGCAGGTTG
Organism: Rynchops niger; assembly: GCA_013400035.1. Lineage (NCBI taxonomy): Eukaryota > Metazoa > Chordata > Aves > Charadriiformes > Laridae > Rynchops > Rynchops niger. The sequence goes on along the minus strand of VXBH01000820.1, from coordinate 17,272 downwards.
AGGGAGGTGATTCTCCCCCTCTACTATGCTTTGGTGAGACCCCACCTGGAGTACTGTGTCCAGCTCTGGAGTCCTCAACACAAGAAAGACACGGACCTGTTGGAGCGGGTCCAGAGGAGGGCCATGAAGATGACCAGAGGGGTGGAGCACCTCTCCTATGAATTCAGGCTGAGAGTTGAGGTTGTTGAGCCTGGAGAAAGAAGGCTACAGGGAGACCTTCTTGTGGCCTTCCAGTACTTAAATGGGGGCTTATAAGAAAGATGGAAAGACACATTTTACCAGGGCCTATAGAGATAGGACAAGGGGTAATGGTTTTAAACTAAAATAGGGCAGATTTAGATAGAAGGAATAATTTTTTTACAATGAGGGTGGTGAAACACTGGAACAGGTTGACCAGAGAAGCTGTGGATGCCCCATGATTGGAAATGTTCAAGGCCAGGGCTTGGAGCAACCTGATATAGTGAAAGATGTGCCTGTCCATGGCAGGGGGCTGGACTAGATGGTCTTTAAGGTTCCTTTCCAACCTGAACCTCTCTGTGATTATATATTATTTAATATTGTACTTTTTAGGGATTTTCATCTAGAAATAGAAGATCACAAAAGAATAATTATTTAAATTGTTTTGCTGTTTATAGATTTAAATAATCATCTAAATTTATCTACTTGTAAGTGTGTATTTTCTGAACTTAATTTGTTTTCCATCCTGAGTTGAGAGAAGTGAAGATATTATTGTGTCATTGCTGGATGTTTCTAAGGTTGCCATGCTTTCCTGGTTTTCAGAGTGGAAATGGATTAATATCATCACACTGTTATAGGTAGCCTGCATCTGCCTGTTGTCTACCAGAAGAGGAGCTGTGCAGTGCCTTCTTGCCTACTTCTGGCCTGCAGGCTTTAAACTTGGAATCTTTTTCCCTAGTTCTGATCTTTCACTCACTCACTCACTCATTCACTCACTCATTCTGGGTCTCTCCCCTTCTTTCCCTTCCCCCATCATACTCTCACAGTCCTTTTTTGGTTGTTGTTTTTTGCATAATCTGGAAGGTGGGTTTTTTTTTTTCTCATCCACTGGAATGTTTGTGCCTGAAAGATTTTCATTGTGACATTGTGTTTAGGTAGTTGAATTTTTTGTTTATTTTAACTTCTCATGTTTAACTAACTTGATTATATTACGCTGCAAGCAACTTGGAGCATATTAGAGATGTTCTAGATAAATAGACATGTATATTGTTGATATATTTTATACATTTAGATATAGATGACATATTTATTTATTTAAACCCATTGAAAACATCTTAAAAATTATTAAGCATCCAGGGATGATTGAAGTGCCATAGTAGTTGCAGAAGTGGTGTGAGAAGCACAGGGATACTCAAAGCAGTCAACAAACACTTAAAGCCAATACCTTGTAATGATCAAGCTCTGCCTTTATTTGGGTTTCCAAAACAACTGGGGATAAATAAATTACATAAATGTATTCAGGAGCACAAACCTTCTAGAGTAAATGTCAAAGCAATTGTAAACTGCAGCATCTTTAAAATTAACAGCTAGTACAAAAAGGCATGCGTCTGACGCCTGGAAGACCAGTCGATTGCTTATCAGACATAGATCTGGGAGGAGGAAAGTGAATCTTTAAATGTCACTTGGGGAGGTCAGAATGGGAAGGAGGAACTGAGAAAAGTCACACGTGAAGCAGAATAGATCTTCAGTGTATTTTGAGATCTTGACAGATGTACTTATGATTAAGCTTGGCTGATTAAGCTTGGCTGTGAAAAATATAGATGTCATTGCTGTTTTACTAGTATGAGACTATAAAATGTCATTAACTGGCAAGTAACTGCATTTCTTAACAGACAGCCAGGAGGATAACATAAGTCTGCCTAGTTCCGCTAGTAATTATATATGTAAAGGCAGCAGTTTTACCTTGCTCCTATGGATGCAATAAAAAATAAACTTGAAGTTAAATACTGTAAATTTATTGACATTTTCTGCTCATAAAGCATTTATTAGGAATTAAGTGTGTGTTTAAATAGTTTGTTTCACAGTGACAGAGCTATATTGAAATGTACCCAGCGCATGTCTACATTATAGATTGCAAAGCTCTGGAATAACATCAGAATGAATTTCAAATGAGAGAGTCCTAGAAAATGGAGGCAGCGTAGCCATATGGGCTGTTTATATGGCTTGGCCAAGGCTGAGGACTATACAGTGCTATGTAGGCATATAATTGTTTTAGCTAAGCTGGGAATCTAAAATAGAATCTCAAAATCATTGGTTAGTACAGATATGAAACACTGCTTTTTATTGTTAACGCCGTGAGCAGTGGACTCTCTAGTAGTAATAGATGTTTCCATTGATTCAGTAGGGCTACACAGGAGAGTGAAGACCTAGCAATAGGTGTTTGCAAACCCAGTGCTTCCCGAAAATGGGAAAGATATTTCTGTTGTAGTATATATTGCCTGTTAGTTTCAACATGCAAATAGATCTAAAGATTCAACGTCTCTGAATAGCAATAAAGGGGTACTATTGTGCAGGGATAAATTGGAATCTGTCCATCTCCTGCCTTCCTGTAAAATAGTTATATAAGATGGATTTGAAGAGGATCTTGTCCACAAAGACAAATGTTGCCTTTATGATAGCAGAGGGGGCAGAAAAGGTATTGAGTTTATCAGCTTGCCTGACATCCATGATAATGAAAACCTAGAAAATACAAGGAAGAATAATATATGCTGTCAGTTCTTTTATATTTCATGGCTAAGGACAAAACCTACTTTTTAGAAATGCAAGTACTTAGATTTTGACTAGTGTTTAAATGAAGCAAAAGATCTGGGCAATGATCAATTTTATATGTGAAGAACCTGAAATTTTAAAAATTAACATTTAATAAAATTCTTGATTGTGGAATTTTTCCCTGTGGTATACTGTGAAAAGCAGCCTGAATAAATAGTAAGCACGGGATCTGTGCAGAAGCTTACAAAATTTCTTGAGTCCTACCTGTTATGGATGGAAATAGTTGATACAGTAATGATTTAGCAGGGATTCAAAATTTATTTATGATTTGAGGTAGATCAAGAGGTTGAATTTTAGCAGCACTTAATCATTAACCAATTTAAAGATTTACAAAGTGATTTAACAAAATAATTGAACAGCAACGTAATTACACATTCAAAGATGACGAGATTCACACTAACTTACTATAAGGTATCCAAATCAATACATACACACATGAGCAAAAGCATATATTTCAAATTAATACACAAATATATAGGCAAAAGCATATAAGCACACATGTGCACATGGGCCTCTAACTGCTGGGATGGAAGATCCCTTAGTAGCAGGTGACTCTAATAAGCCAACAGGTAGTCCTTTTGACTCCTACATGTGCACAGACAAACGGAGGAACACCCACATCAGTAAAATCATAGAATCATAGAATCTTCATGGTTGAAAAGGACCCTTGAGATCATCGAGTCCAACCATACACACACCCCCCACCAAAAAAAAAAAAACCAAACCCAACCAAAAAAACCCAACAACCTACAATCTCTGTCACTAGAGCATGCCCTGAAGTGCCAAATCTAGATGTTTCTTAAACACCTCTAGGGATGGTGACTCAACCACCTCCCTGGGCAGGCTGTTCCAGTGCCTGACCACTCGTTCAGTAAAGTAATTCTTCCTAATATCTAATCTAAAATTTGTGTACATCAGAAACATATAGGTGAAGAGGTGGATGGAAGAGAAGCTATCCTACAGCTAAAATTTTCCCTTTTCCCACTACCTGACCATCCATCAGCTTTTCAGTTAGCGGGAGCAATTGTCAAACTGTTTCCTGCCAAAACAGATGAAACATTTCCTTAGTAGCATCTTGACCAATGCAAATACACTGGTTTTGGATAAGTATTTTCTCTGTGGCTTGGCCCAGCGAACAAACGCCCCAGCAGCACCAGCAGCTAAAGTGAGGCTGGAAGACTGACTGTTCTTGGTGAGAACAAAAGCCCACTTAACCTAGTATACCATTTTTGACAGTGGCCAAAAGCGAATGGTTAATAAATAATATAATTATCAAGACAAGTTTATGGTAATTCCTTCTGGTAGCCTTGCATCCTCCTCCTGTTTTCAGCTCAGGGACTTGAAGAGCTGGATGTGGTTTCCATGTACTTTGTAATGCACAATTATTTTTTTTTTCAGTGTATTTGGCCAACTGCAGCAAAGGCGACTGGATCTTCAATTCAATCTTTGGCTCTCTGGAGATCCCTAAATTGCAGATTACCAGAAACAGGGATACACTGCTCTTTTATTCTCCAAAACACTAAGGAAAGCACAAACCCCATTCTGTGCCACAGCAGTGCAGACTTGTCGATAAGGTTCAAGAGGTACTCAAAAGCTGCAAGGTGGTCCGGAGTCACGGAGCTGTGTACTGCCCCAGGCTTTCTTCATCTTCAAGTAATACACTGCATTACTGGGGGTGAAAAATAAAGCAGAAAGCCCTGGGTTTAGGTTACTTTAAAGAGGCAATCCCAGCAGCTGCTGTCAGCAAGTCCTGAGCGGAGTAGTGTCAGTGAGAAGAAGCTGTCCTGTGCTTGTTATTTCAGAGGTCTGTGGAAAGGAAGCTGCTCGCAAGTATTGTACTGTGACAGAGGAAAAGACAGTGACCTTTGCTGAAAAGCACCTTGCAGAAAAAGCTGTTTACGGTCCCTAGCATCTTTTCCCATGTCCCTGTCTTTTCTATGCACTCCTGAATCATAACAAATGTTGCTGTTATGTAAAATGCCTGGCGTGTCAGCTTGCTGATCTTTCTAGCCATGAAATTCTGCCTGAGCCCCGCTCCTTTCCTGAGTCATTTGCCCTGCTGCTTATAATCACTGCTCTGCGCTTCCCAAATAACTCTTCTTTTCTGTATTTCCCGTCCACTCCACCCCAGCTCTACTTAAGTCACAGGGAGGTTTTTAACAGCTTTTTGCTAAAGGGCCGGCTCAAGTGCAGTTCCAGTTGAAGTAAAAAAAAATACATTTGTTAATTGTTCTGTTTTCATGGCAGCAAAGACTTCAGGCTTTTTCTCTCTTGTTTTGACAAGCCGTCTTTGTACTGAGAGACCATGGAGATCACAAGTGGGTTTTATGCTGAAGCCTTTTGTGACATCAGCTCCTTTGTAATAAGGCAACGGCAAATACACAGCCAGAAGGATTGCCAGACGTAAGTGCCTAGCAGTCTTTCACTCTTCTTTGTACCACATAAGTGGGCTAAGAGAAATTTTGACTCTAAGAATGACAGGAAGATGCGGAGCTGAAGATAGGCTGGTAATTTCTCTTTACGAGTTTTTTCCCCATTGAACAAACTACCTGTGTGACCTGGAAGCAAGTACTTGGTTAAGAATGATGATGGAAGTGGTGTAAGGTAATAATTTATGTTATTCCTTAGAAAGGATCTCCCTGAAGCTATGCTGTGTACACAGGTACCTGTGCCAGATGTAAGAAGACAGCTTTATTAAATATGACATTTTTATATCTCCTGCCAAGGTACATAAAAAACTACTGTATGTTTTGCATAGACTGCACTGCTGTTGAGGTTAGCGCTGCCCTGTCTCTCCTCCACCTTACTGACTATCTGCACTGCTGAAAAGTAAAGTTTTTGGTGGGAAAAATATTGCCAGATGGAATTCTTTGTAATAATTTTTTTGCATTCAGTTATTAAATACTACAGAATTTACATTCAGTGATGAATCTACTTCACAGTTAGGTAGTATATGATTATTACAATAAAAACTTCTTCAGAATCTGAGACATATAATTTAGGTGATATGTATTACTACAATACTGAGGTTTTATTTGAGTCTGGTGCATGGAAAAGTGTTGTAAAGTAGTTATTTTGAAGAGCTGGTGGCCTAACTAGATTGCTTTGGCGAGTGATCATCTTGAAGCTGGAAATGGAAATAAAAGAAGAAACCCTTGTGGTGAGTGATAAATCCGTCAGCCGTCATTCTGCCAAACTTTTCATGCATTCATCCTCCTCCGTACAAGAAGAGAGTGGGGTCATCACTTTTGGGCAACCATGAGACAACCAGATAGTAGCTGTCTGGAGACAAAGACGTGATTTTTCACGGTAACAGTGAGGCAGCCTCCCTTTTCCCAACCCCTTTGTACTGCTGGTTTCAAGAGGACCCTGGATAGGATCCTCACATCCTTACAAGGCGGAAGCACTCAGCGGGCACTGAAAACAGAGAGATGTGTACTGCTGTATGTAGCGGAGCTTATAGTAAAATCAAAAGTATTCCAAAACAGAGCCTTTTCAGTCATGTCTTCTCCACACCGCAGGTTGTCCGGTGCACATCCATCTCTGCCTTCTACCTTTGGGAATAGTCCCACTCTCTGTCTCTGTCTCTTTGGGGAATTTCCCTGTGGAGAAAGTCAGATTTATCAGCATTTGTTTTTCACCCAGAAACAGGAGCATTTTTCAGGATCTATTTAAAAGCAGTATCTCAAAGGATGGACAGCCACAGTTTGATTTCTGCTTCTTTTTCTAATCAGATTTTGAAAAGGAAAACACAGCTATCAATTTAATTGAATGCTTGCTTTTCTGAAACTGATCTTTGCCATGGCAAATGACCAAAGGGTACTATTACCTTGGGTATTTATGGATTTATTTCTTCAGCTTTTAAATTAGACGATAAGGTATTTTTATCAGGGAAACAGACTTCTTGTCTGTTTCTATATTGCTGTACATTCTGACATTGCATTTTACTTCTTACACTGGTTGTATAAAGCCTGAAAAGAAAGAAGTGACTAGTTTGCTTCACCCAGGGTGTTATTGTTTAAATTGCACTGGTTTTATATAATAATTTTTTTACTGGTCTTGCAGTGGAAGTTTAATAGGAAGATGCAAAATCAGAATAAGGAAAATTGTAAGACACTTCTGTTTGGCATCCCCATAACCTGAAGATTATTTGAAGCTTCAAAAGCCTCATCACTGAGTTTCAAAACTGCTGTTGTGGTAGTCTTCTGCCTTTGCCTTGCCTTGCCTTGCCTGCCCTGCCCTTCCCACCCCTGCCCCTTTGCCTTGCCTCGCCTCATCTTGCCTTGCCTCCCCTATTTTGATCTAGGAGTTAATTATAGTAAATCTTACCCCTTTTCAAGAGCTAGAATACTTTTTCCCACTTTATTTCTATGTTTGAATATTATAGGACCTTGTCCAGTGTTTAGGCCTGCACATGCACTCTTCTATTTGGATAAGAACCGGGCAAAAATCAATGATAAAATTATAATATTATTATGATAATTACGATAATTTGCCATAGTGGATCAGTGTAAAGAAGCTAGCAGGCTGTTATCAAAAACTTCACAACGATGTGTTATGGTTGTTGCTCCCTGATGTTGTCCCTGAGACAGCACGTTTCCACCACACCAGGACTACTGGGTTTTACTTATATTGGCACAATTAGTTTCCAATTCCTACATTTTTTGATAAAAAGCTATTATTTTTGGCATGATACCACAATTTCTTCTGAAATAGCTGGTAATGGATTCTTTCAGTCACTTCTTAGAGAGATGAATTGAAAGTCTTAAGGGAAGAAAGGGAACAAGGAGAGAAGAAGGAAAAGGGGTCGGGGAGAGGAATTTGCTTTGATTAGTTCCAAAAGGAATAATTTGTTACCTTTTCAGCTCAGCGTGCTCATCAATACTGGTGAAGAATCTGCAGTACATGTTAAACAGTTCCTTTCTGCTGTGTAAAACTAGGCACGATTCCCTGCAGTGCATAAGAAAAACAATTCCACTACCAATAATCTACAGAAGCACTTCTACCAGACACCTCTGTGTTTAGGAAGAATTCCATCTGTCTAACACTTCTGACTTACTAGGAGTTGACACATCTTTTTTATCGGTTTCTTTTTCAGAAACTGATCAAGACCAATCTCAGTCATAAATCTCAAGATACTTCTTAGGTTTTGTCCAGATACTTTCTTCCTCACCCTTCCTAGAAATATTACCTATATAGCCTTCATAATCTGTATTTTTATATCTATATAATACCTGTAGCTACCTATGTATTTGATTTATCTTCATAATTGATACAGCAATGTCTAACCTATATGATTGAACACTGGGATGGACTTTCTAGTAACGATAAAAAGCACAGACTTTGGGATTCACATCCTTTCATTAAAACTTTATTCCTTCTTTATTCCTACATATTTCAACACTTGGTTTAGAAAGCCCTTTCTTGCTCCAGCAGTAACTTTAAAATGCCTCAGGAATCAGACACACGTAGCGATGCAGAAAGAATTTCAACCCCTTTGCTTCTAGTCACACAAGTAGACGATACAAGCCTGTATGAAGGAAGATAGGGTATACTGCACCCTAAGACTGGTGAAAATAGTATCCTTTGGAAATTCATGAAGCTTGAGATAGTGAAAGAAGCTACATTTTGAAATAGTAATAAGAACTACTACTGGCATAATGGGGTATCATTACATAACAGAAAGTAGAAACTTCAGATCTGGAGCTCAGAGATGCGATTTGCTCCTTCTTGCCTTTTGGAGAACAATCTCCTTCCCTAGAGAATACTACTGTGCTCTGGCAGATGCTTAACTTGTGCTATGGAAGCACCAGAGGTGAAACCATGTTGTGACAGGTATAAAATACTCTGATGAGGAGACTTTCTCTGCCAAGGACAGTACTCCAACCATATTTAACTTTAAAGCTGAACTGATTTAATCTGCCTGTTTTAGATATACTCAGGCTTCCTCAGAAGGCTGATCTTTGTTGTTTATTAGCAACAGAAGAAGGTTTGGGTCCATCCCTTGTTTTTAAAAATCATGAGAACACTGAAGTGTTCTCCCTTACCTCTTTTTCTAGACCATGGATTTTTTGGGGGGAAAAAATACAAAATCCAGACAGGGGGCTTTGCTGAATCACGGAATCATGGAATCTTTAGAGTTGGAAGGGACCTCTAGAGATCATCTAGTCCAACTCCCCATTTGTTCTATACATAAGTACCAATCTCTTTTGGTATATTCACTCAAAAGGCTTGAATTTGGTATCAACTGTAAGTAGTTTTTGTATACTTAGTGTATTTTACAATAGTACAAAATATATTTCCAGTTGGTTTGATCTGTTGTACTGCTCAGACAGCATGAGATCCTAAGATAACTTGATTTTGGTGACTAAAACCTAGCAAGAAAAAATGCATATAGATTTTTCAGGCACGAAATTTCAATAAAGTGACCTTTGCAATGTTATTTGAATGACAAGAACACAAGAACCTCATTGGAAATGTCGTATTTACTTTCAAAATATTTCTGTTTATCCAGCCAGTGGGTTTTTTAATGGGATTATGCTTTAAAGTTTGGTATGCTATTAGGTTACCTTTACATTTCTGTTTAAACTTGTGCACTTCTTAAGTTTACTGTAGGTAGGCAAGTGGAGTTTGTAATGAAAGCTAGCCCTTAAGACTAGTATGCCTGCACAAGCTGGCAAACTGAGCTTGTAGCATTTTGTTTTTCTTCACAGCCAGGCTGACACACTTTTATTACTTCAGTCAATATCTTAACTTCTACCATCTCCGTAAACAAATGAAAGAACAAACAAATCAAAACTCAGAAACTACTCATATTGTGAGAAGTGTGATATGAACTGTATCTTATGTTTTTTCTCAACCCTAGAGACCTTGAAGTTTCCCTCTATGTGTCTGACTACATGGGCTTGTCTTAGGAATGGGTTCATCAAAGTGTTCCTTTATCTTACTAAGTACTGGTGAAAGGTTTTTCTACTCCTGTTTGTGCAATAACTGGTGTCAACACTGACATTTTGAACTTGGACAATTTTTACGCTGGTATTTTGGATTTAGCTCACGTGTCAAGTTTAACACAATGTTGAATTTTTGATTCATAAAGTCATACAATTTCAGTTAAATCGGTATAACTCTATGGAAAGCTCATTCCCCAGAGCAAGAATGGGGTCTGACCAATGATTCCCAAGGCAAACGTGCAGCAAGCATTTCATGTCTCCAGGTGGGAATCGACACCAAAGAGCTGGTCTTGTGGATCTAACAACTCTGTACTAGGAACAGTGCTTGGATAATCCTTAATGCACCTGATAAATAGTTGCAGCATTTAACGGTTATGGGATAGGTGATTGGTATCCTTGAAAAACTGGGTCAGGATGCTACAAAACATGCTGGCAGTGTATCCCCTTGACTATTAGTTGCCGTTGCTAAGCTGACCTGATCTACATATATAGACTAGTTGAGTGACTTATTAGTCATATCAGTCAGGATTTTACTGATCTCTTTTTTTGTCAGTTTCTGATGTGCAAAATAATAAGTGTTGCTAGAGCTAGACAAGATGTGAGGATTATAACAGAAACCCCAATTTTAACACTAAGATTAGTGAAGCCCTGAATTGCTTATATATCAGGCAGGTAGTTAAATAACATCTTTACAGATGAAGTCAAGAAGATGTCACTCTATAAAAGATGTCTTTACTAACTTCTGCTAGTGCAATGGGCTAAATAGTCCATTACGTTTAATACTTTACATTTGATTGTTGCTTTTTCTGAAAACTCTTGAAAAACTACCTTAGATAACTCTATAAGGAAAATTAATAATCAAACTGTAAATTCAAAGTTCTGATGAGTATTAAAAACACTAGCAAGTATGAAAAAAAATGAAAAGGGCATCTGCTTTCTTAAAAAACCAGAAAAACATTAACAGCAGTGATTAGTAAGGCCAGATTTGTTTAACATAAACATTGATTATTTGAACATCGAGTGGATAGTTCATTGCATATTGTTTGCAATCCCAGTTGTTTTAAATAAATCAGAAAACTGGGAAAATTCTCTGCAGGTTATTCTTTAACACATTGTGCTTTTAATTTTGTGAGAATTTTGTTTTTTACTAACTCGTTAAAAGCTATTTTCCACCTCAAAATCACTGCAGAGCAGTATGCTTTCATGGAAATGTGGATAGCTTGCTCTTTTCAAAACCAAGTCAGTATTTAGAAACATAGAAAATCATTAAAAAACTTGTTGACTTTTTAAAAGGGAAATAAACGGACCCTTATTTCTTCATCTCATTCAAATAATGTTATTGCCTCAAAATTCTTTACTAGCAACATGTTATTTGTCTAATAGAGGAATGACTCAGCAAACAGCACATTTTATTTTGAACTGCAAACTTTACCTTATTCATCTCTTGGGTTTCGTAGAGATCTCTTTAGTTATGCCTTTGCTTGATCTCACAGTTTGGAAATACAATTAATTTAAATACAGTCTAATTTAAGACATAACTTGCTTCTGTACCTGTGTTCAGGTAATGGACGAGAAACTAGCTTCAGTTCTTGGCTGAAAACCAGGCTTTTATTGTAAAGGTGGACAACGTGTTACATGGGAACGCTTTATACATCCTTTGTTCGTCTTAATCAAGAAATGCTGGTTCTCTGGGGCTGGAGCTGTTGCTCCCTCTGTGTATAGATAGTGACTACCATAATAAAGTTCTGGTTTCACTTGAAGCCTTTAAGCCCTACAGTAGTATTAAAGTAGCTGTGAATCAGGAGATAGCAGAGGTTGAGGGTAAATTATACAAAAGATTATGTAGATTACCAGTGTTATTCTTTCAGAAACAAAATTCCCGAAGAACTTCGTATTTCAAAAACAGGATTGTGAGTTTCTAGAAAGAATCTTCAGAAGACTTAATGAAATAATTGACTGCAGGAAAAATATATATGAAATGTATGACATTGCTCTGCTGGAAACAACAAAGTATCCTGTAAATGATACTTTAAAATTCCAACAAAGGCAAAGCACTATCAGTATAATTACAGACCCCTGTATGCTGTTATGAATTTTGAACACTGGAATACACTGAATTATATCTTGGTTTAGATGAACATTCCTAGTAGTACCACTACCTGGAGTACTAGTGGCTACCTGAAATTTTCTTTCATAAGAACGTAACTTTTGTAGCCATCAATATAAATACCTTTTTAAATGTGTAAAACACTGTTTTAATTAACTACTTGGCTAACCTTATTCTTAACTAAATCGAACCATTGGCACAATTAAGATATATTAGTATTCTCATTTTTATCAACTATGTTATAAGTTTGATTATTGGAATTACTTATTACAAAGATGTTCTCCTCTGTACTGAAAAAAAGGACATTCTTGTCAGCAAGCACAGAGCTTTCATGTATACTGTAATATAGATCAAAAATCTCCTATAATTATTTTCTGACATCATAAATGTGCAAGTATTTGAAAATTTAAATTTAACAGTATTAGAAGTCTAAATTATTATGAAGACATATTACCACTATTGTACAATGTGAATATCCTATTGGCTAATGTATGTTTCCTTGCCAAGTATTTTAAGAAACTAATTTGAATGGAACCTTTTCAATATGAATCTGCATTAAAACATTTTACTCTATTACCTGATTTTCCTATCCCACTTTATCTATTATTCTGTTTTAGTCTTTTGTCTTCACATTAGTTCGCTTTTTCAGCTTTTGTTAAAATTTAATTAAATATCATTTTCTATTCACTTTTCCACCTTACTTCCTACTTTGGTTCAATATGCCTAATACAAAACCAAAAATCTTCTTCACATCTTCTTTTTAAAGCATTAGATAGAAATGTGCTTCACATCTACTTCTTTTTAAAGCATTATATCCTTTTATGGGTTCCAAAATATAAGAATTCTGTTTGAAAGAGGAAACTACAATTCATAACTACCCTTTTGTCCAACTCACTTTAGATTTATAGTAGTCATTCACGAAACTGGAAGCAGAATCTGTCTACAAATGCTTACTGCAATTGTAGAAAAGAATTCCTCCATCAAAGAAGTATTGGATTTAATTTTCAATTAAAGTATTTATGAGTTTTTAAAAAACTTAAAATAATTATATATTTATATTAATAATTTTTTATAGCTACTTTGTACAGAAAAATATTAAGCTCATTTAAATTTTCAAGACTTCAAGATTGAGGCAGATTTTTCTTGAATGACTTCGTTATCTTTGATCTGAATGTTCAAATGATCATAAGTTTTATTCAAAGCTATCTCCAGAATCATATCAAGTGGAAATAAGTTTATCTTGGTGTGATTAATATCACCCACAGAATAAGACATATATCTAGAACCTCAAGGACTTTCTGAGGATATGAACGACACCACCACTTTGATTGAATAGCATTTAATAGAACAATTTCCTTCTTGAATAGATATTGAACTGGGTACTGCGAAGTCCACCACTAAACTATGTGCCTAAGCACCACATCTACTGGTCTTTAAAATACCTCCGGGGATGGTGCCTCAACCACTTCCCTGGACAGCCTGTTCCAATGCTTGATAACCATTTCAGTGTAAAAATTTTTCCTAATATCTAATCTAAACCTTCCCTGGTGCAACGTGAGGTCGCTTTCTCTTGTCCTATCATTTGTTACGTGGGAGAAGAGACTAACACCTACCTCGCTACAACTACCTTTCAGGTAGTTGTAGAGAGCAATAAGGTCTCCCCTCATGAGCCTCCCTTTCTCCAGACTGAACTACCCCAGCTCCCTCAGCCTCATCAGGCTTGTTCTCCAGACCCATCACCAACTTCCTTGCCCTTTGGACACACTCCAGCACCTCAATGTCTTTTTTGTAGTGAGGGGCCTATAAACTCAACACAGTATTTGAGGTGGGGCCTCATCAGTGCCAAGTACAGGGGGACAATCACTTCCCTAGTCCTGTTGGACACATTATTTCTGATACAAACCAGGATGCTATTGGTCTTCTTGGCCACCATGGCACGCTGCTAGCTCATATTCAGCCACCTGTCGACCAGTACCCCCAGAGGTGTTAGTTTATCCACAGTGTCCTGAGGACTAGTCCTGGCATATGTTTTTTCAGGCTAACATTCTAAGTATACTTTTCTTATCAATTATCACCTTTTAAATTTAAAAAGCTTTAGTTCTAGACAAATTCTTAGCTGAAGTCCTCATTATTCATAAGACACTGTCAATATGACATATAATATAGCAGCAGTACAGAATTTATTAATTACTATGCCATCTGTATAATTTTATTGTACAGTGAAATTTCAGGCCATTGATGGAAATTGTATTCAACTGTAATTAAGATTTTGTCACAGATATTTTATCTTTCATTGGACATGGGGAAAAGTATTACAAGATAGAGACAAGAAGAATCTTGTCTCTTTTCGTTTTTATCCTCAAGAAGTGAAATGTTTTAATGTCACTGGTGTTAAAATTGTTAAATATTAATGAAATCAATGAGATTATGATTTTCAAGCATGAAGTAATGCAAATTACTTTCAGAATAGTGGATGTAGTTAAGAAAGAGGCTACTCAGATTTTTGGTTTGATTTCACAAAAAAAATTATTCACATTAATTGTGACAGTTCATTAATTTTAATTTTGTTTAGTTCTTGGCTTTTCAAGATAATGCTATAAAGTATTTACTAAAAAAATAATTTCTTCAGGCTGAAAAAGTCAATCAGTTGTTTCTGAAAAACAAATACAGATGTGGCTTAAGTTTCCCTTCCCCCAAATTACACAGAAACCTAGAGTAATTACAAGTGCCAGTCCTGTGCAAACATATTCTGTTCTCTTTGCTGTAATTGCCGTTCATATTTTTTCCCCTGTAGATTAGAATGACAAATAGTGATAGAGTCTTCTAGGGTTTTCAAAGTTTTGTATTTCTTTCCTATCCCACTATATCTCATTTCAATAGATTTAGAAGAAGCTTAATACTCCATGATAGGAACACGTTTGAAAAATGGTTCATACTTGCTTATAATATTAGCATCATAATGTTGATGTATCTTTCATACCTTGCTTGACTATTTAGTAAAAGAATGTCTTGCATTCAATCACAGATTTTTTAAATGTTTTAAATATACTGCCCAGTAATTTCCTTAAATAAACTATTTTACGCACAGATTAAAATCTCAAGCCTGAAGACCAGAGCCTATATTGACAATTTTTAATTCATTGGCTTCAAAGTAAGTTTTCTTTTGAATACAAATGAAATACTCTTTCCCACTACAATGTCACTTATTCTTGAATAGAATAAAATCCATGTAAAAGCCTGATGGTTTTGTCTAAACTGCCTTATACGTAGCTTATTTTTTTTTAAATGACCATGATTTAGAAATTGTGAAAAAGTCTTTCTACTCAACCTTTTTCTCTCTACAGTTGAACTAAATATGAGGAAATTCTAAATTTCTCCTATAGCTACTGAAACCACGTTCCAGATTATTAACCTTGTTAAATACTTCTTTCATTAGTGCATTATGCATTTTCCCCTGAAAAGGCCTTTTGAAAAGCAGCATTACAAGTTTCCATCTATTGACATTTAAGCTCTCTGGTCAGTGGTTCAGAAAAATAGATTCATGAAATTTGTTTCTCCTTCCCAAGTTCAGCAAATGACTGGTAATGATTCTAATAACGTTGTCTGGATCTGACAGATGAAGAAATATTTATTTTCACAATTACAGTATGAACTGAGTATAGATAACAGCAGAAGCAGAACCTCTAAAAAAAAGCTTTGGTTTTAGTTACTGTCTTGAATCATTTTCTCCCTGAAGTCAGTTGATCTATTGGATTGCAAGTGGAGAAAGACTTGGCCTTCTAGTGCCTGGTGATGTAGTCTATGTTATTAGTCGAGCATCTAGAAAACTTCTTGAGTAAATTAAAATTTTCTTAATTAAGAAGGTAGTATTGATAAATGGAGTATGATTAAGGACTGAATGTCTTAGACCTAAGAACATCTCTGTAATGGGTTTGAGTTTAAGAGCAAACATAAGGCTAACACCACTGGGGGAGGCCCTATGCCAATTTAACTGTTACTAGTCTCTCTCGCACTACAGACTAAGCTACAGGCCAATCCGTTATACATGAAAATCCCGTTTTACTGAGATCTGACAAAAACTGAATAAGCCAACACTGCTACAGAGGCAAGAAAAAATGAGTTAAATAACATGTCTAGGATGACCTATGCTTTAGGGATTAAATACTATCAAGTGTTAAATTTAACATATGAAGAATATTCAGTATGTTAAGGGATATTTGACATACTTAGAATGTTTTGAAGGAATTTAAGAAAAAGAAAGGTTAAATGACATAAATGATATTTTATATAATTAGTTTGCGTTGGAAAAAAAACAGACGAGTGAAAATCTTTAAATTTTTTTTAAATGGAAGAACTAATGAGTCAGAGAGATATATAAATTATAACATCCAAGAACTGATGAAAAGAACAGAGAGAGATTATCTGTGATCTGTGGAACCAGTAATTTGTCTACCTCAGATTCCTTTAAAATGTTCTTGTTGACAGTTTATACCTTTAATCTCCACTGATCATTATTATAAGGAGAAAATAATATTTCTGAAATAGTAGTAGTATTTAAGTATACTCTTTGGGCTGCTGATCTCATCAAGGAAAAGTGGGAGGCGAGAAAAAGAAGTCAGGTTCCTGATCTGTATGTACTCGTTCTGACTCTGAATAATTTGGCCTTGATCCTGTTTCATTTAGGGTGAATAAGGAGAACACCAATACAAGTTAATTACAGTGCCCAGTCTGAGAGCCAAAGGCCTAATTAATTCCTTTGTAATCAACCAAGATGTCCGCTGAAGTTGATGGTTGTAAAGGCCTCTCTTTTAGCTACTTATTACCTCTTTTGTGTTGAATGCTGATAGAGGCCACAACAGTTGGCCTGTGGTTCAGGTTCTGTGAGGGCTAATGTTGCCCTGCTTTGGGCCAAGGTGGCATTGCCAGTGTCAACAAACGTCAGTTTTCAAGCTGTGTAATCCAGGGACAAGCAAGGGAAGAACTAAAAACATTTGTTTATTCTCCAACTCATGTTCAATAGGAGTAGAGACAATTCCAGTCCATGGATATATGGTTAAGGCCTTGAGGTCTTCTGTGCAGGATTGTTGTGGTTTAACCCCAGCTGGCACCTAAACACCACACAGCTGTTCGATTACTGCCCCTGGGTGGGATGGGGGAGAGAATCAGAAAGGTTAAAGTGAGAAAAATCATGGGTTGAGATAAAGACAGTTTAAAAGATAAAGCAAAAGCCGCACTCACAAACAAAGCAAAACAAGGGATTCATTCCCTGCTTCCCATCAGCAGGCAGGTGTTCAGCCATCTCCAGGAAAGCAGGGCTCCATCATGCATAATGGTTACTTGGGGAGACAAACTTTATAACTCTGAACATCCCCCCTCTCTTCTTCTCCCAGCTTTATCTGCTAAGTATGACATCACATGGCGTGGAATA